>JARJCV010000008.1:0-516940 GCA_029281435.1 Mycena haematopus
GTTTGGCCCAGTGGTGTAGCGGATCTACGGAGCGTGCGCAAGGCGGCGGAGACGTTTCTAGCGCAGGAGTCGAGGCTTGATTTGCTCTTTAACAACGGGTATGTACGCATTGATTCGAAGTTGATTCTAGCTATTAACATGTGTGCACTATAAAGGGGCGTAATGGTCTCACCGCCGGAGATACTTACTGCACAAGGGCACGATCTCCGTACGTGCCAATTTTTTCCCAGGTTTACCAAGGTCGATGAATTATTGAGCAGAGTTCGGCACTAACTGCATTGGGCACTTCTTCTTCACAGAACTACTCGTACGCATTATTTATTCATTCCAGCAATATTCCGACTCCTTCCATTCACTCCTCCCTCCTCACCTCAGGTTCCCGCACTTCTCAAATCCCACACCGAAACCGGCATCCGCGCACGCATCCTGCATATCTCCTCGAGCGCTCACAATACTGTACAGTTTTTCACCGGTCACTGATACAAACATTTTCATGTGACAATTTCAAGCACCCTATGTACTCCAATAAAAAATCTAAGACCACACAAACTTGGGCATAGGTAGTAACTTGCATGTCCCAATTGAACAGAATTTTACATTGATGGACGGGTGTAAGCTGGTTCAAGGCACATTATAAACCACTACACCAAAAGGGAGATAATTGATGAGATATATATCATCAATTCCGTGCCTATATATGGAGCTTGGGACGCTGTTGTAAGCTGGCAGGCTTACACCCTTCCCCTCTCTGAAGAACTGTCTCCCTTCCTGTGCTCCCAACGCTAACAGGACTGTATGGGTTTCTCCAGTGGTTCCAGGTCATATAAATCACCCCCAAGGTTGTGATCCTTGATGTTGGCTTCCAAGGTCACATGATTCAGTAGCCCACTGTACCCAGTGACCTGTATCCATTTTTTTGAATGGTGTCACTGGCTGGGTTTGAACTTGTGACCTCTGCCAACATTATCTCATCAATGAATGTAAGCTGGTTCAAGGCACATTATAAACCACTACACCAAAAGGGAGATAATTGATGAGATATATATCATCAATTCCGTGCCTATATATGGAGCTTGGGACGCTGTTGTAAGCTGGCAGGCTTACAACGGGAAAGCTCTGCAGCGAACGACTTCTAGAGTGAGTTTCCCGTATCACTGATACAGTCACACTTCCACCGGTCCGATCAAACCCGACTGGTACATCACTTTCTCACGTCACCCAACGCGTCTCCTCCATCTCATCCATTGACTGCGTTCTCGCTGTATACATGTCCTCGACGCGACAAACCCTGTCGGACCAGCCCATCAAGGTCGAGGATCACCTGGAAGATAAAAATACGGAAGTTTTGATGGATTCTGCTCGAAAACGCGCGCGACGAGATTCCAGTGCGTCAGAACGAAAGGCTGACGCACCGTCTGGAGACATCGAGGAGGGGACCCCAGGTACGTCTCCCTCTTGTAATTGTTGGCATAATTTCTCATCTAGAATGTCTAGTCCTGTCGAGCATCGATCCCCATCCACCATTGACATCTCACACCCACGCCGACTACGAATATCTGCAGCGGCTTCTTCAGGAGTCGTACTTATTCCGAGAGGCAGTTATTGAACAAAACCGAAGCCTGGCCTCCCAGCTTCGTACTAACCGCCGCGAGTTGCACCGGCTTCGGAGCTTCGTGGACTTCGCAGCAAACAAACTGCATGAGCAAGCGACGCGTCGTTTCTGCAGCATTGATTCAGACACAGCCTCGGAGGATGAGCTAGAGGTTTCTAAATCTGACGACGAAGAGTAGGACATATTGTATTTGTACCAATGAATGTATCTACGCGTCCGATTCATCGTCTGACTCAGAAGAGCTTTCATCTTCTGGGTCTTTGCTCCCTTCCCCCTCATCGCTGTCTGGGACAACTGCGCTGTCACCCTTCTCCACCGCGTAAACCGGTTTCGGCAGTGGTGAGAATAGAAGACCTTTCAAGGCCGGCTTCTTCCATCCTGGCCGACGACGTTGCTGCTTCGCGAGATCGCGTTCAGCTTCCCATTCCAACACGCGGCTTGCATGTTCCAGCCGAATCTCCTTGTTGCGCTCCTTGCGTGTATCATCCAACACCTTCCACTGCTTCATGGCTTCGCTCTTTTCCTCCCGACTCGCCTTGCGTTTGGCCAACTCTTCAGCTTTCTCTGTCGCCTGTTGCTCGAATTCCGTAACCCGCCGCACAAACTCCCTCGATGTCAGCAACCGCGGGAGGCCATCACCAACAAGACGTCCCTTCTTATTCCCGCGGCCCTTCTTCTTTTCCTGTGCTGCAAGCTGTCCTCGCACAACGTCGACATAAGCCCCGTTCAGGACCATCACAGACTGCATTGCGATCATCTGCCTCTTTTGGGTCGTGTTCCGCAACTGTGATTCCCTCAGCGCCGCTTGCAGGTCCCGTTCAAGCGCTGTGGTCGGTTCAGCTGACAGCAGAAACACATCTGCTGCTTTCTCTGGGGAGATCTCTGTTGTTGGGTTCCGGGGAGGGTCAGAAGAGGATTGAATGGGGGATGAAGAGACTAGGAAGGCTGAAGATGTCGCCCGCAAACTGGTGATGGCAGTTCTAACAGGCGTGTCGAATGGGCTGGCAGCAGGGAGACGGCGACGGCGGGGAGGGGAAGGGTTGTCGCCTTGAAGAGTCGGCGAGCCTGGTAGATCTTCATCTTCTGAATCCTCCCCCGACTCGTGCTGAAGCTTTGCTTTTTTAGCGCGTTCTCGGGCTCGGTACAGCATGTCGGTCATAACACGGACCGGGGTGCTGGGCGCGACAGGAAGATGACCCCGAACAGATGTCTCCAGACTCGGCGCCATCATCTCCGCCGTGATCACGTCTCGGTTGAAGGGCCAGACACCCGTTTTCCGAAAGGCGGCCTTTACCGTCTCCTCTGTGAGTGCCCGAATATGTGCTGCACCATATATAGCCAGGAAATTCTCCTTCGAGACCGGCTGACGCTGCTTTAGCTCGAACTCCGTCTTCTCCAGGGTCCAGTATAGCTTCAGCGGCCCAAAAACAACGACATCAAGGCCTTGGTAGATGTGGGTGGCGTGCGCAGGATAGCATAGTACGTGAATGTTATGTTCCCGTGCAAAGTCGAGAAAGGGCTTCGTGTAATGGGACTGGTGGCCATCGACGACGAGAAGGCGAGTTTTTCCGGCTGCTTTTCGCTTCGTCTGCTCATGGAAGTCCTTAATGTACTCGACATTGATCTCCCCGTCGACCCAGCCTTTTTTGGAGTAACCGAGTCTAAATTCAGTCAGTTTAATTGCCTGCACTTGACTGCACGACTCACGAAGCATTCGTAGGATTCTCCTGATCCCATCGGACATTATACGCCTGTCCTTTGAAGATGACGGCGGGCTTGAGAGACGATCCATCAGCGCATATGCTGACAATCACAGTGGTGTTCTCCCGCCCTCCGTCGCCCTGCTGGTGCTGGGTTTTCTTTCCTGCCCCTGTCGAAGAGAAGGTTGGTCCTGAGGAAGACCGAGAAGTGTCCAGGTCGTGCCGGCAAGGGCGCCGAGTCGTACAGTAAAGTACTGAGCCGTGCGATCGAAATACTTGCTCTAACCTCGAAGCACTGAGTAATATAATGAAAGAAAATACTCAGCTTAATTCAAACTTGAAACTTGGGTGTACGCGCGAGTAATCCGAGTAAAAGAATGGATTCGGGAGGTAACGACGTGGCGGTAAGAGAATAAAGAGGGAAGTAATGATCCGTGAGGGTCCAAAACAAACAAAAGTAAACCGATGTATGTAATCGAGTCCGTGGAGGGAAGGCGCAGCTAAAATCCAACCGTCGCCAACAGCAATCCGGGAGGTACGCAAAGACGAATAGGGAGATGTTCGCTGCCCCGCTCAGCGTCGAAAATGGGTGCCCAGTCCATTTCGAAATCGATCCCCGGCGTAGTCCGAGATGCCCGAAGACTATGGTTGAACTCGTCGCGTTGGCGGTACGTAGTGTGTAAAATAAAAGTCTGTCGGATATATGAAGTAAGTGAGTTCAAGATGCGGAGGAGCCGATAACAAAGTATTTCTATCACAAACTAATGAATGATGTTCAATTGTCGAATAATTTATGCGGAGTGTGAAATCGTCCGAGTCGGCGTTGCAGAGCGGTGAGCGAAATCTTGTGGGAATATTTGAGCTAAATGCTTGAAGCTCTCGGGATGGGAAGGCGACGTGCAGAGCAGGTCGCACTTCCACAGAGGGGAGTACTTTGATTTCGTCCTCGAAATCTCTGGAAAATATGGGTATCAGCTGAAAGCAAAATATATATCGCAAGAAGGAAAAGAATCGGCTCAGCAGAATGTTTTGTCCGGCGGAACAATGTCCTCAGGTATATCGGCATCAGGCTCCGTGTCAAGAGAAGTCTTCTCGTGCCTGTTTGCGTCCAAAACAAGTGGGGTTTGCGGTCGAGAATGTGATAGAAAGAGCCTAGGAACCGCAAATCTGCTTGTGGAAAATATATTCAAACGCAAAATGAATCGCATCAGGATATCATGAATAGACTCATCCTTCTTTCGATGATTCGAAGACGTGAATCTTGACTTGGTAGCACGAACCGAGTCTTGATAACTTGGCGGATCGTCACATGGTTCGGGACGCGCCGTTGAAGCGGTACACTCTGGAACGAAATCGAATTCCGATTCGGGCCGTTCTGGAACGGGAAAATCAACGTGGAATGTGCGAGGAAAGAAAAGCTGAAGCTCAGCTCGTTCGGAAGGCTCTTGGTTACTTGGGTGCTCGAAAGGCTCAAAAGAAATAAAAGGTTCGCACATATCACGTTGAAAGTCGTGTTGCCGGTGATAAACCGAATCGTCGTCGAGATATTCTGATGGCTCAGAGTCACTGAAACGTCGTACGCATTGCGGGATTGCCAAGATATCATCGAAATCCTGTGTAGAAAACTCAGTCAGTTCTGAATGCAAGGAACTCGTGTGATACACCAATGAAAAATCAGTGAAAGTCGGAATCTTATCTGGTGGTACCGGGTCTTCGTAACCGTCAAAGGCACCGGGAATTTTGATGACACGCGCTTCGTCCTTTGGCTTGAAGGAAGTGATCGCGAGTGAGTCGTGGATCTCGGGCTTGGACTTGCCGCAAGCAAACGACCGCATCGCCGATTTAACGAAGCCGAAAGCTCCTGAAAGTACAGTCCAACAGACAGCAAGATGTAACATGAGAGAATGAAGGTACTCAGCTTCGATCTGGACTTCTTTTTGATAACTCGGAGGGTCGTCCTTGGATTCGACAACAATGCCTGTAGCCTCCTGTATCTGAATATCGAGCATCTCTAGCTTCTGAATGTCAGTGGGCGTCACAGGAGAAGTGATGGTCAGCGCATCAGGCAAACCGTGGGATCCTTGCTCTGTGTCGGCTTCGGCGGCAGCGCAGCGCGAAGCATCGAGTTCGATGGGTTCGTTGAAGGGGATTAATGCTAGCTGCTTGTCTTCGAATTTCGGGTTGACGTCCAGTTCCGATGGTTCGAGTTGGTGTGAATCAGAACGAAGCGAACAATTGACCGAATCTGAATCTACACAGTCAGTATCAGTCAATATTGGACTCTCACCTATTGCATCCATGTCAAGACCGGTTCCTGAATTGAATGCCTCGAATTTGCGCTCGACTTCGCTTCCTGCGGTAGTGCCAGTCTCGTCGAAATCAACAGAACATGAGGCACTTATCTGAGATTTGATGCCGTCAGAACTTGTGCGCGCTAAGAATTGCTTGAATTCTTCTTGTACTTGCGTCGAAACTTTGACCAGCACATTTTCGAGTTCATTAGCAGTTACGTCGTTTGCTCTAGACTCTAAAGAATCGCAAATTGAACTTAGCTCAGCCACACAATGCATCCCGAAGGTACTGGCTTGATCCAGAATACGTCGCAACTCGAAAATACGGTCAGCGAACTCAATCGATGAGCAGAAATATACCGGATGCTCGTCGAGTTCTTGAGGCAATTCTTGCGAGGGGAGTACTTCGAGTTCGACATCCATGGTTGAATCTTGACACAGATCGTATTCTGAGTCGAAATCTGCCCAGGCGGCTCCTACGCAGTCAGTATCGGCCCGCATCGAGCATGAATTCATCGCGTCTTCGTCCAGTTCTGTGCCTGATTCTGGCGAGTATTCAAATATGCTGTCAAATTCGCTTCCTGTAACACTGCCAGTTTCACCTGCTTCGGAAGAATAGAATGAACTTATCTGTGGTTTGACGTCTTCGGAATGTCTGCGTGCTAGCTGTTGTTGCACTTCGTCTTGGATCTGCTTCGAAATCTGAAAAACCGCATCTTCAAACTTGTTAGCAGTCATGTCGTGCGCATCAGACTCGAGGGAATCGCAGACGCGACTTAGCTCTGTAACGGATCGGATTCCGAGGGCGCTGGCTTGCTCCAGAATGCGTCGCAGCTCGAAAATGCGGTCAGTAAACTTGTTCTGCAGGCAGAAATATACCGGTTTCTCGTCGTCGAGATCCTGTGGCAAATCTTCTGAGGGGAGTACTTGGAGTTTGTCGTCCATGCTTGAATCTTCGCAAAGATCGGGATTATTGTTCGAATCCAAGAGGGTCGGTTCGAGCTTTGGCGAAGCAGACTTATCCAGCGCAATCAAGGGAGCTGTAAGGAACGCGAGAGACGAGACAATAGCATTTGAGGGGAGTGGCTCCGGACTCGAAAGGGACGGTGTCGAAACAGCTGCGGGAAGGTGAATTGTTGTTGAATGAGTGATACGAGGTGTGACTGGCGGAGAAATCGCGACCGGAGGTGCAGACAGATTACCAAGCTCATCCCAAAGGTTCGGGAACAAAGAATCCGGATCGAAGTGGCCATAGAGAATCTTTAACGAGTCAGCCAAAGGAATTGGGTTTGAACGCGTACGCTGTGTCTCTGGAACTCGAGAAATGAACCACTCCTTGATGGACGTCGGAATGCCGCTGATGAAATAGAAGTCGCGCTGGGCAATAGTGATATCTTTCTGCTTCACGAGCGGCGCTGCAATCAGCTGAAAGTCTCGTAAGTACTTCTCAATTTCCTGCTTAGTACGGAAAGGAGACTTAGCAGATCGTTCCCGACAGAACTCGACCAAGTCGCGCTCGGAAACCAGGCGGTCCTCGTCCATAGATCCATAGAGAAGTAACATCTGCTCCTTAGCAGCACTCCAGGTTCGATTCGGCTCGTCCGGATCGATCTCGGGGATGTATTGGATGACTTGGCGGACGCGCTGTGACGAATAGCGCACTATAAAAGAAACAAGCTCGTCAGCATCTGAAATGCCTGCGTTTGACCCATGTAACAGAATTAGATCGAGAAAAGCTCGGACTCCGTGTTCGTCGAAGTACGGAGCACCAGGCGTGTGCGGAATGGGCATAGGGACGAGGAGACGCATTGCGGTGTGGATAGAGGAAGGAATAGAGGGGATGTAGGACGCAGGAGGTTGGCTCATGCTAACATGCACATTGCGCGACGAATTGGGCAAGGAGATGAAGGAAGGGAGTAAAAGAATGGGAAGGAAGACTCAGCTGGGTACCAGCAACGGAAAACCGACACCCCTCGCGGTGGGCTCCACTGTCGAAGAGAAGGTTGGTCCTGAGGAAGACCGAGAAGTGTCCAGGTCGTGCCGGCAAGGGCGCCGAGTCGTACAGTAAAGTACTGAGCCGTGCGATCGAAATACTTGCTCTAACCTCGAAGCACTGAGTAATATAATGAAAGAAAATACTCAGCTTAATTCAAACTTGAAACTTGGGTGTACGCGCGAGTAATCCGAGTAAAAGAATGGATTCGGGAGGTAACGACGTGGCGGTAAGAGAATAAAGAGGGAAGTCCTGATCCGTGAGGGTCCAAAACAAACAAAAGTAAACCGATGTATGTAATAGAGTCCGTGGAGGGAAGGTCGCAGCTAAAATCCAACCGTCGCCAACAGCAATCCGGGAGGTACGCAAAGACGAATAGGGAGATGTTCGCTGCCCCGCTCAGCGTCGAAAATGGGTGCCCAGTCCATTTCGAAATCGATCCCCGGCGTAGTCCGAGATGCCCGAAGACTATGGTTGAACTCGTCGCGTTGGCGGTACGTAGTGTGTAAAATAAAAGTCTGTCGGATATATGAAGTAAGTGAGTTCAAGATGCGGAGGAGCCGATAACAAAGTATTTCTATCACAAACTAATGAATGATGTTCAATTGTCGAATAATTTATGTGGAGTGTGAAATCGTCCGAGTCGGCGTTGCAGAGCGGTGAGCGAAATCTTGTGGGAATATTTGAGCTAAATGCTTGAAGCTCTCGGGATGGGAAGGCGACGTGCAGAGCAGGTCGCACTTCCACAACAGCGACAGGTAGGAAGGAGACATGCGTGGTGGGTGGTAGACAGGGCCAAGATTCGCGCAGGAGTACGGCGAGAACAGGGTCGGAGGTCAGAGAGAGTGCGGCGTATGTGTGCGTAAAGTACGGCGTTTCAGGGCCGTTTCAGGGCCCGGAACAACGGCGTGCTACCGCACGCTCTACCTCCTCCAGAGTCAACGCCGACGTCCGCCTCCCCGGTCTTCTCCACGCTCCCCCTTCCCCCGCTGTCCGACTCTGCAGCTCGCAAGTTCGCGTATCCAAATTCAAAACTAACGTCCTACGAGCGGAAGGTCTTCCGCCTGGACACGACCCGAGCCCGAGCGAGAAGGGGGGTTGCGACCGCGGCAGGTGCGGGGGTGAGTGCTTTCGCTTCGCTCTCCCTCGTTGACGAGACCCAGGGGCCAAAACCGGACGTATAGCGGAACGCAGTGTGTCGAGACGAGCGTGACCCAGAGCGCATCGTCCGCATCTCACGAGGACGGGCAGGAGGGTGTCTGGAAGTTGGTTATCGGACAGCATCGCATGCGTGTCGGAGGGTTGCGCAGGTACGTCTCAGAGTGGCAGAAGATATCTATATTCTACCCCTCGCCCGATACCCAGCGGCAGATTGAATGTGTCGGGGTACGCTGCGAGTAGCGCTAGTGCATCGCTGTACGTCTCCTGGGCGAGCTCGCTGGCCTTCGCGTCCTCGCCCGCAGCGTGCGCCTGTTTGCGGTAGCTACTCGATGCGATGCGCTGCAGGTCCTCGTCCACGACCTGCGGTAGCATGTCTCAGGAAAGAATCAGGAATAGCGAAGAAGCGAGCGGAACTCGCCTGGATCTGGAGCGTGTCCCATATCCGCCCATCCGCGCGCACGCAGCAGCACGTTCTCGCCTGTTCTCGCTCGCTCGCAGCAGCCAATGAAGTAGAGGACGGCGGATTCCGCCTCTTCGCTCCGCGTTAGATACTCGGGGGCTCGATTCCGCCAGCGATGAGGAACGACGGCACAGTGCACTTACGCCGCCCTGAGGGGTGCCTGGAGACGTCAAGGCGCGCTTGATCGGTTGATGACGTCGAGGCTGAGCGAACCGACGACCTTGACGAGCACAGAGCACAGTCGATGCGGACGGCAAGATGACGGCGGCGGCGAGTCGGGGCTGGAGCCCCACGGTGGTGCAGAAGTGTTGTCGCCACGGTCATGGTACGAGAGCGAGCCAGATTTGATACACACTTTTTTTTGCCCTAGTCGCGCGCGCGTTTTGACCTCTACGTCGGCATGCGCACTCCGAGGACGTGGACGTGAAAGAGACGCGAAAGGCGACGGGGATGTGCACGTGAAGCTCGAGCCCGAGGTCGAGGTGAATCGCATCTCCTGAGAAGCGGAGGAGACAACGCGCAGGAGGAGGAGGCGTGGTGGGAAGACGCTCCGGGTATACATAGGGAAGGGTTGTGGAGTCCGCGCAGCTCAGGGAGATCCTGCAGGATGAGGAGTGAGCGGGTGCGACCGCGAAGATACGAACGCCGAGTCAGAGCCTCGAAGGTGTGATCTTCTTGCTGGCTCCACCAAATCGGGGATTCTTCAATGGAGTCGATGTTTGGGGCGATTACTGCGCGGGGAGCTCATCGCCTTTCGATACTACAAAGGAACAAATGAGATTGAATGAAGGCTGGTCGAATTCGAGAGAAAACGCACCAAGTATCATGAATTCTATAAACTGCGACTGGCGCATGCAGTGCTGGCCCGGCGCGCGTCTTGGGCAGAATGGAGGTGGAGATGCCGCTACTCGCAGCGGTATCCTGAATGAAGAAGAGCGTCGACGTCTTGGCTGCGCGCAAGCTCTGCAGTGTCGTACGTTCTCGACAGCACCGTCAACGCGGAAAGAAGGCGGTGGGAAAGAGCGCAACGCAGGTAGTGTGATGGAAAAGGCCGGGACCACGGTGTCTAGTGCAGAGGTATCAAGCGGAGACTCGGTGATAGCACAGGAGTCATAGGGAAATAAATGGTCATGATTGCAAGCGCCGACCATACCTACCCTGGGCTTAGACTTGGGACATATGTCCGTGAATCCGTCTGGTACCGCAAAGCAAACGTCGCATTCGTATCAACAAGGATACTTCTCCCCGCTGTTTTGTTTCGGATCCGATCGCGAAACGTCACGCAGCAATGGTTGGGCAGGAGCGCAGGACGAGTAACAGACAGCTTGTATCCAGGTCTACCAATCCGTCTGTAGCAGCTTCAAATCCGCCAGCAACGGCAACGCCTCGCGCACATACTCGTGTTCATCATCAATCTCGGGACCCTCATCGATGTCGGTCCCGAATGCGAGGGCATACTCGCTGTAGTCATGATCGTCGTGCTGTCCGCACTCGATCACGACGCTGCGCAGGCGCGGAAATCGTGCCGGGGACAAAAACGCATCCAGCGCCTCCCAGTCGAAATAACCTTTTTCGTACGTGGGCCGAGATAGATCGAGGTCCAGCGTAACGTGCTCGAGCGCCGATGACGCGAGCTTCATTATGGTCTTGAGTATCCATAAACTCGTCTCCTCGGCCTCGGAGCTGATCGAGGAGTCGAGGATGCGCAGCGTTTTAAGGTTCCGGTGTAGAGACAAGTCAATCATCTTCAAGGTCTCGACGCGTTCGAACGAACTGTCTTCGGACGTGCCTTGGACAATAATCTCGAAATCGCGGAGCTCATCGCCGATCTGCTGCAGCGCCTTGCGCACTACGGGTACGTCGGGGCCACGCAAGCAAAACATCGTGAGCGAGTGGATTTTGGGAAGCTGGCCAGCCGCATCCAACCATGCCAACATCTGACCCGCCGAGTATTCAGAAAAGATCAGGCTGCCCAGTTCTCGAGGTGTCAGCGCGTCGGCAGGAATGTCCTCCAAGGCGCGGGTCCATTTCATGTCCACCTCCTGCAAAGCGGGGAAGAGACATATCATATTGACGAGCGGTGTGGGGAGCTCTATCCTCCTCGAGTCGAGAACAAGGCGCGTAATTTTGGGGAAGGCCGTGCAGAGAAACGGATCTAGTCTCTCGGGAAGGTAGGCCGTCCTGAATTCCATCTGCAGCTCACGAACATTGATGAGGCGGCCTAGATCCGTTGCAAATTTGTTGTAGGTGTCGTAGCCATGCAGATCAAAATGCTTAATTTTGGTTATGCAGCGGACATGGGGCAGGAAGGTGCAGTCGGAGGACCGCAGGAGGTCGCAGAAGGGGGCGATTCTCGATGGCCGGAGATCACATTGTCGGAACAGGTGGGATCGGCAGCGGGAGACCCATGCCTGGGACACCAGAGAATAGGTTTCGAGCGACTGTGGATCGTCTGCAGAATAATCGAGGATATCGTCCACCAGTTCTGGAGGAAAAATGGTCATTTGTTGTGGTAGTAAGAGTAGAGGCGAGATCACCGCCACACGGAACACACTCAAGTTCTTGCCTTTCACTCAAGCGGCTTGCGAGCGGCTCAAGCGCCAGACGGGGACCAGTCACCAGATTAAAGCGCATCCCATTGCAAGACCTGCGCATCGCATCCATGCTCTGCCACGGGACCTCGTCGTGCCCATACTTATGCCTCTCAAACTCGTTACTGGCATTCACGTATACTGCGTCCATTTCACGGGTCAGACGATGGTGCAGTGTCGAAGCGTACACTACCCGAGGAGAGACGCACGCTGGAGGGAGACATACGCCGGCTACAGTACACGGTACACTTGAGAGATGAAGATCGAGTGCGACGCGGAGGTTGGTACGTCGAGCTGATAGAAAGCGAGAATTGAGCTCACGAAATACAGGAAACACCTTGTATTATGAGGGGAAGGCTCCGTCGCCCGTTGGTGGATCGAAAGGTGAGCGGACTCGTTTCTGTCCGGACTTCTTGCCTTGTGTTGTCGACGGCGTGGACGTGGCTGGCTTCGTTCCACCATGACATCCAGCTGCCGCCAACACGGTCATCGAGCACCTCACCCCACGTCCTCCGAAGCCGAGCCCGACCCTCTACTACACACTGCACCGCCCCTTTCAGTCTCTCCTCCCCGATCCACCAATACGCACTCGTGCTTGACGTAGACTCCACCGGCTCGCTCATTCACATCTACAAATTCAATCAACGCGACCATACACCGTCCTACGAGAGGTCTTTCCCGCACATCTATGTTCGTGGGCCTCTCCCGCCTCTCCGCGCCCCTCAGCCGCCGCGGCCTCGCTTGCGAGCTTACTCGACGAGGCGATGTGCGTCGTCCCGCCCAAACTGAAGGGTGCACGCCGTGGCGGTACGTGCGACGGCGGGGCTACGGATGTTGCCCGGGACGGAGGCGCGCGATATCTTGGAGGTGTACGGGGAATGATGAGGGACGAGTGACCATTCGTAGTGAGCGAGGGGAGGATGTGGGCATCGTGATTGAGGGCGTTTACGTGAATAGCTGCGAATGACCTACTTGGTGCTTCGGCGCAGGCATCCCTCGCTCTCTCATTGGCAACAACGACGGGGGACCACAACTAAACTTACGCGGTGCTCGACCTCGGCGGGGGGAGCACCCAGATTATCTTCGCGCCTGCGCCGGAAACTGTGGATGCACCGCCTGCGATGTTCTCCGCGAACACCGCTACGAGCTGGACTTTGCGGGGACGACGACACGCAGGCTGCACCAGCATTCGCCTTCCTCTCGTCTTCGTCTGCGTCCCCTTCCGCATCCGCTTCGCGTTCCTCGCACAAACGCACGAGCCAGCCACGGTACCCTAACCCAAGTGACCCCGGTTCTGCCTCGCTCGCGGTACGGCCCACATTGTCGAGCTCCCCACGTCGCCAGCAAGGAAGGTGACCATGAGCGGCCCAGACGTGTGATGGAGTGCGCTCGAGAGCGAGAAGGAGAGCTGTGCCCAGCGGCCCGTGTTCCTTCGCCGTGTAGCTGCCGCGGCGCGGGGAGGTGTTCCCGGTGAGGATGTCTCGCTCTGCCGCGACCTATCCAGCGCGCGCAACTCCGAGTGATGGACTCTACAAACGCCGTCCCGTCCTTCGGCTATCCACTAGACCATGTAATGCATTAGCCTAGAGGTTTCGAAGGATTACTGTAGAGTTTCGCTCAATTCATAAGTCACGCGTCACGCTGCCCTAAATATATGAATTTTTTCATACCTGTCACGGGTCACCGAGGGGATTTATGAATGTCCCAAAAAAGTCACAAAATTTGACGGAGACAGCTAAAAGGTCAAATTTTTGCGCGCGCGAGCGCGTTTGATCGAGACAGGATATGGGAGGCTGCTCAGGGGTAGTGAGAGCCTTTTTGGCCTCTCCGGGACCTTGAGAATGTAAAAAGTAGTGATGATCATTGATATTATACGCATTCGGCGGCTTGCCGAATTTTTTGCACACCGACCACCTCTGACTACCTAGACTTGTTCTGCATTTATATTCCAAGTTCATGGTAGGTCCCCGGGCATTTTGAGGCCATTTATGAATTTTTTTCTGGTGTCACGCTCAACCTTCCGAATTTATGAAAACCAAAGTTCATATCTCGCGGTCACGCGTCACATCCGTCTCGAATTGAGCGAAACTCTACAGTAGCCCCGCGAGAGCCAGCGCACAAATAAATTGGGATGTGGAGCGAGAATCCTGACACGACAGTAGTAAAAACGCTCTGTAAACGATAGAGCCGAGAAAAGTCCAGCCTAAAGAAAGCGCAGGGTACTGCGCTGGTGAATGAATATTTGCATCAGGTCTTCAAAGGGTGCCATGCCGAGGCTAGATGTGGTGAATCGTGATGGACATCGCAGACAGCCGAAGCCATTTCTGACTTCCAAGACCGACTGCCATCCTGTTCTCTTCTTGCCTTTTTCGCTCAAGCGAAATTCAAGCTCAAAACGGGAGGTTTTGGACTTGGACTGGGGCGAGAAGAGTTTTTAAAAAGATGCACCAGATTTCATATGACACGACAAAGGACAAAAGTGAATGGTATGCATGCACCCCATCTCCAGGCCAAGATCTGCCTCTCTGCTGCCGCGTGCTGCGGGGGACGCCCCTCGAACCCAAGGCGCCGATCCGCCTCGGGTGTCCCTCGCATTTGCCGCGTCCATTCGGGGGATCACACGCGCCCGAAGTCAATGGTATGTTGGGTAGGTACAGTGTCGAAGAAGCGCGAGGAGAGAAGCGCAGCGGAAAGAGAGGAAGGGGACGTGCGCGGGGTAGAGTATGCGTAAGGGGCGAGGGTCGGCGGAGGAGGGAGCACGGGCGGACATATATGGCGGGTGATGGAGGATTCAGGCAGAAGCACGGGCAGAGGAGGGAGATATGAGGTCGGAGGTCGGAGGAAGTGTGGTGTATGTGCATACTACCGCGTCGGCGTCCGACCTCAGCGGCACCGCGGTACATGGCCCGGTCCACCCCGGTCCTCCACTCCCTCATCCATCGCTATCCTTAGCCCTGCGACCACATCGTCCTACGAGTGGAAGGACTGCCGGCGCACGTCGACCAGGGTCGTACGCAAGAGGATGGAGAGCCGCCTTGGGCGTTATATGGTCTCGTCTCACCGTACGCCAACACGATCCGAGGCCCCATCTCCTCTCGTCGTACACTCATGCAGCAGCGCCGCGAAACTCCATCACCAGCCTCCCCCGTTCCCACAACGCTCCATTGTCGGCTCTCGCGCGCGACTCTCCACACAAACGGAACGTCGTCGTTTCCTGCTTCCCAGAACCCTCCTGGTCAAAACAATCACATTCTCGCGCTCCCCGTCCCTTGAAACACTCCCACCTCCCGCCATTTCTCTCCTCGTAAACTGGGCCCCAGCCCCAATCCCCCCATGTCATCTCTCCCGAAACGCTCCCTCCCATGCTCACACGCACACCCGCTCCGCCATCTCGTCCTCTCCCTCCCTCCCATCTCGACCGCAAGTGCACGTCCACGCCCACGCCCCGAAGCCGCCGCGGCCTCACGTGTGGGCTTGCGCGACGATGCGGTGCGTGTCATCCCTCCCCAAGCTGAGGCGTGGTGTTGCGCGCGACGACGGGGCTACAGGGATTAAGGTGGGAGATATGTGAGAGTCGATGAGGGCGGCGAAGTATCCGTGTGTGATGTCCCAGGAAGAGGGAGAGGAGGGGATTGTGACCGAGGCGGGTGCGGGGCGTGGGTGCCTTCGTTTCACTCACTCTCGTTGACGAGACCGGCAGGGGACTTCGACGAGACGTATGCGGACGTATACTGGAACGCGCGTGTCGAGACGAGCTCGACTAAAATGCATCCTCGGCGTCCGCACCCCGCGAGGACGGACAAGAGGATGGACGGCTGGCTATCGGCGGTATGGCATACGTGTCGGAAAGCTTCGTAGGTACGTCTCATTCTCTACCCCTCCCTCGACCTGCGATACCGAGCGGCAGAGCAGAACGCGATGTGCCCGCGCGAGTCGCGGCCGCCGCCGCATTGGTCTTGGGCACCGCGAGTAACGCATCTTCTGGTCGAGCTCGCTGGCCTCCGCGTCCTCGCACACAGTGCGTCTCGAACTTTTCCCGTAGCGCGATATACACTATATGCTGCACGCCCTCGTCCGCGTCAAAACCGAGAACGCCCTGCGGTAGTAAGTATCAGTAATGAATCCGGAATACAGAAGACGCGAGCTAAACTCGCCTGGCTGGAACGCGCCCCACATCCGTGCGCGCACGCAGCAAGGCCGACGAGCTCCTCGTGCGGCTTCGGGTGCATATCTAGCGCGTGCTCGCCCAAGCAGGCCCAGTAGCTAGACTGTCCATAGCATGAATCAGCAGAATACAGAATATGGAGGAAAATCGCAAGCGGACCTGGATGGAACGCGTCCCACATTCGCCCATCCGCGCGCGCGTTCTCGCGCGCGCAGCTGCCGATGAGGTGGATAGCACAGCGCATGACGCGAGGCTTTCCTCCTCTTCGCACCTCCCTATGTTCCCGCTGCCCTCGTTCCGCCGGCGTCGAGAAACATCTCCGCCCCAGCGGCATAAGCGCATCCACCGTCATGAGCAACGCGGCGGCGGCGGCGCCTGGAAGACGTGGAGGCGTGCTTGATCGAGTTGGTAGCGAGGCTGAGCGAGACGAGCACCGGTCGCGCGCAGGATGATGGGGGCGATTGGGGCTGGAGCGTGCGCGGTGCTATCGAGTGGGAGCTAGTCGAGTTGTAGGATTGATTAATGGGGATTCATTGTACTTGGGGGCGAACTCTTACTTGGACTTGATAACACCTTTTTTTGCCGTCGTCGCGCGCGCGTTGGCAGTTGACGAGACGAGCGCAACCGAGAACGCGCGACGACCTCGCGTCCGCACCCCGAAAACGTGGACGTGCACGTGAAGGACGATGAGGATGTGCAAGATGGCGAGGATGTGAAGGTCGACGTCGACGTCGAGGTAGACGCGGCGTCTCTTGAGAAGCGGGAAAAGCGCAAGAGGGTGGACGCGGGTGAGGACGCTCCGGGTATACATAGGAACACAAATCGCGGACGGGCTTTGTGGAGTCGGCGGGGCAGGGAGATCCTACAGGTAACGGGTGAGCGGAGGTGGAAAGAACGAGAATGAAGGACGCACGAAGCTCGGCCCAAGTCCCCAGCCCGAGGATGCGGCAAACTTAGATGCCGGTGTGGGTGAGGCGTCAGGCGGGTGCACGCGGTACTCGGGGAAATCAATTCAGAAAGACCCCACCCCGCCACTCTGCAATACGAATCAGACATCTACGCTCGCAAAAAAAATCAGAGGGAAAATCGCACCAAGGGCAACCGCGGGCGAGATACGAGACGTGGACGCCGAGTCGCAGCCGAGGAGGTGAAGCAGAGTGGTCTCCGCGAGATTGGGATTCGTCGATGGAGTCGGGACTTGAGGCGATTACTGCGCGGGGTACTCGCCGCCTTGCAGTACTAAAAAGAAGTAAATGGAATGAATGAAGGTTCGTCAAGTCCGAGAGAAATCGCACCGCAAAATAATCAGGGCTACAGCGGACGAGCACCGAGAAAGACGTACTGCGTCCTATGCCCATAGACTGCGACTCGGTGCGCGTGCAGCGCTGGTGCATGCAGTGCTGGCGCTCGATCCGTCGGCGCGTGTCCTTGACAGGCTGGAGGTGTACATGACACCACGCAGCGGTAGTTCGGACTGAAGCTAGAGCCTCGACGTCGAAGAGGAAGACGGGGTGCGACGCCACGCAGGCAGTGGATGGAGAAGGCCGGTGACAACGCGATAGACGTGGGTATCGCACAGAGACAATTGGTAGAGGTTGAAACGTGCAGATGAAGTGCCTCGAGAGACGTGTTAGCCGTAGGTCTGGGACAAGGGGGAAGAGGTCAGTACGGGGTGCGTATGAGGAATAAAAAGACAAGGAAGAATTGTGCACGTCACGCCTGCATACTCTTCGCGGGTGCGGCGGAGACGCTCGTGGTTCTAGTCCCGGTTGAAGAGGACTCGATGAGCGAGCTCATCGTCCCTCTGTCCCTTCCAGCCACCATAGTGGTCCAAGTGCGATTGTGCGCTCCACGCACGCTTTCGCAGCGCCGCAGCCATCTCCGCGAGCGTGCCCCCTGGCGCCCCATTCTTGGGACGCACCCTCCGTGCTTTCGAGCTCTCCGCGAGCATCCGAGACGCGCAACTCCAACGGCGCTTCATGCTTCACTCCATCGACGAGACGCGCGGACGCCCCAGCGTGGCAAGAGCAGCAAAAACGCGGACACTCGTGGGCTGCGGGTCGTGGAAGGAAAGGAAAGACGGCAAGGAAGAGAGAACCAGTAGAAAGACTCACCATCAGATCCACTCAGCGGTGGAGGATTCGTCTTCGCCTCTATCAGCGTATCAGCATAGAGCACCGTCGTAGTCACCCAATCGAATCACTCGCAGCGCGTTTCCTACATCTCGTCTGCCCTGATCCAAGTGAAGCTTTCCACAGACACGAATTCGGCGGTGACTGCGACTCGAGCCGCACGGAGCTTGGATGCGTCAAAAATATGATGTACATAGTATTCGTTACGGGCAAAAATGCAGCGCATTTTGCGCATATTTACCTCGGCCAGTAATCCGAGTCTGAGCCGTAGCCATAATCGTATGCAGACCTAGACTCTTCGATCTGTTTCTGTCTCATCGCCCGAATTCCTATCGCACGACAGACTAGACACCGCCTCTTCCTTGGGATGTTCCATGCTGCTTTGGAGAAGCAGCTTTGCGGAAGATGGCGTCCACAACCAATACAGCACTGTTTCGTGTGATATGCAACGTCGTCGAGTATCCCCAAGGGCAGGAGCGCATGCAACTTGTACGTGTCGCCCTCCTTTGGTTGACCACCGAGCCACATTCGGACATACCTCGAACTCTGTGCTGGGAGATCTCCGTCAATGTAGCTCTCGTGCGCAAAGTGAGCCCACAATTGGGATATGAGCCCGATATCGTTGGCAGCGTATTGCAGATGCAGAGGAGAAGGCGGGTTTCCGAATGGCCCAATGACCCCCGCGATGGCTGTGGCGGAAGTCCAAGTCAGCGTCTTCAACGAAGCCTTCGGTTACTGGGAACGTACATTTTATCATCAATTTCTCATCGTCTGCGTCTATCTTGTGTTCTTTGAGCGCTTGACCCAGTCCCGCCAACTTGTGCACCCCTCGGTAAAGCGTGGTGCTTGTTTCCACTTCATTGCGGTGCAAGTACGGGGACAGCCTGCCACGCTGGTCCTCCTCATCCTCCCCCCGACTGCGACGAGACTTGACGTCTGCCAGTTGAAGGTCCACAACGTTCTGCATCGTGACACCATACTCATGGAACAATGCACTCTGATCCATGCGACCGTCAAAGACCACCTTCCGCACTTGCGTCGATTCGAGGAGATTGAAAATGGGCTGCAACCCCGCCTTGCCGATCGCAAGGACATTGATGATGTATGCGCCCTCCTGGGTTGGCGTCCCAAGAGAGATCAACGAGAGGTGACCGGACTTCACTCCCAAATGCTCTCCCTCGCAATCGAGAAACAGGACAGGGGAGGCTTGAAGGGTTTTGGCTACGGCTGGAAGTTCGCTCTCCTTATCGCAGAGCACGAAATCAATTTCCGATTGCATGAGATAGGTAGTCGAGCGAAAGGTGCCGGTGGTGAGTGGGCAGGAAGGGAACCGACAGAAAACCTCATTGGACAGTGATATATTACAGGAATTGGCGCCTGGATGCTCGACAAATTTAGATTTAGCTCGAGGTTCACGCCGACGCCGACGTGCCCAGTGCGGAATTCAACTTGCTATATCGAAGGACATTTCCGTGGACGAGCCTGAAATTAGTACGACACGAGGCCCCTTCATTCTATTGCTGTACACCTCACTAGAAATTCCCCCGTCAGCGCAGTAGGAAGCGGCGGAAGGATTCTAGATCAGAGCGACGACTCACAATCCGACTATGCGCGACGTTCAGGAGAGGACGCAGGAAGGAGGGTGCGTTTATACAAGGATAAAGCCGCGCCGAGATCGCATGGAAGCAATGGTCTGGGCGGCAACTTCAAGGATATAAATGAATGTTGATTAACGGAATTACAGCGGACCTGGGCTGTACGTACCTCTGGCGTTGAAGGACGGATCTCGTCGAGGATTGGATAGCATGCGGGGTGCGAGTCAAGACGTAAAGGCCTTGAAGCAGACAGCGAATATGGGATTTGGAGGATAGGATGCCGGGGCACAGAGTTTACCAAGAAGCCCTCCATAATGGGCCAATCCCTGTTAAATTCGTCAGGGAATACATCGTCCGGGGAAGTTCGAAACAGAATAAATTGATATGTTCGGTGGTACAATGAATGATTACTTCAGAAAACGGCGCTGGCGCGGTTCGGGCGGGGACGACCACCTTGCAAACATCGAAGAGAAGGAGCTTCCGTAGATATTCAAAGGTACGTGGCAGACAAGGGAGAGAGAACTGGAGTAGGGTTTGCGAAGGGGTCCACAGAGGGTAAATCAAGTAGAGGACAGGAGCAATGTATTGCCATGTTAGACATCAGTGCCAATGTCCACTCGCACTCATTTTTGCTCATCCATCGTCGAAACAGGAAAAAAATGAAATACGAGTTGCATACAAGTGGAGACTTCAAAGAACTGGGTCAATCGGTCCTCGTACGGCTGGGAAATGAATCCGTGTGATAGGAGAAGGACAAAATCACTTATTTGGACAAAATCATCCTAGAAAGAGCGTTGCGTCGTTCACATTCGCCCAACATTCGCCTCTCGACCGCACGACGGTGTAGTCGTATATCTTGCGCCGTTTGGGCCGGCCCACCGCGACGACTCTGGAGCGGAAAGGCATAACATCATCACAGATCGCTGATGTCGAAATATCGACCACGCGAACGTCAAGCACGCCGCTTGACGAGCGTAGAATTTGAAATCGCAATGGCCCTGAAGGAAGGATGCGGCCGAAGCGGGGCGACGTGCGCAGAATGGGAGCGAGCTACGCCGCGTGATTTGATCGATTGTCATCAACGTCTGCGCTGGCTCGAGTCTACTCCTTCTTCATGACAGATAGATGTGGGCAATCAAGGCTGTGCCCTTCCACACTCCGTAACCATTGACCTCCCCTCTCTCCAAGACCATGCAGCCCTTGACTCGCCAGAAGTCGCGGTCCAGCATATTCAGCTGGTGGTCGGACAGCAATCCGGGGCTAAGGGGTCCAACGATCAACCTTCATGCCGCGACGAAACCGCTGCTGAGATTCATGTATCACCGTCAAGCTTCGGAATTCATCCAGAAGAATCGTTCTGCACCACTTTCGAACGAGTCCCTGAAGGTCTTGTCAAGTTATCTTGGGTATGGGCCACACGTCTACGTTGACATTATCTGATACTCGATGATTGGACATACCAGGTCCAAATATGTGGCCCTTTCGACCAAGCTTATGGTTTTACAGGCGTTGGATGATACATTACGATCCACAGAGGAAAGTCGGCGCGTGATGGGAGATGACCCCGTTGGACTACACTTGGTCGTAGAAATGTTGTGTTCGCCATCTCCGCAGGTCCGGCAAGTGACATGCACCATATTGGGACGGTTGGCGGCAGACGAATCCACCATGTCCACCATTCTGTGGAACTTCGGTATGGAACTGGTTCCCCTTATCCAGTGAGTTGCCTGTTGCCCTTCTTGAACACCATCCTCACTGAGCATAGCGATGAAGACGACAAAGTAGTCGAAAAGGCTATGTGGGCCTTTTCTGTGGCCGTGCGTTGGCAGGGCGGGGCCCAGGTCTTCGTCGATGCCAAACTGCTGGACACTGTTCTGGCCTTACTGGAATCCCCCCGCCCATTTGTCAGGACGCAGGCTTGTCGGCTGGTGGGAAAGCTGGCATCGCATGAGCACATTATAACAGCTGTCCTGGAATCAAAACCTTGTACGCGGCTGGTCTTTCTCTTACGGTTAGTTTGATTATTGTTTTCAACGCTGTTATCATCTCACTTGGATCAGCGACGAAGCCGTATGGGTCAATAACGCCGCGGTATACGCGTTGACGCAAATCAGCCGATCGTTACCTGGAGCAAAGGCGGTGGTCAATGCAAAGGTTTTGGACCACATCCCGGAATTGCTTGACTCATCTACGGTGGTTCGGGACCGGTCCTGCGAACTACTCGACAGCCTCTTTCACCACGAGTTCGTTGTCCCCGCCATCTTGAGGCTGGATATTCTTGCACGCCTGGTGTCCATCTCGGAGTCCGAGCTACCAGGATACAATTTTGAAACTGATCCCAACAATCTCGCTCTATCGACCGACCTTCTCGTTAGGATGAGCCGATGGCCAGATGGTGTGTCCGCCTTGGCCGAAACAGACGTTCTGGACGCCATTCAGAGGATTATTATCCGATTGGACAAAATTGCCAAGTACATAGATGGTCGAAATCAGACTCAGATTTACTGGATTCGGGTCAATTGGGGCACAATTCAAAACAATATTGTGCGGTACAAAGAGAAGAATCAACAGCGTTAGATTTCTATGGATAGCGCTGTTTCAGGATTTTAACAGCACTGGTGGTCGTTGGAGTATACGGACTCTGTCTACTGATCCAATAAACCAGGTGTAGGATTGGAGTTTCGCTACAATCATACATTATCGTGGATGTGGACGTGGACGTAAAAGACGACGAGGACGTGAAGCTCGAGGTCGAGCTCAAAGTGAGCTGCATCTCTTGAGGAGCGGAGAGGAAGCGCAAGAAGAGGAGGAGACGGGTGGGGACGACGCTCCGAATATACAGCGGACGATTGTAGAGTCGGCGGGGCAGAGAGATCCTACAGGCCAACGAATGAGCGGGGGGTGAGGAACGAGCTGTTTTGTTTCGGATCCGATCGCAAAACATCATGCAGCGAAGGTTGGGCAGGAGCGCAGGCACGGCGAGTAACAGACAGCTTGTATCCCAGGTCTACCAATCCGTCTGTAGCAGCTTCAAATCCACCAGCAACGGCAACGCCTCGCGCACATAGTCGTGGTCATAGTCGATATAGGGATCCTCATCGATGCCGGTGCCGAATGAGAGGGCATACCCGCTGTAGTCATGACCGTCGTGCTGTCCGCACTCAATCACGACGCTGCGCAGGCGCGGAAATCGTGCCGGGGACAAAAACGCATCCAGCGCCGCCCAGTCGAAATGCTCGTACGTGGGCCGAGATAGATCGAGGTCCAGCGTAACGTGCTCGAGCGCCGGTGACGCGAGCTTCATTATGACCTTGAGTATCCACAAACTCATCTCCTCGGCCTCGGAGTCGGTCGACGAGTCGAGGATGCGCAGCGTTTTAAGGTTTCGGTGTAGGGACAAGTCAATCATCTTCAAGGTCTCGACTGCATGGTGCGATATTAACAAGAGGAGCAAAAGCAGCTGTGCCGACGTACCGCCTTCGAACGGACTGTCTTCGGACGTGCCTTGCACAATAATCTCGAAATCGTGGAGCTCATCGCCGATCTGCTGCAGCGCCTTGCGCACTACGGGTACGTCTGGGCCACGCAAGCAAAACATCGTGAGCGAGTGAATTTTGGGGAGCTGGCCAGCTGCATCCAACCATGCTAACATCTGACCTGCCGAGTGTTCAGAAAGGATCAGGCTGCCCAGCTCTCGGGGCGGCACCGCGTCGGCAGGAATGTCCTCCAAGGCGCAGGTCCATTCCATGTCCACCTCCTGCAAAGCGGGGAAGAGACATATCATATTGACGAGCGGTGTGGGAAGCTCTATCTTCCTCGAGTCGAGGACAAGGCGCGTAATTTTGGGGAAGGCCGTGCGGAGAAACGGATCTAGTCTCTCGGGAAGGTAGGCCATCCTGAATTCCATCTGCAGCTCACGAACATTGATGAGGCGGCCTAGATCCGTTGCAAATTTGTTGTAGGTGTCGTAGTCATGCAGATCGAAATGCTTGATTTTGGTTATGCTGCGGACATGGGGCAGGAAGGTGCAGTCGGGGGACCGCAGGAGGTCGCAGAAGGACGCGATTCTCGATGGCCCGAGAGCACATTCTTGGAAAAGGTGGAATCGGCAGCGGGAGACCCATACCTGGGACACCAGAGAATAGGTTTCGAGCGACTGTGGATCGTCTGCAGAATAATCGAGGATATCGTCCACCAGTTCCGGAGGAAAAATGGTCATTTGTTATGGTAAGTAGATCACCGCCACACGGAACAGTTCTTGCCTTTCACTCAAGCGGCTTGCGAGCGGCTCAAGCGCCAGACTAGACCAGTCACCAGATTATTCAAAGTGCATCCCGTTGCAAGACTTCCGCATCGCATCCATGCTCTGCTACGGGACCTCGTCGTGCTCATACTTATGCCTCTCAAACTCGTTACTGGCGTTCACGTATACTGCGTCCATTTCGCGGGTCAGACAATGGTGCAGTGTCGAAGCGTACACCGCCCGAGGAGAGACGCACACTGGAGGGAGACACACGCCGGCTAGAGTACACGGCACACTTGAGAGATGAAGATCGAGTGCGACGTGGAGGTTGGTATGTCGAGTCCACAGAAAGCGAAAGTCGAGCTCACGAAATACAGGAAACACTCTTTATTATGGGAGGAAGACTCCGTCGCCCGTTGGTAGACAGAAAGGTGAGCGGACTCGTTTCTGTCCGGATTTCTTGTCTCGTGTTGTAGACGGCGTGGACGTGGCTGCCTTCGTTCTGTATGCAGTTACCTTGCAACCGCTCTACGATACGATGACCCTGGTGCTCTTATGTTGCTACGTCCTTTCCTATTCGCTTTACTTCTTTTCATCTGGCCATCACCAAATACAGTATAGTACTGACCTCTCCTCTTCGTTCTCCCTAGAGACGAATCTCTCACCTCGGCCTCCGCCCCACCGAGTGGGTCTGGAAGTGAGTGTTTCTCATATACGACGATTGTGTTTTCGTATCGCGCCCGGTCGTACTGCCAGCCTCGGACCCAAGTCTTGACCTGTGCGCGTGTTCTGTCGCGACGTTGTAATAGAGCACACCGCGTGTGCTGGAAATCGTGCGCGCAGTGCAGCGCTTCCCTTTATTCGCGCGCTGTATGGGCGCAGGCGCTACGAGACTCGTTCTCGTCCTTCTCTTGAATCTCCTTTGCCATTACTTGTTGCATGGACGCCGGTCCCTGTGAAAATGCGCGTCATGCATGGCTTTTCTCTTAGTCTCGTCGGGATGTCTCTTTTCGCCCGCTTCTGATATTTCTCCGTTCCTGCTTCATTTCATCTTCGTACTAACACCATGACATCCAGTTGCCGCCAACACGGTTATCGAGCACCTCACATCCCACGTCCTCCGAAGCCTAGCCCGACCCTCTACTACACACTGCACCGCCCCTTTCAGTCCCTCCTCCCCGATCCCCCAATACGCACTTGTGCTTGAAGTAGACTCTACCGGCTCATCCACATCTCCGAATTCAATAACTACGACCGCACACCGTCGTACTAAGTACGAATGAGAGGTCCTTCGTAGGTACCGCCTATCCGCGCCCCGCAGCTCCCGCCTTGTGAGCTCAATTAACAACGAGGCGGTCGCGTCATCCCGCCTAAGCTGAAGGGGTGTACGTACGTACGACGGCGGGGCTGTGGATATTGTCTGTGACCAAGGCGAGGGCTATCTAGAGTCGGTGCGGGGGACGATCGAGGCGACGTCTCCCTCTGTGGTGCCCGAGGGGAGGACGTGGAGATTGTGACCGGGGCGTGGGGGCAAATTGCCTACTTGGTGCTTTGCGCCGTCACCGCCAGGGACCACGACCAGAGGTACGCGAAAGTCGACCTCGGCTTGGGAAGCACCCAGGTCGTCGTCGCGCTTGCGCTTGCGCTTGAGCCTGCGGATGCGCTGCTCGCGATGCTCTCCGACGAGCAGCGCTACGAGGTGGATTTTGCGGGGACGCGCGCGGCACGGAGCGCCTCGTCGAGATCCCTACGTCGCTCGGCGTGCGCGCGAGGAACGTCACCCTGAGCGCCGACGACTCGGGCTCGTTCGACGCATGGTGACGATTGCGCTCGGAAGCGAGGAAGGCGATCGTGACCAGCCGCCGCGCGAGATGTTTTTTTAGGAAGGGGCAGTTACACCAACACGAGGACGAGGACGACCGTGAGCGGCGCAGACGCGTGGTGACGCTTGGGAGCAAGAACCCGTGTACCACTCGCCGCGCGGGGAGGTGTTCTGGGGGAAGCACAAGGAAGCACAAGCAAGGGTGTTGTCCCCAATTTCATGACCGCTCGTAAGGCCTGCGCCGAAGATGCAGCATGAGGGCGACTGTGAGTAGCGCAGCAGCGTGGTGACACTCGAGAGCGCGAAGGACACATCGTGTCCCATCCGCCCGTCTTCATTCGCCGTGTACCAGCTGCCGCTCGGGGAGGTGTTCCGGATTCCCGGGGAATGGACCATCCCATTTATGATTGTGTGCGCCGATCTCAAGCCGCAGGGGATGCAGCGACGAATCTGCAGGATGAGGTGGACGGGGAGATTATGCGGAGTTGGCAGGGACGGTGGACGGGGAGGTTAGGGTGACGCTGGATTGGTAGAGAGCTTTAATCTAAGCCTAATGGCGTGTATCACCGGTGTTTACGAATATCGGTAAAATGCACAAATGCACGAATAAGATTCCATATGGTACAACAAAGGAAGAAAACCGAATTTCGGAATAGTAGTACCGTATGCATGCACAAGGTGACATCCCATCTCTGCGCCAACATCCACCTCTCTGCTCGCCACTCGGACCCACGAGACATGCGCGGACGGGGTAGATTATATGGAAGACGAAGGGGAGAGAAGCAACGGAGGAGGGAGCACACGGGCGGACATATATGGCGGGTGATGGAGAATTCAGGCAGAAACACGGGAAGAGGAGGGAGATATGAGGTCGGAGGTCGAATGGAGTGTGGCGTACGCCGGTGACGTCTTCTACTATCGCGTCGACGTCAGACCTCCAGCGGCACCGCGAAACATGGCCCGGTCCACTCCGGCTCTCCCTCGCTGTCCTTAGCCCTGCGACCACATCGTACGACGAGCGCACGTCTCTCAAGGTGGTGCGCACGAGGGTGGAGAGCCGTCTTGGGCGCTGGGTGGTGACTGGTCTCGTCCCGCCGCACGCCAACGCGATATGGCCCCATCTCCTCTCGTCGTACAGTCGTCCAATAGTGCCGCCAAACTCCATCACTCGCCTCTCCTTTTGTCGGGTCTCGCACGACTCTCCACACAAACGGAGCGACATCGTCTCCTCCCCTGATAAACTCACACTCCCGTGTTCCTCGTTTCCCTGACGCTCCTCAAGCACTTCCACTTCCCGCCATTTCTCTCCTCGCAAACCGCCGCCCCAATCCCCCACGTCATCTCTCCCGAAACACTCCCTCCAACGCACACAGCCGCTCCGTCATCCCGTCTTCTCCCTCTCTCCTATCTCATCCGCCGGTGCACGTCCTCGTTTAGGGGGGCTCTCTGTCCCCGCAGCCGCCGTGGGCTCGTTCGACGAGGGGGTGCGCGTCGCAAGCTAACGCGTGGCGACGGCGGGCTACGGATAAAGGCGAGGGTCGCTTTAAAGTCGATGAGGGCGGCTCAGTATCCGTTGTCGTGCCCGAGGAGGTAGAAGGCGTGTTTGTGTGCGTGGTGTGCCCGTGCTTTCGCTTCTCCCTTTGCTTCTCTCTCCCTCGCTGACGAGATCGGCAGGAGACGACGCCAAGACGGATATAGGAACGCTGTATCGACACGAGCGCGACCCAAACGCGTCCGCCTCTGGTGCTACCTCGGCGCCCGCACCCCACGAGGACGTGCAAGAGGGTGGGTGCGGGGACAGTTCAGCGCGTCCGCAGCTACACCGGACGGCATGGCACGCGTGTCGAGGGCTTCGCGGGTACATCTCAGAGCGGCAGAAGGTATCCTCTACCCCTCCGCCGATACCAGCCGCAGATCGAATGTGTCAGGGTACACCGCGAGTAGTGCTAGCGCGCCGACGTACGTCTTCTACGTCCGCAGCATGCGCCTCGAACGTCTGTGGTAGCGACTCGATGCGCGATAGCACGACCTGCGGTTGTAAGTATAAGGACCGAGGAATCAAGAAGAAGCGAGCGGGGGCACTTGCCTCGAGTGCAGATTACTAGCGCGTCCTCGTCGTCCGCGTCAAAATCGGCTCAGTAGCTAGAGTATGTGTACCATGAATCAGCAATCAAGAATTCTGAATAGAGAAGAATCGAAAGCAGCACTCGCCTGGCTGGAACGAGACCCACATCCGCGCCTTCGTTCCGCCCCAAGATACTCGGGGGTGTTCCCGCCGCCCTCGGTACCACCAGCGTCGAGGAAGGAACGCCTCCGCCCCGGCATAAGCGCCTCCACCGTCAGGAGGATCGGGGCGCCTTGAAGACACTGAGGCGCGCTTGATCGAGTGGATGACGTCGGGGCGGAGCGAGATGAACGAGTCGACGACGATCTTGACGCACGGCGAACATACGCAGGATGACGGCGGCGAGTCGGAGCTGCAGCGTGGTGCAGAGGTGTCATCGCCATGGTGAGAGTCCGAGCTCGACTTGATATATGCCTTTTCGCCCGTGTCGCGCGCGCGTTTTGGCCTCAAGTTGTAAGACGAGAACGTGCTACTACGTCGGCGTCCGCACCCCGAGGGACATGCATATGGACGTGGACGTGGAAGACGACGAGGATGAAGATGCGAAGCTCGGGATCGACGCGAGCTGTATCTCTCTCGAGAAGCGTAGAAAGTCCCAACGTAGGAGGCGTGGTGAGGACGTCGCTTTGTGTACACATAAGGAAGGGGTTTGTGGAGTCGGCGGCGCAGGGAGATCCTGCAGGTGACGCGTGAGCGCGTGTACCTGCGGGTGGGGAAGGTCGAGGGGCGCACTAGGCCGAGGAGGCGGAATGAACCCAGATGCCGACGTGGGTGAGGCGTGAGGCGGGTGCACGCGGTATTCGATGGAGAAATCAATCTAGAAAGACTTCGCTTTCAGACATCCACGTTTACGAAAAGAATGAGAGGAAAAATCGCACCAAGGGCTACCGCGGACGAACTAAGAGACGTCGGCGCCACGTCGCAGCCACGAAAGTCATCCAAGTTTTTGCAAGCGCATCCCATCGCAAAGTCCTGTCTCCGCGAAATCGGGTACTCGGGTGCTCGACACGGGTGCTCCCTGCCTTTCTATATCGTTTACAATGCTACAAAGGAGCAAATGAGCTGCTTGAATGAAGGCTCATCGAATCTGAGAGAAATCGCACCGCAAAACAAGCGTCTTAGCACACCGGAGCCCAAATATCGCTACCAGTACTCGCAATGGTACTCGGGATTGAAGAACAGCGGCGACACGTTGGCTCCGTGCAAGTTCCGCGACCGTGAGGCGGTGGTAGAGTTTGGAGGCCGCGAAGAGTCAGACTCTGAAGCCGCGGCTGGACGTCTGGCAAGATGTCAGTATGTGATGCTTACAATGGATGTCGACTGAGACGAAGAGTCACATCGACGTACTCTTCGTAGTGACCTTCGGCGGTGGAGGGCAGAAGAAAGAAGCGCTGACGCTGCGGCTCGATCTGAAACTAGGTGTCGATGTGCAGATCAAGGCGAAGCTGCACACGTCTCAGTCCGTCCCTCCGACTCCGTTGAATGATTTATTATTGTATCTAATGGGTTCGAAGCGCTCTAATTAATGGACTCTTGTTTACGGACACAAACGACCGCCATCCACATAAATATCAGCTAATCCTTGTCAAGCCTCAGAAAAATCATTAGGCCTTGTGGAGGTTTACACGGCTTCCGAGTCAGCCAGCATGCCAGGCTTCTGTCCCGGAGTCAGTGCGATGCTCACGGCAGGGGACGGGTAGAACCAACATCGTGGCTTTTGTTATAATCATCGTCGAACCTGCCGCCCATCGTGCTGTGCTTGGGCGCCAAGAATGCGAGAGGCATCGTCCGCTGACCATACATAGTTGAGTGTTCGGTCACACCCGAGGAGAAAAATTGAACCCTCACCGTCGAGTCTGTGTTGTCCGTATTCGCTGCTGTAGCGCCGGCCACGGTGAACATCTCAGGATCGCCTCTTCCGCGCACAGATTTGCGCGTGTTGAGCGAAGCCAGAATCGAGTTAACGTATACTATATGCTAGAGTTTAGAGGCGCCGCTGTGAGGAGAAACTCGCGACCATACGCTTGCTCATGAGTTGATGGAATGGTTGCCATCTGTATGCAGTTGAGATGAAAGGATGAACAGGATGTGGCGACTTGCAATGTTCGGTGCGGGAAACCGATATTCTGAACCATGGTAAGATGAGCTTGGTTCTTGAGCTTCGGTGGTACACACCAGAATCAGGAACATAATTTGCGTGATGCTGAAGTAGAAAATTAGCACCGGCGGAACTATAGCTGAGACCAGTGTAACTCACACAGTGACGATTCCGCGACACATGGTGTACAAAATAAGCGTGTCGATAATTTCCTTCGTGCTAAACCCAACATGAGCGGCTTGCCGATCAGCATCTATCCACGTACTCACGTCCGTACGCCCGACTTGCGCTTCGACCAAAGGTAGTAGATGAGGGCGAGCGTGATTACGATATCGCATGCGGCTGAGGCGGTAATCAGTACAACAGGCAAGCCAGCGGGGCTATGACATCGCCCGAACCTGCAGTTCCCTGAACTGGCCCGCTGATGTGCTTCATTGTTGAACTTTTATTGAGATGTGTGCTGGGAACGGACTTGAGAGCGTACCATGAACGACTGTGACCCAATCGTTGCCCAAGCAGGGAATCGGAACCTAATTGCCAAGATGAATGCGTGTGTAGTAGACATCAATTGCATGGACTGTCGTACAGATGAACGGTGATCCCTGAGCGGCAGCATAAGTGTGTATATAGAAAGCCGAATGTAGCTCACATAGACCTAGTCCTTATTGACAAAAAATACTTGTCAGTGTCAAGTCAGCGTTAGTCTTTTTAGAGAAATTATATACCAAAAGCCGTCAATGCAAGTAGAATCTGCGCGCTGCTTGAGTGAAGATTCCATAACTCGTAGACCACCTACGATTCCACTGGCGACGAGAATGTTCTTGCTCACTGACCAGATTTGCCACGAGTAGAAACTGAAGAGCATAAATGGGAGCCTGCAAAGAGAAAGAAAACACGTACCACTGAGCAGTAAGCGTCACTATCGTCTGCGTCGAGTGAGCAGCAGCATCAGGTAGCAAGGCACGAACACACCAACAACCCATTTTCGAGCTATCGACTGGATCATGAGCGACGGCGGCCATCGTCAAGTTGGGTCACTCACAGCGAAGCTCCTGTAAAGGCTTGAATCAGATCGGAAGTAACACACGATGAGACTTGGATACCAAGGAATAAATGCATCGGCTGCACTATCACCAAAATCGAGCACAATTAAGGTGTAGAGCGCATGCGCAACCATAATCGTCGTGAGGGTGTCGAGCACCCTTCTTTCCCTCCTCAGCAACATTTCTCGAGAAGCATGAAGTAAACGGACCATAGAGTCGCTACCTGCGGCTCATTGAGACGGGTTCAAGGGCAGGAAGAAACGCACCGTCGACTTGAGCAGGATGTGGTCCTTTGGATAGTTTCTGAAGTACAAATAGCATTGCAATATCACAATGCCATAAGCTCTGCGGAGAGTCAACGGCAGATCGTGAATCGATAACGCTGCAACCTACGCCGTGGCAACACTGAATCCTGCGATAACATGCACTCAGCGATCATCGAGCGGCGGGGAAAGACACGCGCCTATGAAGGAGGACCCGAAAATCTGCTTCGTTTCGGAGATTGCTGCAGCGAGCGTAGCCGCAGCTGCGGCATCTGCAGTGTTGGTAGCGGTGGACATGGGGCAACGATGGAGGCAGACATAACTGCTCTTATATAACGGAGTTTATAAGAATTGCCGTTAGTGAATGGAGGATATTTAGAAGAGGCCACGGCACGCCGACATTCGAGGACACCGGGAGCACCGCCTGTCAATTGCTCGTGCTTGACGGCGATCATAACCAAAGATCCAGTTCCGCTGATAGGTGAGTGCACTTGTGTGCTGTATGTATTTGGTTCAACTCGCTCCAAGCCACAGGAAAGGCAGTGTAACATACGTCCGGGCTCGTATCAAAAGGTCTCCTCCTTTCTAGCTTTCTCGATGTTTTACTTGAAGCGCCGAGGTGAGAGGTTATGCGCGGGGAACTACGAACCATGATGGCTAATTATATAAGGGGGTAGAATTGCTGGGTATGCCTACAGGCAAGAGTTCAGAGGAACTTTGATACGAGCTTTGGGTCTACGACGCATCCCTACGGAATGACAAATTTATAATCATTTTTGGGTCAAATAAACCACTCACAACCGTCAGGCCCGTTCCCGGGGTGTTCTCGTAAACCCGACGATCAACGGAGCGAAGAATATCTCAATGTTTGGCGCAACGCCGAATGGCACGCGGTGACGACAGCGTTGTTGTGCTAGGCGAAACAATTGAAGATTGTGAGCAAAATGGCACAAGAAATGCATCGCATACACAATTGACATACTCGCGTAGTACAAATGGCTGAACGACGAGTTTACCGAAGACAAACAACGGGGACAGGACGTGCAAGGGTGCTTCGCCAATTTCACGGCCGCGTAGCACTGCACCGAGAACGACCACGAGCTAGCTGGTGAAGACTGCGTCCGAGAGCGAGAATGACGTACTGTGTCCCGTCATACCAGCCACCGGTGTTCCGAGGAAGGGACAGGAAAGAATTCTTTTCACGATCGCGTGGCGCCGCTTGCAAGCCGCCCGGGATGTAGCACGACGACGGCAAGGTGCAGGGTGAGGTGGATGGGGAGGGTACGGCGACTGGGGATACGGTAGAGTTGGCAGGGAGTTGGCAACGACGGTGGAAGGGAAGGGCGGCGTAGCTGGAGAGGTGGGTCGATGAAATGTTCCTCTTCCCTCCATCCCGTGAACTCGTCCCTCTCCCTTTGTGCCGTGCTCCCACTCTTCTTTCGACGCTCCCTTAGGCCATCTCTCACTGCCTTCCCTTCCCTTCCCTTTTCCTCCCCGTACCGAAACACATCCTACCCATCCCCTCGCTCGCCTCCCTCCTCCTCCCTCCTCTCCCTGCTTGTCCTCCTTCGTGCTTTCTGTCCGCCTTAGCTATACACCAAACCCTCCTTCCCTCGTTCCCTTCGCCTCGCCTTTCCTCCTGGTAGTTGTTCCCGTCTCTCCTCATCCTTGGCTCTTCCCCTCGTATTGTGTCGCGTCCTCCTCGTGAACTCCTTCTGCGCGTCTTCCTTTTTCTCCGCGTCCTCCTATGCACCTCCTTCCCTTTCAACCGTGTCCTCCTCCCGCGTCGAGGAAGGAACGTCTCCGCCACACGGGATAGTGCGCCTCGGCCGAGGCATGGGGCATCGAATGACGTCGAGGCACGCTTTAGAGCAAGGCGAACGAGTCAACGGCCGTGCGCCGTGGATGTGGCTGGCGAGAGGATGACAGTGGCGATTGGGTGTTGTCGAGTGCGAGTTAGTCGTATAATTGATGGGTCGTGCTTGGAGGCGACATATTACTGTGTAGACGGTGGTGCGCGTGTTACAGAACGAATCCGCACCTCGAGGACTTGGACGTGGACGTGCGACGCTGAGGATGTACAAGAGGGTGAGGATAAGGATGCGAAGCGCAAGGTCGAGGTGGGTGCGAGCCGCACCTCCCGAAGCGAGAGAAAGCACAAGACGAGGCGGCTGTGGGTGAACGACGCGGGCGAGGACGACACTTCGGGTACACGTAGAGCAGCCGCTCGTGGACGCACTGGTAGCGCAGTGAGATTCTGTGAGGGTGACGAGTCAGCGCGTGTAAGTGGGGCTGGGGAAAAACGAGAATGAAGGACGCACGAAGGTCGGCCTGAGGATGCTGAGCGAACCCAGAACGGCGTGGGCGAGGCGGGATCACGCGGTATTCGATGGAGGAAACTAATCTGGAAAGACCCGGCTAGTCAGACATCTACGCTCACAAAAAAAAATGAGAGAATCGCACCAAGGGTCACGGCGAACAAAGTACGAGACGTCGGCGCCGAGTCACAGATGAGGTGTACTCGAGAGCCGTGTTGGCGGTACGTCTGGGATGAGGGAGTACCAGTCAGTACATGACGCGTATGTGGAATAAAAAGTCGAGAAAGAATATGGACTGGGACGTCACGCCTACATTCTCTTCGCAGTAAGCGCCGTCGGACCCCCGTAGTACGGTCCTGACTGAAGACGACCCGATACGCGAGCTCCCTCGCGGCTCTACGCATTCCAGCCACCGTGCGGGGGACGAGCGAGGTGCCTTTCACGCGTCTCCTGCCCAGATACTCCATCCGTGGGACGCCACGATGCTTTCGAGCTCCCGCGAGCGTCCAAGATTCCAAACGCGTCTCATTCGCTCGACAATATGGGTGCGCTCCCAGCATGTCAAGCATGGACGCGTCCCGGACTCCCAGCGTAGCCTCGCGGGTCGCGGACTAAAAGAAAAGGACGGGAAGTCCGCAGAAAGGCTCACCATCAGCCACTCGGCAGTCTTCATATTCGTCTGCACGCATGTTAGCATAGAGCACTGTCGTCGTCACCCAATTGAATTGCTCACTGCATCTGTCAGCCTAACCCAAACTTTTCCACAGATACTACGAATTGGACTGGTATCGTGATGTTCGGGAAGCAGATCGTGGGGACGGCGACGGCGACGGCGACGCAACGGTGCCTCGCGATTCGAAGGGAGGCGAAATTTGACCCTCGTTCTTCCGGGTCGATGTTTTGAGAGTCGGCGGCAACCGATCAAATTGCGATCAAACGGGCTGCTCATCGCGGGGACCAGCACAGAGATCAAGCTTGCCGGGGAGTCCGTTGTCGTGCAGCGTCGCAATTCGAACGAAGGCGGGCGAGCTTTCGCAGTCTGAGAGTCAGTCTCGAGTAGAGTCCAAACAAAGTATTCGTATTTTGTCATGCTTGGTTGACATGACTCAGATCAGATTTGTCATATAAGCGCCCGCAGCGTCTCTTCCACCACCATGCCTCCCTCTCCTTTCTTGTTCTGCTGCTTCGTGTCTCAAGATCTCAATGTTCGACCGGCCCGCCATGCCCACCATTCTCACCGTTCTGATGCCCAACATTAGCCCCCAACACGACCGCGCCGCCATCAAGTCGCAAGAGAGCTCTGACGCCGCCGTCGCGTACCTCGACGATTTCTATCAGTGCACCAGCACGGCAACGCCTTCACCTGGGCCTTCTACATTGGCCCAAGCGGCGCGCGAAATACATGTATTATGAGGTGAAGCCTCCATCGCCTGCCGGTGAATCAAAATTATTTAAATACTGTACAGTTTCATTCAATTCGAAGTCACACGTCACACCCACTTTTTTTTTTATTGTGGTAATAATTTTATCTCGATTTGTCGGATTTTAATTGTATCAAAAATTCCGAGTTCGATTCCAATTGATCAAAACTGTACAGTAAAGGTGAGCAGCCAGCCTTGATTTTGTTGCGGATTCAGGTTGTCCTTGTCGTTCTCTTCTGCGTGTTTTGCACAACTACCCCTGCGATAAGCGGCGTGGACATATGATTCCCTCATTGGGTGTTGTGTAGTTCGCTTGCCCATGTCACTGCGGCCATTCCTATTCGATCCACAATTCACTTCACACTCATTCCTTTAACTTATCTGCATCACCGAGCACGCTGACCTCTCCTCTTCCTTGTCCCCAGATGAATATGAATACAAAATTTGAATCCCCCACCTCGGCCCCCCCCTGACAGTAAGTGTTCTATCTTTTCGTTTGCGCTTGGTACATACCACGTTGAGCTCGGATCTCAATTCGAGAACTTCGATGCTTGCAGTGAGTTCACCAGTACCGTTACCTTCTGCATGGGTGCGACACTCCTCAGTGCCAGTCACTCGACAGGACATCTCTCCTCGTCCGTCTCTGTTCCTGCTTTATTTTAGTTGCATCTGCACGCACTTATCTTTACTAGTGTCATCCGGACCGATTCATAAGGACATTTGCAACCAAAAAAATCATCATACAGAGTAACTATTCAAATATCCAAGTCTACAGCAGTACAGTATCATTGTATCACTCTTCCAATCTCACTGAATTATTTGAGAATGTCTTTAAGTTCTGCTGCCTCTGCCTGTTTATCCAAACTACGGTAGGTCTCAATCAGATTTAGCATTGTGAGCTGTGTTTTGGGATCATCATCACCAAAAAGCCTTCTCCGTTTCTCTAAGACCACAACTTGCAGTTCCTCTGCCTTCACAAACTGACCTAGGCAATAGTATGTCCATCCCAGAGTATTCATAGCTTCCAAGGTATCTGGATGGTCATCACCAAGGATTTTTCTCTGCTTCGCCAGTATTACAACTTTCAGCTTTTCTGCTTCTTCCAATCGGTTCAAGTTCTGATACGTGATTGCAAGATTGTGCATAGCATGCAGGGTGTTTGGATGATCATCACCAAACTGCTTGTTCCGCTTTTCCAGCACCACAACTTGCAACTTTTCCACTTCTTCCAGTAGGCCCAACTTGTAATATGTGACTGCAAGATTATGCATAGCATCCAAGGTGGCTGGATGGTCATTGCCAAGGATCTTTCTTCGCTTCTCCAGTACCTCAACTTTCAGCTCTTTCTCTTCTTTGAATTGGCCCAAGGCACTATATGTGATTGCGAGACTATGCATAGCCTGTAAGGTGTCCAGATGATCATCGCCAAGCAGCTTTCTCTGCTTCTCCAGCAATACAACTTTCAGCTTTTTCGCATCCTCTGATTGGCCCAACTTGTCATATGTGATTGCAAGATGATCCATAGCCTGCAGGGTATCTGGATGGTCATCACCAAGCAGCTTTGTCCACTTCTCTAGCACCACAACTTTCAGTTTTTCTCCTTCTTCCAATAGGTCCAAGTTCTCATATGTAATTGCAAGACTATGCATAGCATGCAGAGTGTCCAGATGGTCATTGCCAAGTAGCTTTCTCCGCTTTTCCAGCACTACAATTTTGAGTGTTTCCGCTTCTTTAAATTGGCCCAAGTTGTCATATGTCATTGCAAGATTATGCATAGCATTCAGGGTGCTCAGATGGTTCTCACCAAGAAGCTTTTTTCGCTTTGCCAGTACCACAACTTGCAACTTTTCTGCTTCTTCTATTCTGCCCAATTTGTTATATGTGGCTGCAAGATTATACATAGCATGTAGGGTGTCCAAATGGTCATCACCGAGAAGCTTTTTCCGCTTCTCTAGCACCACAACCTCTAGCTTTTCTGCTTCTTCTATCTGGCCCAAGTCACCATATGTGATTGCAAGACTATACATAGCATGCAGGGTGTCCAGATGGTCATCACCAAACAGCTTTCTCTGCTTCTCCAGCACAACAACTTTTAGCTTTTTCGCATCTTTGAATTGGCCCAAGTTGTCATATGTCATTGCAAGATTACGCATAGCATGCAGGGTATCTGGATTATCCTCACCAAGTAGTTTCTGATTATGCTTCATTATAATGAGCTCAAGATCTACTGCTTGTCTGTACTGTCCAGCATGATAATATATATTTGCATATTGCACATAAAACTTCATGGTGACCTTTGACATATGGTGCATCAATGAGTCAACATGAGAAACTAGTCTCAAACTGGCCAGTTGCATATCCTGGTATGGGATTTCTAGGATAGACATGCCTAATATGGTATTCATACACAACTGGTATGACTCTGGATTATCAAGTGTCGTCTGACTCCAGGTGTGCACCAAAGGATGGATAGAAAATGATTTTCTCTCTACATCAAGGTTGATAAGAGAATATGCTCTGAGTTCATTGGTGAGTTTCAAGAAAGCGAGTGAGTCCCACTCTCCAGTTGTTTTCACAAAGTGCGAAAGGAATTCCTGTGCTTTTGTCATTTTATTCTGGGGTGAACCCTGAGATCGAGAACTGCCCAGAGACAAAGCTTTCATGAACCTGGATTCGACTTTCTGTAATCTCTTTGGTTTGTATTGAACTTCATCAGGTGAACCATGATTTGACACATAATTTGCTGCTCTGCTAAAAATCTCCTCAAAGATGTCATCTCGATAGATCAATGAACAGAGCTGCAAAAGCAGTGCTGCTGGTCGGCTGAGTTTGCTGAAACTCATTTCCCATGTTGTATACACTGCCCATCCATAGTCATCATGGGTTTGGGTTGGCTTTTTCTTCAGCAGCTCTGTGCGGTTCTTCAAGAAAAGAGCCAAGTAATTGTCAAGAGTTCCAGACTCAGAGATGAATGCTCCAGCTTGAACAATTGCCAAGGGGAGATACCACAACACCTTAAGGTTGTACTGTTATGCTACAGGTATAAATAAGCAGTGGATAACTCACCTTCACAATATCCAGTGCGAGAAGTTTGTTAGAAGCTGACATCTCTTGGAGGGCACTCTTTAGCAGCAATGCTATAGCATCTGCCTCTTCCATATCAGAGATCTGAGAATGTGCTCCATAGCCTCGGAGATTGGGATTCCGTGAAGTAATAAGAATATTGCCATGGTTGCATTTTGGGAAAAATTGGTTGAGATTGATTTCAGGATCATCAGCATTGTCAAAGAACAGCAGCCAATCTTCTTGGTTGCTAACAAGCCACTTCAGAGCATCTTGCAGTGAGTTCCCAGTTTGTTTCGCAGCACCTATATTCTTTAGACCATTTTCGATAGTTTCGATTGTGCTTGCATCCACCATAAGTTTATCAGTGAAGCTGTACCCAAGTGAATCAGTCCTCTCATTGAACAGACTCCAACATGAACTCACTGGGTCCATTCTTCAATAAACTTGAGTGCAATCTGTGTCTTTCCAGCACCACCAAGTCCATAGAGCACATATATTTTCTGTTTCTGTGTATCTTGAGCAAAGAACTGATGCATGGTGTCCAAGATGGCCTGGCGTCCATGGAAAATCCTCGACGGAGGAGGACAGTGGTTGAGGGTTTGAGAAGCCGGCACAACAGCTGAACTGGTCTGCGCAGTATTCAGGTAAACAGTAGGGCCTTCCCCAGTACCCCCACCACCACCATGAACACCTCCTTGCCCGCCACTCCCACCCTGGCCACCTGGGCAAAATGATAAACAATTTTGGAATTGTTGGTAAATGACCTCGTACCATAGATATTATAGTAGATATTGACTGCTTGTTGCTCGCTACCTTGTCCTGGCTTCACTCCCTGAATTGGTGGTATACTTGAGCCAGACTTGGAAGATCCTGACTTGAATGGATTCCATCGTGCTTGAACCCTCTTTTGAGGAGGCTGGGATGCCCCAGCATTGGAAGCCGTCGAGGACATGGTGGGAGAAGGAGAGATGGATGTCACGTTAGCGCCCGCAGCTGGCAACCGTGACACCGACTGTTGACACTGACAGGTTTCATTTCGCGAATAGACTGGCTCCGGAGTCCGGGCACAGCTGATTTATTACCAAGCACCCTGTGGCACCGGAATAAATATAGGCAAGTGCGCGAACCATCGGAGGCAAGCACGAATACAAGATCAAAAAAAATCAATCAGCATGTCCGACATACAGGCACAGCGAGGGACGCCGAAGTACAACACTGGCAACAGAGTGAAACGCGAGGCGTGAAACTAAGATATCGTCAAGAGATGGATCACTCACCGATGTAAAACATCGAAGTAAATACTCGTATTGTACCAAGTCCAGTAAGCTTGATTGACGCTCGCTCCCCGTATTATCGCCCTCCGGTGGATCGAAAGGCGAGCAAACTTTTGTCTTTGTGCGAATTTCTGGTTGTCTTTGTCGTTATCGACGGCGTGGACGTGACTGGTGGTGCTCTTACTTTGTACTTTTTTTTCATCTGCGTCACCTAATACAATATTGCGTACTGACCTCACTTCTTGCTTCTCCGCAGAGACGGGTACGAATCACCCACCCCTCCGCACCCACCGATTGGATCCGAAAGTAAGTGTTTCTCTCGATCATCGACGATATGATCGTGTTTTCGTATCGCGCTCCGCCGTACCGCCAGCCTCGGACTCCAGCCTTGAGCTGCGCGCGCGTTCTGTCGCTACGTGGGGATAGAGCACACCGCGGGTGCTGGAAAGCATGCGTGCAGGGCAGGGCTTTCCGGCCACGGCGAGAGAAGCGAAGGACGAGAAAGCATATATGGGGGGCCCGTGCATGGTGGAGAATCGCAGGAGTCCGAGGAGAAGAGGTCGAAAATCGGAGGGGAGTGCCACGTGTGCGTACGGTACGGCGGTGCGAACGCCATGCTCGTAGCGTCTCCTATCGCGTCGACATTCGACCTCCTCCAGCGCCGCCACGCCGGCGCCCACGTCGTCCCTGTCTGCTCCCCGCTCGCCATCCGATTCACCGCCCCGCAGTCCCTTCCCACAGCTCGCTCATCCAGATCCACAAATCCAATGACTACGCCCGCGCACCGAGATCTTCCGCCAGTGCACATCCAGGTTGGCCTATCCAGTCCCTGCAGCTCGCGTGTGGAATCGCTCGACGAGGCGGCGCGTCGTCCCACCTGTCGTGGTCTGTACGCGCGACGGCGGAGCTGCGGAGATGTGACGAGGGCGAGGGATGTTTTAGAGTCGATGAGGGGGATGATCAAGGCAACGCATCCGTTTTCGGGCCCGAGTGAGAGGGAGAGGAGGGGATTGTGACCGAGGCGGGGACGGATGGGGGTGTTTGCGTAGGTGCGTGGGCCGGTGCTTTCGCTCCGCTCTTCCTCGTTGACCAGACCGGCAGGGAACCTCGACCAGACGCGTACCGGAACGCGCGTCAGGTGTGTCGAGACGAGCGCGACCCAGAGCACATCCTCGGCGCCCGCACCCCGCGAAGACGGGAAAGAGAGTGCCCGGAGTATCCGCGGCTACACCGGACGGCATGGCATGCGTGTCCCAGGGTACGTCTACATATCCTCTACCCCTCCCCGGATACCCAGGACCGAACGCGTGGGGGTACGCCGCGAGTAGCGCGAGCACATCGACGTATCCGGTCTAGCTTGCTGGCCTTCGCGTCCTCGCCGGCAGCGTTATGCTCGAATGTTTCCCGCAGATGCTCAGTCCTCGCCCACGTCTACGGTAGCACGTATCAGGAATGAATCAGGAATAAAGAAATGAGAGCCGACCCGCCTGGACCTCAGCACGGCCGATGAGCCTTCGGGTGCAGAATATCTAGCGCGCGCTCGTTGAGCTCGGACTCGGAGGCCAAACATTACCGTGGACTTGAAATCATAAACGCTTGTCGTGCGCGCGTTTTTAGAGGAGACACAGAGGTGGACGTGCAAGACGACCTGGATCGCGTCCTATATCCGCGCGCGCTCGCAGCTGCCGATGAGGTCTCGCATGTAGCGCCGGCCCCGTTCCGCGGGCGTCGAGGAACCCTCCGCCCCCACGGCATGGTGCGCTTCCGCCGTCATAAGGAAGGGGGCGTCGTACTGCTCCTTGATGACGTCGAGGCTGAGCGAAATGGACTAGTCGACGGTCATCTTGACGCGCGGCGGATGACGGCGGCGAGAGGGGGCTGGAGCGCGATGCGCTGTGATCTAATCGCATGATTCACGGGGATGGGCTGTGGTTGGGAACGAACTCTTACTGTGTAGACTTAATAAACACTGTTTTTGCCGTCGTCGCGCGCGCTTTGACCTCAAGTCGAAGGACGAGAAGTGCTACTACGTCGGCGTCCGCACCCCGAGGACGTGGACGTGGACGTGAAGGACGATGAGGATATGCAAGAGGGCGAGGATGCGAAGGTCGACGTCGACGTCGAGGTGGACGCGGCGTCTCTTGAGAAGCGGAGAAAGCGTCGCGGACGGGGTTTGTGGAGTCGGCGCACCGGCAGCGCAGGGAGATCCTATAGGGTAATGAGTGAGCGAGGATGGGGAAGAACGAGGACGAAGGACGCACGAAGGACCTCCCCCTCCAGCCCGAGGATGCGGCGAACCCAGACCGGCGTGCGCGAGGCGTGGATATTCGATAGAGGAATAGAAAGACACCGCCACTCTGCAATACGAATCAGACACCTATGCTCACAAAAGAACTAGGTAAAATCGCACCAAAAGCCAAATACCGTGGACGAGCTACGAGACGTGGGGGCCGAGTCGCAGCCACGGATGTCAAGCGCATCCTGCATCGTAGGCAAAATCGGGGATTCATCGATGGCGTTGGGGGCTTGGCGCACTCCCGAAGACGGCGTTTCAAAATCGTTTACAATGCTACAGAGTGAATGAGATTGATGGAGGCTCGTCGAATGCGAGAGAAATCGCACCGCAAAAGAATCGGGACTACCGTACATCGAAGAGCACCGAGAGAGTGCCGCCGGAAAACGAAGAGTATCCTCGGGCAGGCAAAAGCATCTCAATCGCCAAAGACGCACCGCACCAAAAACCAAATGGCGCGGACGAGGTACGAGACGTGGGTGCCGAGTCGTAGCCACGAAGGTGTGACAATAATCCAAGTTCTTGCCAGCATCGCAGAATCCCGAGACTCGGGGGCTTGGCGCGTTCTCGGGGTTGGAGTGCTCGATGCTGCAAAGGAGAATATGAGATCGGCTGGATGACGGCTCGTCAAATCGGAAAGAAACCGCACCGAAAAGAATGATAGTGCGGACAAGTACTGAGACAGAAGGAGGGCGTGCTATTCCATGGACTGCGACTGGTGTGCGTGCAGCGCTGGCACATGCAGTTATAGCGCTCGATCCGCCGGTGCGCATTCTTGGCAGACCGGAGGCGCAGATGTTGCTACTCGCAGCGTAGCATCGGGGTCCCGGACGACAGTGGGTTGAGTTTTGAGCGCAGTATCGCGAGGAGGCCGAGTGAGTCGCTGCACAAAGGCGGTAACGGGCCTGCACGTCGCGGGGTCCAGCTGCCAGGCAGCGTCGCGATTCGAACGTCGACCGAGCTTTTTGCCGTTTCGACGTTGTGATGACTCAGATCAGATGTGTGAGATAAGCGCCCGCGGCGTCTTCTCCTAGGCTTGACGGACACTTTCGAAGCCCTTTCAAGTGCACTTGTGAAATGATTTCCGTCTACATCATCGTGAAATGCAAAGTTGATCTGACAAGTTGAATGTTCCAGTTCCCTTCAGTCAGGAAGTATCTCTAGGGTTGAACATCGGAAATTTTGCGCGCGCGTACATAGGCCTGGTTATAATACTTCACACAACATCTCCTCGCTCGTGCCCTCGCCAACCAATCTGGTCTGCACCATTCCTGCTGCCCTCAAATTCTCATCTGTTGGGTGTTCGACTTGCTCCAGCATTTTCTCCAGACCAGGATGGTTACGGTACAGCCATATCGTGTGGAGGATCCCAATTCCATCTATCAGAAGATCTTCGTCGGATTTAGGCCATCGTACCAGCGGTAACGACACTGCCATGAGCGCTAAGGATACGACAAGGCCGGCCAAGACCTGGAATCCGTCAGTTTGGAGATATATGCCTAGGTATCAAGAGCACGCACCGCGATTATGCTCAGCTACATGCAAACAGCGACATGAATTAGTATGAGCCAGGGGTGAGATTGGCAGGCGTACTTCGAGTCGCACTTCTGGGAATATTTCGTAACAGGTCGCATTTCCAGCAAGTAGAATGGGAGGAGTTGGAAGAGCGTTGAGGGAGACATTGACAGTGCCATTTCCAAAATTATCCTCTAGGCCAGTCATGACTCTGTAAATAGGAGGCATATGACCCACTTGAATGTGTATTGAATATTCAGGTTTGGGAAGCAATACTGTAGCATTTCGACCGAGTGTTCACCCCATGTTACGCGTTACGCAAGGTGTTCATTTTTCCAAGTGTTCATTTCTCGGCAATCACGGCAAAATTACCATAAAAGGCAATCCGGCGTTTGCCGGAAGAGAAATTTTGCCGCTTTTTAGCCTATTTGAGCCTCAAAATCTGGATGTTACTGTTACGAATGTCGCAAGTGTTCAGTTCAGAGGTCCCCGTTACGCGTTACGTGAACACTCGGTCGAAATGCTACAGTAGTTCAAAAACAGCTTCAACTTACATGTCCAAAACATGGAGGCAACCAGTGTCGATAGAGCATTTTCTAAGTCATGGAGTGTGACATTCTGAGTGTCACTATGATTCGCTGCTGGCAAATTCAATTTCTGGATCAAATATCTGGGATGAGAAGTAAGGAGATCAGTGCGTCGGGAGTGCTCTGGAAGGGTACACTGCGCTTACATGTCCGCAACAGAAGCAGTGGCAGTGCTGGAGGAGCTATAATCCAGGTAGTAACCGGAGGAGGGAATGGCTTGGTACCACATTTCCCACTAAAAACCGAGAGAATAAGTGCGGGCGGAGGTAAATGTTGATCGACAAACTAGATCAATCAGAACATTTCTGTCGGTCACATTTGGGTACGAAAAGCCGGCCAAGTGAACCTCCGAGTTCTCAAGGTCTGTGTATGGCACCCATTTGGATGTAGTTTTGGAGAAATTGGGCTCCACTGTGTGAATCTGTTGAGTTTGGCTATCAACAACGACGACCTGGGTGATTAGTGACAGGGAGCAGCGGAAGACCTGGATGGAGGAAACAGATGTATTCATCGGTGGACTTAGTGCAACCAACGCTCCCTGTTCACCACCAGAGTCTATGATTGGGATAGTGCTGTAGAATATAACTCCGTCGTTGTTGAGCGATGCGATAGATATCATGCCGGATTCTAGGGCGAGATCAGGAATACAAATTTCACTTGGAGGAAACACTCACGAGTTGAGCTAATTATGGCACCAGCATCCTCTGAGATGTCCAAAGTATACCCTTGGTCCCCCAACAGGAGAGGGTTGGGCATCACCAAGGATCCACAAGTAACATTGAAGCCAGTGGCGTCCATAATGGCATTGCCTGGAGCTGCAGTGGTAATGTCCAGTACATCGTACAGTGTGCCTCCGTGCAACCCAAGGGTTGCCTTACTGCTGATGGTGGACGAAAGAAAAGACAGTGACCCAAAGGCATATGTCACCATCTCGTTTCTGGGTGGGGGTTAACATATCAGGGTTCTGAACATAAATTGGCCTACAAAGTGACAGTGTCATTATATGTTGTCCCGTTGAAGGCAGGAAGGCCCTGGGTCCCAGTTACAAAAGTGCGAGTTGAGTTGGATGCTACAAGCGAGAACAGTGAGGAGGATGTGGTGTGAAGTGTTAAAGTAGTGGCTCGGTTGGCCATATAGCCGGGGCGCGGACTTACTCCGCTGCTCGTTGACATCGTTATTCCCCCTATTAATTTTATATTACTCGTCTCCCTATCTACCGATCACTTACTTATATTCGACTCGCCCTCGAGACGTACCTCAGTCGTTCACTCTGAAGTGCCCGTCTGAGGTATGTTCTCTTACTTACTTTATTTATTCTTCTTGCTCACACTTAGTTTAGTTCTATTGTTCTTAACAGGTATTCAATATAGTCGTTCACTCTGAAGTGCCCGTCTGAGTTCTATTGTTCTTAACAGGTTATGGGCCCCGCTCGCGCCTAAATCCATACAACTCAGTCCTTGCATTCAAATTTATCGCTCGACTCAACAGATTTGCATATATTGTGCTACCAGACATGGCGACCTTGCCTAACGTGCCAATTCTTCCCGATTCCGAGAAGTTCGACGGCACTAAATGGCCGACTTGGAAGCCCAAGATGACCGCCCAATCAACTCTCCGTGGATTATACGGGTACTACAGCGGCGCTATCGTTAAACCTACCCCTGCCCCTGCTGCGCCGACTGGAACGGCCATTACCACTCCTCTACCGCCCGACCCTACCCCTATCTTCTCCGCGAATCCATCGCTCGAGGAATGGACTCATCGTGACTCGCTCGCGACGAGCCTGCTCGTTCTCAACGTCAAGGATCCCGTGGGTGTCGGTCTGAAGACTGACGGCACCGCGCGCGAGGCCTGGACCTCGCTCGAGAGTGTCTACGGCCGCGTTACGGACCTTGGGCTCAGCCGCGCAGTTCGCGAGTTGAACACCACTTACTTCGTGACTGGCGCAGTGATGGCCGAGCACGTCGCGACCATGCGCCGCTTGTGGGTGGCTGCGAACGACATGGGGGCTGGCATCAACGACGCTCAGTTCCGCACGACGTTCATTACGTCCTTGAACGAGGATTGGCGTCACGTCGTGCCAGTTCTCCGTACATTCCTAATGTCTGCAGAGGTTATCAACTTTGTCCTTGAAGAAGCGGAGATGAGCGCACGTTCCAATCCTCCCATCCCCACCAACGCTCTCACATCTAACACAAACGCAAACACAGCGCGCGAGGCTCGTCGCGCGGCGCGCAAGAATTTGGTGTGTTCGAACACGAATTGTGGGGTGGCAGGAAAGAAAGGCCACACCATCGACGAGTGCTTCTGGCCAGGGGGAGGGAAGGAAGGCCAGTGGCCGACCTGGTGGCGGGGAAAGCGCGAAGGTGGTCCTACGGCGAATTTCGCGGATACGGCGCCCACTTACGCGTTCGCGGCGCGGGCATCGACTTGGACATTGCCGGCTGCAGCCATCTACCCTTACGACGCCGACGGAGTGCAGAACGTGAGGTTCGGTGGGGAGGATATAGTCGCGTCGCCTGCGGCTTTGATGGAGTGGGGTGAGGTGACCAATGCGGTTATGGAGATCGACGTACCCACAAACGCGGATCCGCTAAACGGCGTTTTCTCTTCCGGCATACCTCCGTCGGCTAGTAGTCCCTTTGAAGTCGTCGGCTCATCGACCTCGTTTACCTCCTCGTACGATATGGGGGATGCCTCCTCGCGCTCGCCGTCTTCCAACGCCGACTCTGACGACCCCGATACCGATAACATGGCTTACGTGGTCGACGCTGGGGAATCTCCTACCAGCTCATTCGCGTCGGAGACGGCTGCTCGTACCCTCGCTTTCCTAGACTCGGGAGCGACGGACCATTGCTTCTCGGATCGCGATGATTTCGAGGAGTATCGCGCCTTCGAGAACCGCACCGGGACCGGGGTCGACGGCTCCAAGTTTCGTATTGCCGGTGCTGGCATCGTGCGCAAGTCGCATATCTGCAGAGGAGTTAGCTGCGACGTGTCTTTTGAGGCGCTACACACCCCTGGGACCTCGAACCTCATCTCCATTTCCAAGCTCGTTGAGAAGGGCTTCGGCGTCGTATTCCGCGCTGGAAAGGGTGTCATACAGACCAAGGAGGGGAAGGACATTATGGAGGGGCAGCTTACGTCGGGGATGTACGTCCTTGAGCTCAACCATGCCAGCGTGAGCGCGCTAGCTGCGCGTTCGCGCAACGTTCCCGTCTCCAAACATACCTGGCACCGCCGCCTCGCGCATGTGGGGATGAGGAGTCTCGACGCGATATTGTCGGGGGATCTCGTCGAAGGCATCGTCGTTGCTGACGACGTTGAGGAAGGGTTCTGCGAGGACTGCTTAGCGGGCAAGCAGGCTCGTCGGCCTTTTGATGGCGTTCACGAGCCCGAGACGGTGCCTGGGGAGCGCGCGTACATGGACTTGTGGGGTCCGTCGCAGGTCACCGGCGTGGGAGGAAAGAACTGGCTTTACCACCTACTCGATGGACACGTCGCGGGCCCGCGCGTCGACTTCCTTCGGTCCAAATCCGCGGACGAGACGCTCGAATCCTTCAAAGCGTACAAGGCAGAGTTTGAGACGCAGACTGGGCAAAAGATTAAGCGCGTTCGTTGCGACAACGGCGGAGAGTGGGTCAACGAGAAGTGGAAGATGTACTGGCGAGGCCGAGGGTATTGTGCTCGAGCCCACCATTCCCCATTCCTCCGCGCAGAACGGCGCCGGCGAACGCGGTATTCGCACGACCGTCGAGTTTGGCCGCTGTCTTCTGGCTGACTCCACTCTCCCCAAGTCTTTCTGGCCTCTTGCCTTCAAGTGCGCGGCGTACCTTCAGTGGTTCCATCCGAAGGCTCGTGCTGGAGGTCGGACGCCCACGAGTTGTACCACGGGAAGAAGCCAGATGTGTCGCACTTGCGCGTATTTGGTTCCGTCGCTTACGCGAAGGTGATCCCCGCGCCTGTCAAGCTGTCATCGCGTACTGTTAAGGCCGTGATGGTTGGTTATAAGGGCACTGCCGGCTATCACCTGTGGGACCCACAAGCGCGTCGTTTCTTCTTCGCTCGCGACGTCGTCTTCGAGGAGGGACCTGGGCACTGGTCGCGTGTCCCAGCAGGGGGAGATGGAGATATAGCTGAGGAACCCGCTCCGCATGCTCCCATAACTCCCGTGCTTGATGATTCTGACATTCCCCGCGATTTAGGCGATACCGATGCTGGTGACGTGACGTCTGAACCCGACGTACCTGACGTGACGATGGTCGCACCCCTGCGCCGTTCCAGACGCACACTTGTGCCAACTTCGGCGCTCCTTGGTTCGCGCGCGTCGCAGGCTGATGAGGCAGCTGCGAGGGTGGCGCGCGAGCCATGGGCTATGGGATCCGGCAGACCGAAGAAGACGCGGGCAAATGTTGCCTTCAATATTCAATCTGTACCGGTCCCTCAGAGCTACCGGGAGGCTATGGAGCACCCGGAAGTCTGGATGGGGCCGATGCAGAAAGAGTTCGCGTCATTGGTCGGCCGCGAGACCTGGGTTCTTGTCGATAAGCCCTCGGGTGTGAACGTCGTGGATTCCAAGTGGGTCTATGCGGTCAAATACAACACCGAGGGTGAAGTCATCAAGTGGAAAGCCCGCTTAGTCGCCAAGGGTTTCCAGCAAATCGCAGGTATCGACTTCTTCGAGACATACGCCGGTGTTGTGCGGTACGAGTCTCTTAGAATGTTGTGGGCGATATGCGTGCAGGAACCCGGTTGGTTTATGTGGGCTATGGACGTCGTAAGTGCATACTTGAACGCAGATATGAAGGAAACGGTCTACATGCACCAGCCTCCTGGTTTCGCCGTGCCGGGAATGGAGGAGAAGGTTTGCCGCATGCTGAAGTCCCTCTATGGCTTCATGCAGTCTGGGCGCAACTGGTCGCAAGACCTGAACCGGGAGCTTACTGCCTTGCAGTGGGTTCGCTCGCGCGCCGACCCCGCGATCCGCATTCGTACGACTGACGCGGGCATCTCTATCATGGGGGTGTACACCGACGACCTTAACGGCATATCTACCACGGAGTCGGCGGCAAGCGAAGCGCAGGCAGGCATTAAATCTGTCTACGAAGTTACTGACGTGCCGCGTACGTCTACCTCGTTAGGCATGTCTATCGACTACGACCAAGCTGCCGGGACCCTGTCTATCTCGTCGAAAGCGTACCTCGAGCGCGTTCTCGCCCGCTACGGCATGAGCGACTGCAACCCGAAATCGACCCCGCTGCCCGTTGGCGTTCCGATTACCGCGTCGAAGGAGCCCTTGTCCGAGCATGACCGCGAATATATGGCGGACAAGCCGTATCGCGAGGCCATCGGTTCCCTCCAGCACGCCGCCAATACGACCCGCCCCGACCTCGCGTTCAGCGTCGGTCGTCTCGCCACTTGTGTCGAAAATCCCCAACCGCAGCATTGGAAGGGTATCCTCCATGTGCTCGCGTACGTGAAGGGGACGCTCGACTACAAGATTACTTACAGGCGCGACAACGGCGCAGAGCAGTCTCATCGTCCTTCCGGTGGTAATGGTGGTTCGGGGATTCGCCCAGTGGGCTGGGTCGATGCGGACTACGCGTCTGATCTCGAGACGCGTCGCTCGACCTCTGGCGAGGTCTTTATGATGTCGGGTGGGCCGGTTTCGTGGTCGGCGAAGAGGCAGCAGACGGTGGCGCTCTCCACAGTCGAGTCGGAGTACGTCGCGCTCACGCGCAGCGCCAAGCAGGCGATGTGGATGTATAGCTTCCTGGAGGAGCTTGGCATGCCGCAGGACCACCCCGCTATCCTTTACTGCGACAATACCGGGGCAACTGCGCTCGCGAAGGACGCGAAGGGGCACGCGCGCGTGAAGCACATCGATATTCGGGAGCACTTCATCCGGGAACGCGTCGAGGCTGAAGATATCGAAATTCTGCGCGTCGAGTCGGCAGATAATCTCGCCGACCTCTTCACGAAAGTTCTCCCTCGCGACGCCCACCTTGCCCTTGTCCGTGCCCTTGGCCTGATGGAGTAAATGCGGAGGGGCGTAGATGCCCATGGAATTGACGGTGTGTTACTATACCTTTACATATTTTCCCTTTTTTTTTCTTTCTTCTATTACCTTACCTCCACGTCCTATCCTATCCTATCCTATCCCCATCCCTCATCATCGCCATATGGCCGTTACTCGCCAGGGGGAGTGTTAAAGTAGTGGCTCGGTTGGCCATATAGCCGGGGCGCGGACTTACTCCGCTGCTCGTTGACATCGTTATTCCCCCTATTAATTTTATATTACTCGTCTCCCTATCTACCGATCACTTACTTATATTCGACTCGCCCTCGAGACGTACCTCAGTCGTTCACTCTGAAGTGCCCGTCTGAGGTACGTTCTCTTACTTACTTTATTTATTCTTCTTGCTCACACTTAGTTTAGTTCTATTGTTCTTAACAGGTATTCAATATAGTCGTTCACTCTGAAGTGCCCGTCTGAGTTCTATTGTTCTTAACATGAAGGCCCAAGATGGCCACAAGATATGTGAATGTTGAGAGTACCCCCATTGTTGATACACCAGAAGAGACCTTTGGTTGATTCCACAGAAGAGAAATGGCAGCACCAATTCCTGCCCATGCAGCAGTGTTGTCGTGAGTGGCAGTCAACATTTGAGCCTTCTGGAGACTGTGTCTTGTGGCAAGCCTCTGGGTCACATACACTAGCACTGCCGAATAGATCTGCAAGGGATTTCAGAAACCCCCAAAATGCAAGGGAGGTATGAACAGTTCCGGAGGTTGTCGTGGTTGAAGTGACCAAGTAAGACACGAGTTTCTGGTGGTTGAGGGCTACCGTAATCCGACGCTCTACTCCGCTTGCCCAAATCCCGATGAGAAGGAAATGTACAGCAATTAGCACGGAATGTAAAGTGAAGGCTGATATCTTCAGAGTCCTAGTAGCGGAATGCCATGATCTTTCAGGTGCTGTTCGACGATATATGTACAATATCGACCATAAGTATGGATTTCGTCACCTTTGAGCGCCGTCATTAACAAACTGGTACTAGTAGCGGACTCGAGTGCTGCGTCCGCTGCCTCGTCGTTGTGGGTAGGACCTGTATTGGAACTATTTTCGAGCTCTATTATTTCAGTGGGAGGGGCTGAACGAAAGCTGAGAGAGTCCATCTGGGTGAAGAACTGCCGCAAAGAGTAGTCGATGGGGGTAGAAGAGCAACGAGCGATCTGCGACGCAACACGTACGTATCACACCAGAAGTTTCGTGAGTGACGGCGAGCGTCTAGCTAAAGCCGAGCCTGTCAAGCTCCGATAATTGTCCTCCGGCGCCGAGTTTTGCGCTGGAGCACTGAGATTCGCGGAGGTTCATCAAGATTTCTAGATCCATCTGCACGCTGGGGCAAGTGTCTTTTGACCGGGTCGTGCATATGAGAACTGTATTCGGACGTTATGTAAATCACGATCGTTGATGCTCAAACTCTCTGGTGTCCAGATGGGCGCGACCGTAGCCACCAAATCGCCGCTGAGGTGATAGGCCGACTCCCGTAGAAGAGGGAGAACAACACCTCGGAGTCGGAGAATCCATTGAGCTGAGGCCCATGTGGATCCGAATCTCGGGCACAGCCTCCCACGCTACTTACTAGGGACTCCGTCAGTTCCGCATCCACCCCTTTACTTCTTCAGTGTTGCAGCTTAAGTGTTAAGGGTTAATTAACCCTAACCCTTAAAAAGCCCTTAACTTAAGGTCTTAGGAACAGCTCGGAAATTTCCTAAGACCTTAATAACCCTTATATAATCACGTGTATAGCATCACGTGGCCAGCGGGGTACTTACAGACATCACACATTTTCGTCCGAGTCGGCGTCTTCTGTCTCTTATTTGTGACCTCCCAGTTGTCTATTCAAGTTTGCTGTCAATTCCCCCCTCTGGGATTATTTTCTCTATGGTCCTCTGTAAAAGAACAAAGGTGCTCCCTATGAAATCACTTGCTACAGAGAAGAGCCTCGAGGAACCTGACGATAGGAACATTGCCTCGCTCTGAGGATAAGGATGTACCCTAGAAATCCCGGAGAAGAGCGCAGATTTATGTCCTGTCCGGGACAAGTCCATTTTAGGAAATCCATCAATTAAGGGCTTATTAAGACTACCCTTATTAACCCTTCCTTAAGGGTCCTAAGGCCTTAGGAAAAAAATTTACCCTTAATAACCCCTTAAGCTGCAACACTGTACTTCTTTGGGACGGACACCGCCACTCGCCCTTCGGCACGTCGGCACTTATTTTTGTGCCGAGCTCCCGAAGCTTGGGCGCTTGTTGGCGGCGCCAAACAATTGTCATTCTGTCACTCTTCTTCCCGCCTTCATCGATGCTTCATCCTTCATCCGCTCTCTGCTACGCGATACCCACAATTCGACCATGATCTTTGGTCCCAATGTCAAGCCAACAATCCCAGCTCCTTTCGCTGTCTCAATTGTGCCCACCTCAAGCCCACTTCGTCGAAATGTGTGAATCACGAGCAATGTTTTCTTGGGGTGCGTGCTACTTCAATGCTACTCAATACACTCTCTTTTTCACCAATCCAGCTTTACAGTGCTTCTGGCCAGAACATCGACACGTCTGGTACTATTTCCCGCCCGGCGAGGTCCCAAAGCACCCCACGCCCACTGCACTTCGACGACCCGCCCAGTGTGCTGTCTTCCCAACCAGCGCAGCGTATCGCTCGCCCCTCATACCCGCCAAGATCTACCACCACTGTGCCGGGTCGTGCGTTGAGCATGATTGCACAAGATCGTGTAAAGTCTCGCTGCTGTTGGGACCTCCTTTTGGGCCTTATTTCATGTCCTGCCCAGCTACAATTCGTTATGTATCAAGTTTACCGTTTTGTGGTATGCAGGACATATTTATCTTATTTATCTGACTTGTGCGCTATTTCCTGAAGTAAGACGTCCCAAAACGGATGACGGCACGGCGCGGCACAAAGTCCAATCACACTAAATAAAGCAAAATTTCAGCTCGGACTGAAACGCACGCAGATACTGGCGTTCTCGGCCGGGAATTCCCGGGCCAATCGGTTGCATGCCGCTTTGGGGCCGCACAGAGCCGATTGGTGCGGAAAATCCCGGCCGAAAGCGGCAGTATCAGCGTGCATTTCAGTCGAACAGAAATTATGCTTTATTTGGTGTGAATGTGCCGACCTGCATTGACTTTGTGCCGACTTGCCGAAAGAGTGAGTGGCGGTGCTCATCCCAAAGAGGTAAAGGGGTGGATGCGGTTTTGACGCTACTCTTACTAGGATGCCAGATGCGAGCCCCTTGTCGGCTCTTGGTCAGAGCCACGCCCAGAACGCTCCAGAATCTTGTTCGAGCATGGCAGAACAAGGGCACGAAGATTCACGGAAATTGAAATTACACGGCTCTTAGCAAGCTCTTAGAATTCCGACCTCGTTCGGGGTTGTTGTGGTCTTAAGAGAGATGAGATCACCGCCACACAGAACACAGCCACTTCTTCAAGTTCTTACCATTTTCACTGAAGCGGCTTGCGAGCGGCTCAATTGCAAGCGCCAGACGGGGACCACTCACCAGAGTAAAGCGCATCCCATTGCAAGATCTCCGCATCGACATTCATGCCTCATCCCCTGCTCTGCCACGGAACCTCGTCGTGCTCATACTTACGCCTCTCGAACTCGATACGGGCGTTCACGTATATTGCGTCCATCTGGCGGGTCAGACATATCGGAGGAATGGTGGAATATCGATGCAGACACCGCTTGAGGAGAAGCGCGCGGGAGGAAGACTTGCGCCGGCTAGGGTATACGGCAGACTTGAGAGTGCCTGTGCGACGCGGAGGCTATGGTGCGCTCGGCCTAGTCACCACCAAACAGGAACGAAATTTATTGCACCCGATCGAGACCTTCCTACCTCGGATCCTCTAGCCAAAAGACTCTGATTAGATAGTAGTTCAATTGCTCAAGAGGGATATTCCATTCCATTAAAATGTATGTTTTTTGGGAACATCCGATCCATGGGGAGGTTGGGTTGGGTCGACCCAACCCAACCCAACCCAACCCCGAGGCGGTGCAGCACGTGCAGCACGTGGCCCCGCCCTCCTCTGCCACTACCATCACACCCGCCGCCCGCCACCGATGCTCTCTACCAGCCGTCTACCAGCCTCACCACCAGTGCCGTCTACCGGCCTCACCACCATTCCTGGCTGCCTCTGCTACTGCTGGTCTTGCCGCCACCCACTTTGGTCTCGTCAATGCCACCAAGCGTTAAACGCTTGGTGCCACTCGCCGCTTTGGCTCTTTGGCTCTTGGGTCGCTTCAAACCTGCTTTGGTGTCTCGTAGCGCTGTATATAATGACGAGCAATACAATATTTTCTCCTTTTCCAGTCTATCTGTGTGCCACCAATGAACCTGCCTCCAGCCCATGTCCATGCCGATGCCTATGAACCTGATCCTGATATACGTGCCCTCCGTAATTGTCCTGAATGTCATGCAGCCATGGGGGAGCTTCGTGTTAATGAGGGGACTTCGCATCGACATTCTCGTGGCCAGATTTGTCAAAATGTACGTCTTTGCATTACTTTTGACCGACCTCTGTACTAAGAATTGTCTCAAAAGTGCAAGGGCTGCTACAAAGCACATTCACATACCCCGGCATATGAATTCGGCGACGCCCAACATCTACTGGTCCGGATTAATGCTCGCCAGCGTGGTTGGGCCATTCCGCCGGAATCTCGGGACGCGCCTCTTCGCTTTGCTGACCGCCCCCCCGACGCAGACGGGCCTTCGATTTGTGCTGAACCCGGATGTCGCAGTCGGCAGGGTAAACCGCGGCAGGCCAACACCAGGTGCATTGAGCTTAAATGCAAGACGTGTTGCGTGGATGCACGATTGGCTGCCATTTCAGCCAATGCATACCGAGATTCGTGCAAAATTCATCACGTCGCAGGCGTTGCAGGACCAGCTCTTAATCGGCTACCTCCAGCCTACCCACCGCCACCACCCGTGCAGCCGCCCCAACCGGCATTTCGTCCAGATGCTCCAGTGCCCCCTCCGTCTCAAGCAGGGACTTCGTCTCAGCAGAATAGTCAACTTTTTCCTCCCCCGTCCTCCCAGCCTCGTCCAGTAGCTGGCCCGAGCCACTCCTCAGCTCATCCACAGAATAATCAAGTCTTTCTTCCCCCGCCGAGTCCCCCGCCTCGTCCAGTAGCTGGCCCGAGCCACTCTTCAGCTCAGCATGGCTCCAGCCGCGGCGGCCGACAACTGGCTCAACCTATGTCGATGACGTGGGTCAATAAGCGTGTCGAGGATATGAGTACTCCCGAGACAAGCAAAATTTTGCGACAACGCCTCGATGCAGCGCACCAGACTACAACTGAGTTGGTCATCTATCATTCTGTGAGTTTGCTTTCTCCGACGACACCATGGACTATACTGATAAACATTTCAGCGAGACAAACCTCCTTTGCAGTTACAGCTTCAAGTGCCGTCGTTTCCACAAATGACTCTTTCTGCTCATCCCGATGTCATGCGGGACTTGAATTTGAGCAACTCGTCATGGTTCGACCTCTACAGCGCTTCCGATTGGAAAACTCTGCAGGTCACTACGATCTTCGAAGTCAATAAACACTATCCTGCTTTGATACGGCTTCGTCCAAGTCTTCTCGAGGACATTCCACTCGAAAACTGCCCGAACATCGACTCTTTCCTCGTCCAGCAACCGCGGAAGCGTACCGGCTCGGCGTTCGTCTCACCACCCAAGAAGATTGCACGGACTCTCGCCATTTCTGCGCCAGCCGAGACTCGCCAGCTGTCACCTCCACCACAGCCGATGCCGGGTACAGCTGGTCAATCATACCTTCGTGCTTTCACCCCTGCGCCCACCATCCCTAATTCTTCCTTCGCACCCGTGTCCACCACTCCTAATCCTTCATTGGTTCCTTTGCCTACCATTCCTCATGCCTCGGCCTCGACTGCGCATCTCAATACCTCCCAGCCACATTTTCCGGAGTCATTCTCCATTGCGGAACATGCCCGTGCCTGGGAAAGGTATGAGGAGCAACAAAAACGGCGGACGATGGGGAGGGAAAAGATGTGGCCACAACTTTTCCCTGGATCGAAGTATGTGCGGACAACTGCACGCATTTGGCACCAATTTTACAGGGAAGCTCCTCGAGCGATCCGGGACCATTTTATCGGTCTGGATGCAGCGGGTTCATGGGAAGATTTTCACGCCGTCGTCGCTGCTTACAAGAAGGATCACCGCCTCCCCGCATTTCTTACTGAGCCTGTGGTCAACACAGCCGCCATCACCGCGCCGTCGCCGCCAGTCAATCCCTCGATCAACAGCGACACACTTCACGTCTCCACTCCCATCAGCGACACTCTTCACATCTCGCACATCTCCACTCCGATCGCCGCTGCCGCAACCCAGCCAGAGCTTCAGCAGCATCCTGCTGAACGCCTCGAAACTCCCATTCAGCCTCGAAACAACTTATACGGCCTCTGCAATGTTTGTGATCAACCCTACGACGTCTCACCATCAGCAAAGTTGCTTCAGCTACACGAACAGCTCTTACCCATCTCAATTCCCAGCCCGAATTCCATCAATCCTGCTCATCGCATTGTCCATTCAGCTACTCGTTCGGCGGCATACTGCAAGCAACACAACACCGACGTGACTCTCATGCCCGCTGCCCGTGCAAATGGATGGCCAGAGCATATCAACTTCGCTATCCTTACCGATCGGACGGAGAAGCTCATCTCTGAGTTACAAGAGATCGTCGAAGATGTCTCTTCTAGTTCTTTTTTCATGCTGGAGACTGAATTCAAAAAGGGTACCGCATAGTACGTCCTCACCGTATTCCTTTATACTCATATACTCATCCGTAATTCACAGTTTTGGCGAAATAGGTTATGGTGTGATTCAGCGTGTAATCCGCCAGAAATTCCCGGCAGAAACAATACCAGACGACTACGACTATAGCCCACTCACATGGGACCAAGTGATCGAACAGGTTTTGATTCCAGAAGCGCTCACCTCTCTCATCGCTGAGGACCTCCACCTGGATCTCGAAGATGCGATCGCTGTTATACAGGATAGCACGCCCTTCGGACTGGCATATCATTCTGCCCCAGATGATCGTGATCGCTCTGCTGCCAAGTTCCGCGAAGACGACGACGACTTACTTGCCCCATTTCCAGCTCCATCTCCACTGAATTCTCCACGCTCCCCCCCTCCACAACTCACTCTCAGGACTACACCTACTCCTACTCCTCCTCCCGTCGATCCCGCTTCCCTTTGCAATTACTGTGATCAAGAGTTTCCGTCCGAGCCGAGCACAGTTCTTCTGGCCATGGGCAAGAAACTCTTCTCGAGGTCATGGCCAAAACCCCTCCCAGAGAATCCTCACCATCGCGCATTGCCTGAGATCACGATGTCCGTGGATCACTGCAAACGGCATCAATTTGAACGCGATGAAATGCCGACTGCGCTTCGTCGAGGATGGCCATTGAAACCAAGTTTCGCCCGGCTTTTCCATCGCATTCTTGATTTGGGGGTAGCGCTCCGAGCATTGGTTTATAAGCGAGCGGATTCCAGCCAATTTTTCCTCGCCGCTCGCCAATATTATGGTAATGAAGTTTCGAAGCGCTCCTCTCTTTCTGCGCAATACCACAGCAACAGAACTTCCAAGCATGGAACTGGATAGTAAGCCTTCAATAATACTGGAGCTTCTTTCATCTCTGACTTAATGAACAGTTACGGCGAACGTGGATATCAAATCATCTATCCGACCCTTCGATTTATGTTCCCAGACTCACCTGAACTCCTCGCTGTTTTCCATCCCCTTACCTACGACATCATCATTCGCGAAATCCTCATTCCAGAGGCCACTATCCGACTTATCCAAGTTGACCTCGACGTCGGCGCTGAAGATGCGATCCCAGTTCTGAAGGAGAGCCACAATTTCGGCCTTGTTCTTCATCCAGCCGACGACGACTGCGAGTTCTACGCGCGTGCAATGACTTGCATCGCTGACAGCCACCGCCGAGCAGGGTGGGCTCTGCGAGTGTACGAAGCGTCTGATTCAAACCTTCCATTTGAGAGCTGGCTGCAGGAGCAGAAGGCTGTGGAGGAGGCGGCGAAGGTGAAAGTAGAGCCGAGAGAGATGACCCTAGGAGGAGGAAGAGGAGAAGTTATAGACTTGACGAATGATGACGACTAGCTTCAGATACTTATGAACACACCTGTACAAATAATTTGAATCATTAATTTCCTGTGCGTATACTCGTAAGAAAACAACGAAAGTACGACCGACGAGACATTCTTCCAGTGTATGTGGCTGCGTCGTTGGCCCCGATCTATGAAGGTGACACCATACGTGCACCCGTCTCCCGTACCTGTCCCCAATAGCCTAAGTCTCCGTTAACGTGCCAGAAGATGCAGCAATAGCCGCCTGCAAGACTGAAGGAGCGTTGCCTGCATCGCCTCGGTGATGCTGCTGAACCCGAGGACTGCAAAGCACGGTCCACCCGCTACCGCAGGAGTGCCTCGCGCACGGGGAGCGGCAGTCCGCGATGCTGTGTTCTGCTACCGCCTACTGCGTCGCGAGATCTGACAGCCCGAGTCCGTCTTGACCGCGGGACAGACGAAGTGATGGGCAAAGACAGCAGAAACTGCACCGCAGGCCCACGCCCCGCCGTGGTGACCTTCTATGATGTGGGTGCACGAAGTTTGGGCCTGCGAGCGCCAGCCACGCGACCTCGAAGTCCATCCTGCGATGCGCACGTCGTGTTCCCTCGCACGCTTCAGAGACAAGCACGGCGAGGCCATATGCATGCCCCAGCACGCGGAGGCCCCGGGGGACGCCGCCGGTGTGAGGGGCGCAGTGAGGTCGCGCTGGACGAGCTCCATCGTGACGAGCATCGTCTTGGGGAGGCGCAACGAGGACGGCAAAGTGGCGTTGCCATGTCCGTGCCCACGCCCTCGCGCCTCCGTCGTCTCTGGTCCAGCCTCCAGGGCAGTGGGTCCGCACCCGCGTCCACAGCGAGCACAAATTTGGCGAGGCGTATGGCAGGCTCGCAGTTGCCGAGGCCCCTCTAAACGAGGTGATCGCGTTGGCGATGGCGAGATGACGCGGGTGCTGGAGGCAGGAGGTGAGGACAGATACGAGATTGAGGGGGTCGACGCCGCGCGTGTGGGCGAGGATGGTGGGCAGGGTCGGGGCTGTGAGGGGGACGTGCAGTAGAGCCGCGTGGCGGACGTCGCTGTGTCTGTGTAACGTGTAAGGAACGAGATTGGCGTGTTGCTGAGCAGTAAGACAACGCACGTGCGATGGGCTGGCGACGTCGCCGTCATTGACGCCGATCCGAGTTTTGTTATGTCTACATATATAAATCTGATGTAGAGCGCCGCGCCGCCGACCAGATGCCGTCGAGCCCGACAGCGAGCCACAGGCGCCAGTCGCGTGGCTATTAGTATCAAACCCGTCAGTTCGAGCACGCAGACGCAAAAAAGTGAGACGTACTCGGTCGCCATTAGCAGAGCGACATCTGCATCCCCATTCATCCAATCAGAGCCGAAACGGACTGAGAACGAAACCGGACTGCTGGATGTCTCCGCTGCGCCAAGTCAGAAAAGGAGAGCCGGCTCATGTTGAGAACGCACTTGACTTCACCCAGAGACGAAACTATTGCCGCAATGAGATGAACCATATGGGATGATCTTGTTCCTGTCAATCCGCCGCTACAGCTCGTGCGCACACTGGATCCGGGGAGTTGGTGTGCACAGAGTAAAGAGAGGTGAAGTGGTCGTGGAGGCTAAAGGCTGAGTAGTCAAGCAAGTGCGGGTCACATCACGCTCACCGTAGAGGATGAGCGTGATGTGACTTAAGCAGGAGGAGGCAGCCGCACAGCACGAAGGAGGTTACTTTAGTGGTCCACGCAGGAAAACCATGCCGCTGTGTGTCAAAAGTCTGAAAAGAAGGGGAATTGCAAAGGCACGTCAGCACAAAGTTGGCCGCATCAGTTTCTGGTGACGCGTTCCCAGTCTGATTTCCTTGCAGGGGCCCGGGTTCGAGCGCTGCAAGCAGGGAAGCCAGATAGAAAGTTGCCTCAGCAAACCCGAAAGAAAAAGAAAAACCTACCGCAGCGGCGTGTCGTGGCAAGTTGGTAGTTGAGACGAAGAAGCAAGTCGTATCACGTGTAGCGCGTCAAAAACGGTTCGCCAGCGAACCGTTTCCAGCGGGTAGAAACTCTAGAAATCCAGATGCAACTGAAGCCCTGTCGTTTGTGATGAAGTGCTGTATGACGTGCTCGGCGACCTTCCTGGCGTAGTTCTGGCGCTTGATGGATCATGGAAAAAACAGAGTAAGTTATGGAGGTAAGTTCTTCAGCTATATAAGTACAGTATAAATCAACAGCCTACTTCTCTTCGCTATCCGCCATGTCCTCTGTGAGTAAGATGTTCCGCGGAATATTGCCAGGATTCTTTCCCCTACGGCGAAGGTCCTCGACCATAAAACGATTCCTGCGCTTGATCATTTCGTCGAGAAAGAAGTTGAATCTCTCGACGGACATCTCGCGCACAACGGAATGGAACCCCCCAAACCACGCGTTAGTCTGCTCGGCGGCAGACGAATTGAAGCGCCACCCCCCGTCAGCGGTGCGCAGTTCGGGCCAGTCGTAAGGGTTGCAGTTCGCCCCACAATCAAGATCCGTCTCCTTGTGTTTGGACTTGAAATGGAAGACGTCAACGGGTAAAGCTACGCCCTTGAAGAAATCACGCCTCGAGTCGTCGGGGTCGTTGCGTAGCATTTTGACAATGTTGCAATTGTTGTCATGCCAGAGGACGCGAGGAAGGGATGCACGAGTTGGGAAGAGCTTCATCCAAAATTCCTATTTAAAGGTGAGTGAGGTCGAAGCAACGCAATAAGTACGCACCACAACACCATTCGGTGCTTCTGAGCCAAAAAATGTTGCGCGTCCAGCAACAATCCCACATGAATAGACGCCGAGTTGCTCGTTGTGCGTTCGCCTTCGTCCGAAGCGCGCGCGAAGCTTTCGGTTACCCTGTCCAGACTTGCTCGCACAGGTGTATTCGAGTTCTTCGTCGTCGGAGTGGTCCCCTCCTTGATTGGACTGAGAGTTGGAATCGTTGGGTTCGGTTGGAAGTAGTTGGGTGCCAGTCACGGTAGTTTCGTTCTGCGATGCTGATAAGCGAGACGTCGACGGCATTGTGGGGTGAGGGAAAGAGTTGGATGGAGCAAAGCCTTTGGCACGCTGAAGGCGCTCCTTGAGCTGAAACATAGCTTTTCCGCGCTGGTAGTAGTACAATTCCATGTTGCGATGATCAGGATCGTCGCAAGTTCGAAAGCCCGATGGCGTCGGGGCATCGCAGGATACAATACAGCACTGCCGTTGAAGATGGTGGTGTGCAGCGCAAAACAGGTCCCGCACAGACCGCAAGGGTTGTTGGCAGTCTAGCACTGCGCAACAGTAATGACCCATTGTATCGCCATCGGTAATCGCAGAACGTAGGAAATCTGAATGAAAGTCAGTCAATGAATAGAAAAGCAGAAGAAACACAAACACCAATCATGTTCCTCTTGATAAATGTAACAGCACATATCGCAATAGTGATTCCATTCTTCCTGACCAGTTCCTGCCATGCGACTATTACGGGCTTCAAGTGCACGGCGGAGGCGTTCAGCATGAGACGGAGCATCATGTTGGAGCTGAAGAATATCTTGACGTTCAAGATGGTCCAGGAGAAGTGCGTAGAGAAAAAAAGAGTTGAAAACGTCTTCGATATCAATTTTCAAGCTGACCCAGTCGGACGGCATCAGAGGTTGGAGAGCAGCCTGCGAAATGCTGGTGTTATAAATGCGCGCACAGTTTGTCCCCGAAGTCCTTGGCAGTATAAGCACTAGACCAATGACCTCGTTCGAACACGCACCATGCAGATACCATCATATTGGTGAAAAGTTCACAAAGATTGGCGCTCGTGTAGAAGTGCTCCGAGGATTGAATGAACTCCGGGACTTTTTCTTGATAATAGTAAGTCCGTGTCGTTGCGCTGCTATGGACATAATAATTGGGGTAGTAACGGGTATGGCAGTCTGTAGATTATTGAGTTTTGCTGAAGACGAAATGTTTATCAGACTTACCTCGACAATAGCATGATGTAGAAAATCCAGGAACCGCACCGAGGTCAAGGGTAAAGATTGTGATACGGTGGTGCTTCGGCTCCACCAGTTCCCGGTCCATCAAGTCCGATAGATCGTAAAGAGGGCAGCGGCGGCAGTCAGGATCCAAGCAGACCCGAGTGGGTGGAGAGAAAGAGAATACACCTTAAGTGGCTTAGCTAGGTTAATTTGACGACGAGAACATCTTACCAATGTTATTTGGGATGCCGTGCATGAGAAACAGCTTGACGTGCTTGAGACGGTTAGCATTCTGCTCTTCCGTAGTTGGATGGAAGTCCCAGGCGAGATTATTGAACACCGCCCAAGCTAGTTTTGCAGTTTCATCGGGGACGTCAAAACAAGCTCGCAAAAACTCGTGGATGTTGGCAGGAAGTGTCTCAGGGGGAGCAGAGGGTTGGTGCGATGGTAAGAGATATGCAAGAGGAGGGGTAGGCTTCAAAAGGCTGATGAGCTCGATGTACTTGACGACATCAGCATGTCTAAATGTAGACGCGACATCGGGGCAGCGTTTGAGGGCATCACAGATGTGCTGGAAGTCCATCGGGCTTGGGAAGAGGTGAAGTGGGCAGTAAAACGTTCCATTATAACGACAAGAACACAATAGCAGCGCCAGGAAGCCCCGGCGCAGGCAACGCGCTTACTTCCAGGACAAAAGACCCGTCGGGGATAAGTCACATGACTGCACCGCCACTGCACCGCCTCGGGGTTGGGTTGGGACGGGTTGACCCAACCCCAACCCAACCCCCTCGTCGATCCGATAATCTGCACGATGCTTTCTTGGTTTTCATCCTTGTTTTCAAAGCGTAGAATGACTCCCGCATCCCCAGGAATGCATCCCATACACGGTTGTGGACTTCGGCACGCACGGCCCCTTGTTCTAGCCACTGGTCTCGTCATCAACGCACGATTGCACGCCAAAAACGACAGGAATGCTGTCGGCACTGATTGAACACAAGTTCCCAGAGCCGGATAGAGCATTGGCATTAGAAGTGGGATTCGTTACAGTTATTGACTTGACCTACTTGCTTATTCATGTACGAGTTCCAATTCCCCATACTTTTGATGCTAGCGCTCACCGGTTTGAAACCCTCGGTTATTCCTGCACCAGGCTTTGTCCGGACTCGGAGCCAAACGTGTCCGAAGGCACTGGAAGATGACTGCACGCGTTCTTCATGTTCATGTCGCCGTGTTTTCTGATCTCACGTCGCCGGTGTCACCTCACCGCTTGTTGCGTTCGATGCACTTGTGACGGAGACGTTCCTTGCCGCTCGGATGCGCGTCCTCAGCGGTGACGACATCGACAGTGGCGCCGGCATGGAATAGGCTGCGAAGCCCTTCGCGTCTTTATGCCCGAACTAAGTTCAAGTTCTGTAGAACCAAACGTTGAGCGTGGCTGGTTTGACCTCGGGTGCGTGGCCACTTCATCGTGCGATTCATACCACGCATTATACGCGACCCGAAGGAAGTCCGCTGTTTCGTGCGCGTGTCTAAGACGTTTCTGGACGATGAGAAGCAGAAAATCTCAAGCCTGAAGGGTCGGGCGAGTTCGTCCGAAGCTCTGACATGCCACTCATAGCGTGGTGGTTGAAGGTTTGCGCACGTTGATCCGTGAATCACTCTCTTCACAAAACTACGCCTGTCTGTCTGAAGCCTTTACAAACTCTGCTATGTATCAGCGCTCCGGCACCACTTTTCGAGAATTGTTCCTTTAGCGCTCAATCAAGCGCCAGCAGCCGAAGACGGCCCACCACACTCATGTATGATATAATATTCCCCTCCAGACACTATACAGCCGCCGCGCGCTTACGGACCCCACCCCAATCCATCTGCACATTGTCAACGACGTACGAGGCCGACCCATCTTCGTACAGGCGTCGCCTCGCCCTTCTCAGTAAACATTTTCCAAGGACAATTTTGCTCGGCGAGCTGGCGCTCTGCGTGCCCCACGCGATTCTCGCGTACTGGGCTTCCCTGAGGGTGTGCACGCGGACCTTTATTGGCTGTTCGCTGGATTTAACGCGTTAAAGACATGCCTGCCCGACACTATGTATTCCGTGCACTCGAGTTGGCGGTCAGCAAAGTTTGAGGAGCTCGACTTTCCCGGAGCGATGGTGGCGGGCGGTTGGAAAACAGTGACTGCGCGCGAGTGTTTGTTCACCCGGTCAGACGGATAGGGAGAGGATTCGCCAAGGTGGGGAGATCTTGTTCGCCCAGATAAGTTGTGATCTCGAAACGATCCTGATTTCTGTGCTCACAAACGTCCTCAGACTTTCAAACGATGACTGCAGGGAAACTATTTCCCAGCATTGGTATCAAGTCAGTATTCCAACAGGATTTGCGACGGATCAGGCCCAATTACTCGAGCGAAAAAATCGCCTGTCTTGCGTTCATTCCGGTTTAGTTTTGGAAATTCAACGGTTCGATAACAAGTGTAAACAAACTTCGGCCATCAGTTGAACCAAGAGTCAGTTGGGATCCAGGATAAGGATTATTTGGATGTGAGTTTACATGAGGTGTCGTCATCATTAACATTAATGACATGCATTCAATACCTGTACACGCGCTGCTGCTCTCCCCCTTGCCTCGCCAAGGCAGCGTTCAATCTCCGGTAATACATGGTCAGAACAAAACAGCCGGTGGCGGCAAACAGCAAGAGTGCGCAATTTGTCCAGTGTCCCGTGGGATATCCTTTTTTTGCCTCATCGGCCTTGTATATCCAGACGCCGACGATCTGGCCCGGGGCCCCGAAGGAGATGTTGAGTGCAATGACGAGGCCTGCAGCGGACGTTGTGAAGACGTTGGATGTGATCCAGCCGAGGAGGGGAGGGATAGAAGCGAAGGAGCCTGCGGCACCGACTATGAGGCAGCCGTACCGGTGCTGAATCGTATATCAGTGCTGAACAAAAAATGCTGTGCGAGGAAACTTGATTCACCGCATAAGCTTCTGCGGGGAGAAGGGCTGACCCCATGAACCCGGCCGCTCCGACGACGCAGGCAACGCCAGCATGGAGTCCTCGGCTGAGATGATTTGTAAATGTGTGTTGGGGCAGACACCCCGAAAAAGACCAACTTACGAATTGTGCCGATCCGCCGACCAGCTTGTTAATACGGTGACGACATAGGCTACGGCGTATGGTGGAACCGTCATCAAATTCGCCTTCAAGGATTTGAACCCTAGGCCAGCCACAATCGACGGCGTGAACAACGACAAGCTGGAGAACGGGGGAGATACTCCGAAGTAAATCTATATCGGTAATGAGATTGAAGTTCGAAGCAGGAATATTAGGGCAAACAGCGTAGTGGGCGTATAGCCGCCATTCTGTCAGGGTCTCCTTTGCTTCCGCCCATGTCATGGGTTTGCTGCTGCCCTTGGAGCCTTGGTCTTTGAGTCGGTATGCCGCGAGTTTCTTTTCGTCCTCTGTGAGCCAGTGTGCGGTCTCCGGATAGTCCGGGAGGATGAAGAAAATAAGGACGGAAGACAAGCACGAAGGAAGGCCCTCTAAAATATGCGTCGGTTAATATCGTAGTAACCCAGGGAAAAATCGATACTTGCCCAGAATAAAAAGCCAACGCCATGCAGATAAGCCGCCGTCACGATTCATATGTCCCACACCATAAGCAATTGCGCCACCGAACGCTCCAGCCAGAGTCGCAGAGGCAAGAATGAACGCCACTCGCATGGAACGTTCCTCCGTTCTGGAAATAGGTAAATAAACTCCATTGGCTGGACTTCAGGGAAGCAACGCACCGGTACCAGAACGTCAAAAAATAAACCAACCCGGGGAATAGTCCTACCGTAGCGCGAAGGTCAATGTATGCTCATCCAGGAAGATATCGACTCACCGGCTTCAAAGACGCCCAGCAGAAAGCGTACAACAGTAACCTCGGCGTAGGTGTGCGTACCACCGAGACCCATCGTGAGGGACCCCCACGCCAACATCAGGAAAGCAATCCAGCGCTGAGGGTTCGAATAATTAGCTTCAGCGCCCGAGACAGGCAAGATACTTACACTAGGGCTCAGTCTCTTCAGCAAGTAGTTTGACGGGACTTCAAAGAGGGCATAGGCGATCAGGAAAACCATCAGAGCGATCCTGGGGTCAGGAGTCGGTAAATGCATTTCGAGGGCACGGCATTCGAACACACGTATATTGAAGGGTCGTCATACGAGTTTCTGAGAGCAGGTCGTTGTGCGTCTCCGAGTTCAAAATTTTAGCATTGCCTATAGAACACCTCAACATAGATTCGGAGGCATGGATGAATGTTTTCTCACCGATGTTGGAACGATCGAGGTAAGCCAACAAGTAAATCGCCGCCGACAACGGTATAATCCGAATGTCTTGTTTGCGGATGAGGGCCTTTTCCGCTGCTTCATCGTATACGTAAGAGGTCGTTTGCGACTCCACGTCCTACAACGCTTGTTTGAGCACCGACGAAGAGATAATAGTCAAGCGAGTATGTAACCTCTTTATAATCCACTGCCGATTTCTCGTTCTCGAAGTTCATGGCCATGGATGACAAGATTAGCAGAGGACGGAGTCGAAGATAAAAGAAGTCCGTCAAGCTATTTATCTGCGCGGAGCTTGCGCGGGTCTCAAGCAATCACGCATGATCTGCCTTCGAAGGTCAGGCGGCGTCTTCTTCTTCGTAGATTCCCGGATGCTTCCTGATGTCCCGCACGGTGTCGAAGCACGGTGTTTTTAGCCAAGATGATTTGCCGATATTATTCAACTTATTACTTCGTCCGTTCGCTCTGAATAAAGATGCATATGCGCCAGATATTTACCCCTCGTTACATTTCGCGAATTCTCCCGCAGGCAGAGGAGCTAAGTAGGAGCGCTCCGCAGCGCGCCAAGGTTCACCGTGAATCGCAGGCTTGGCTTTGAGAAGAAAACAAAAGAAACGTGAACGATGCCTTGGCGCGGCCTTTTCCTTATCTCCAAAAGGATATGTTTACCGCTTCCTTTTGATGGCCGCCACGTGTATCAGGTACTTGCAGCAGACTGTAGGCTCACGGAACCCGCTTTCCGGATCCACGCCGATCCTTTCGCAGATTGGACGAAAAACCCTATGCAAATGGGGATTTTGGATTCTTTTTTTTAAATTTTTGAGCAAATGAAGTGATTCAATCATTCAGAAGAACGATCCGCCGCTAAACTAAATGTTGAATCGACTGACTACGGTTGACGAGCAAGGCCATGGTCTGTTTTAGGAAATTTTGTGATCCCATCGCGCGGTGTACTGGGGTCCTGGTACTCCGTGACAATGCTACGCATATGTGCTGACCTAGGTACCTCGTTGTGGCGCTGAGTCATCGGGTTGAGGCTTACTGCAAACAGGATTTCACCTTTAATTATGGGCCCCTTGGCAAAAATATTATACACTTTATTTACTTCCAAGATGCCTAGTGCCCAACATAACCAGTTCGCAGATCAGTCCTGTGCGGTGATTATTCGCAATCTGGACCATGTTATTTGTTCCCTTGACCCAACCTTGAGTGCCTGCAAAATTGCGGCTTGCCTTGAGATATGAAAAAGGCACAGACAACAACTACAAGGCGGAATGAGACTGCCAAATCGGGAGTCAACGCCCATCGATATTTGAGTAGCGTCAGTTCCGCATCCACCCCAGTGGCACCCCTTACTCTCTTTGGGATGGGCACCGCCACCCACTCTTTCGGCTCGTCGGCACATCAACTTTGTGCCTGGCTGTGCCGCCATATCCATTTTGAAAATCGCTGAAGTCTTGCTGAAGTCCGTCGAATTCTGAGAGGGCACATGTATAAATATTGCAGAACCAGTATGGGTATATCACTGATCGTAATCTGGTGGGAATCCGTGGGATATAGAATACAAATGTAACAAACAGGGAGGTTGTGTGGTGCATAATACGCGAGCACTGAATACAGTGAGGAATGCGACGCACTAAGAATTTAACCATTTATTGATGGCCTTCGCGCCGCTTCTCGCTCCCGCCCCATAAGTCTCCTGCTCGCTTCCTTTGATCTTGATGAGTTGCTTCCCAGTCATGCATCAATGACGGTCCGACCAGTCGACACCACTGTTGTCCGTCGTGATTAAGAAGGGTGTTCAGTGCGCGCTCGAGTTCAGCAACCGAGAATGACGAGATCTCCAGAAGTGAGCTACAAGTACTCCCATCTGTGCCAATTGAGCGAGAGCATTGTTGCAAGAGGATTTTTGAGGAACCAGCGCATTGTGGACCGGAGTCGGGTCGCGCAAGAGTCGGGATAGAGGCTCTAGCTGGGTGCGGATTGAGCTCAGCGAGGTAGATGAAGTTGCGCTGCAAGCCTCATCGAAGATTCTGTGTATCGCACAAGGGAGAGCAGCGGGAAGGCAGCGAGGATGAGGATGGAAGGAAGTGATGTGTTTATTTCATCAGGAAAAAGCCAAATGGCTATGGGCTGCCACATAGACCTGCATAGACGTCATAGACGCCATAGATGCCATAGCAACGTTGCTATGGCGTCTATGAGTGTCTATGTAGGTCTATGTAACTGCCCATAGAGCCCATAGCCATTTGACTTTTTCCTGATGTTGGCGCACAAGACAGTCCCAAGACTCGGGATCTCGGCAGAGGATGTGGGACTGCCGACGTGCCGAAGACTTGGTGGCGGTGCTTGTCCCAAAGAGGTAAAGGGGTGGATGCGGAACTGACGCAGTGCGATATTTGACGGAATTGTCACGTGAACAAAGACTTGACCTTTCGTCGCGTTCATTCCAGGCCACAAAAGTATCATTCATGTGTCTTACACCTCCAATATGTGTCTTCAAGGCTAAGTGTACATTACTCATTTGAAATACTGAAGACACGGAGTTTTATGGCATATATTGAGATCAGGTTCTGAGGAACACGAGACTCCGAACTCGAGGCCACAGCACACAGGGGAAAGTTTCAATATTCTTGTGAAATGATAAAACTGTTTCTATTAGCGGCCCACTGTCCCAGATCCGACGTTTTTTATCCGAGTTCGCCGTCACAATTATTGAAAAAGTTTCTCGAATCATAAATGCCGGACGTGGTACAATCTCAAAACTGTGTTTATTTTCACTCTATGTGCTAGGGGCCAAACAATCCGGAATACTATTGTGCCATATCCATTGAGTGCTGACGCGCGCGCGACGCGTCGCGTCGCTGTGTCGCAGTGTCATGTGAGGGTGAGGGAGGATGTAACACTGTGACAGCCCGGCACAGCACTGCCGGTGGGACCCCAACAGCAGATTTTGATCATCACTTCCCAAAACGGACCATGGCCTTGCTCGTCAACCGTAACTGACGGAAACTACGTGTTCAAGTCCTTACCTGGGGTAAGTAGCCTGAGGTTTGTTTGGGAACTTAGGCCCGGGAAGTTTCGCAAAAAAAAATCCAGAGTTACTAAACAAGGTATCAAAGTACATCTTCGCTTGTGAAACAACGACAAGTGCAGGGAAGGTCGCAGGGCATGTGATAATGGACACAAAAGGAAAAAAGATTTTCGAACTGCGCGGTGCGCCCCCACTGAGATCCGAAAAACCTGGAGAAACTTTGGAAAAACCCTTCAATCATAGAAATGGTAGGTTTGGCGAAGGTATCTCGGATAGGGTACCAAGACACACCTAGCCTAGGACTATCCTCTCTCAGACAGACAGACACTATAACCTAGCTCGTAAAAGATACCCCCTCAGGCTTGGACTGCTGTAGAACACCTTTGTACATACTTGCCTCCGAGAACACCGACGACTGAGCGCCTAAATAAGCGCCCATTATATATACGAGGGATATGGCGCCAAAGCCGGATTTGTTTTCTTAAACAGCTCCCGTTTCTCAGACTGCTGAATTATGTTCACGTAAGTACGACCAACCGTCACCAACGACAAATTTTGTACCGACACGATTGCATTCTTATCTCAGTTGCATTTGAGTGCCGGCGAGGGACACTATTCAATCCAGAGCATGATGGTTACCTCCTCTTCCTGTAGAGAATAATTGGCCAGATGTTTTAACAGCCCTAACACAAAAAAACAACCACGGGTCTTTGGCCCGAATCATCAGTGGGATTCACAGTGGCCGGCTTCGGAATCCCGCAGGACTTACAGTAAGAATGTTAGAAAATCTGCCTGAATTTCTCAGATATCCAAGTGATTAGTCTCGTAGACAGGCACTCTATACGACACTCGTACTTGGCTCGTTTGCTCAGTGATGTTGGCTAGCATTTCAAGTTTTCAACCATAATTATATTCGCCGCCATAACTTATTCTGAGCAGCGGGATAATATTCGAAGTTTTCCAACAATATGTTTGGCTCAATGCAGGATTTTCCCTAAACACAGCGAGTGAGATACAACACAACACACCTAAGTATCCTCTTTTATACTTACTGTAAGGAGTATCATCACTGATCTAATCAATATTCGGATCTCCGGTCCACAGCCCGCTCCTTGACTTCGACCTCGACCCTACTTACATAAACTCAAAACTGAGCTCTAAAATCCGCGCACACCCTGTAATATCGGACTCATATCTTACCTCGCTTTTTTTGTCTACAAACCCTCTTGGTGACCCTTTTGGTTCATTGATCTTTGGGCAAACATATCTGTCAATGGACGCGATATCGACGACGCCGCCCGAGTTGTCAGGCTTCTAGTCTGTCGCCGACTTTCCTTGGCTATATGGAACTTAGAAACGACTGTATGTGTTATTTTAAACTGCAACCTAAACGTTGGAAACAAGGAAGAGCCATCTACAAATTTGCACTCCGCCTGGCAGCTTGGAATAATTCACAGTTTCGCAGATTTTAGTTCAGGACACCATTGCTGACTGTCCCCTTCGCTAGCCGCGGCGCGTTGGTTCCGTAATGTGGGTCCACCGGTTCCAGTAATATGCCCGGAGGGCATAAGCCCACCCGGGCCGGCGGCCCCCAACGTTTGCCATTGATATCTATTCACTCGGCCATCATTCTTGATGTAAATCCTTGATGCTCAATGATCCTGTCTCTCAACCAGCGCAAGCCAACACACTTCATCGACAACCACTGACTAGTACTGACTTATCGGTGATTTTTGCGACTTCTGTAATTTTTTCTGCCTGATTCTAAACTTATTTTCTAAAGAATGATTTCTCTTCTACCAACCTGTGGTTCTGTGGCAGAGCCAATGAGGACCACCAGCTTCCAGCGGCTCCCACCGGCGGCCAGTGGCTTTCAGCTAACTATTCTATGTATATAAACAATATGTGATGCAATTCCCATTCGAATCCTTCTATGCTCTCCTCCTGCAAATTGGAATGTCAACCAGCATTCAGAAACAATTCAGAAATAGTTCTGAATCACCGTAAGTTGAAGATGGACTGCTAAAGCCGCTGGCCAACACCGGCCACCAGTGATTGAGGATTTTACAATATTTTTGATCTCTAAGACACGCTGGCGGCCGTTGGCTTTCGCTGAAGATGGGCGGTCACCAGCAACCCAGAATAGGGGTAGTGGATGGCATCACATGGAATTGCCGAGGAACATTACCTAACACTGTTATCCGCTAACCGCCCACGGCCGACGTCGGCCACCACAGGCCACTGGCGGCCGCCGACAAACTTCTTCCGTGCGGGCATATCACTCACCGGTTCAGAGTATTTCGAACCCATGACCTGTGATACTGGGAATATAAAAACCCTCGGTCGCTTAACTGATGGAGGCCTGTCACCGACAACGCCCACTTGAGTTCACTCTCTATTAGCGAATGTTCTTAACGCACATTTTTCGGGCGCTGTGGTTTGGCCTTGCTGTCGCGCACCAGGCTCAGCACCCTCATGGATCCAGCAAGCATCACATTCTAGTCGGAAATTTTGGTACAGTGCATTTTCTCTTCCCACCACTTCTCTTTTCAATGGACTTTGCTCAATAAGGTACGGTGTACAATCAAACTTTGATGTTGTCGGGTTTGCAGGACGTAGGAAAGGGCTTCCTCTACACTCTCGTCGTAGACGCAGATGCGAAGTCACTGGTGCTTACGCACACAACTCCGGCCGCGGCTGCTCATCCATGGCTCTCCGTTAACGTACGATGTCCATCCGTTGATCCGTCCCCTCTTCATCACTTCTTTAATTCTCGACTCTCATATTTAGCGTCCGGCTAACGTCGTCTATGGATCGGGCTGGTCTCCGCCCATGAACGGCCAGCGAACCTTCAGCTCATATAAAATCGAACCCGACTTTTCAGTTTCTCTGATCAACACCGTCACTTCATGTGGAACCAAACCCATCGCAAACGATTTTATTGCGGAAGCGGGCAACCATGGCGTGTTCTACGGGGTGGACTTTGTGACACCCTGCGGTGAGGTCTGGACTGTGGACAAGCGAGGCGCCTTCGAAACCAAGATCGAAGCGCTCAATTTTGCCAATGGCTCCACCCTGCACGGGTTCTCGACGACACCCGACCTCAAGTACATGTACATTACGGTGCGTTCAATTTAAAGTCCTCATCCCGTCCTAAACTACTCGAGGGGATGTAGAACCTAGGGCTGAACACGATCCACTCCTATGCCCTGAACCTCGGCAACGGCTCTGTGGCCACGCTAGGCAACTTCACTGCAAGCGAACTCGGTGCTGGCCCGCGACACAGCGTGATCACTGCCAGCGGCGCGTACATCTACGTCATTGACGAAGAGGGCCTACGCGTTGACCAGTTCACCATCGATCCTGTCGACGGCGCACTCCAATACACGACCACATCGCTGGCTGTCACTCCTTTCGGTGCGTTCGCCTTTTTCAACCATTCTATATCCGTTACGGATAGCCTAAGCGATTGATTTAGGCTTGACCCCGGCGAATTCCACGCTTTACTGGGGCGACGAAATTGTTATATCCTCCGACGGAGCTACTCTTTACGCCAGTACACGTTCGAAGGTTGAAAACTTCCCCGGATATATCTCCGCGTGGTCGCTCGCCGCCGACGGCTCGCTTGGAGACACGCTGTTTACCCTGCCCACTCCCGCCGCGGGCGGAACGAGTAATATCCTCAGCGTCTCGCCGTGGAGTGATGCGAGCAAAAACATGCTTATACTGACGGACGAGGACACGGACTTTGTGGCGCTCTATGAGCTGCAGGGCCGGGAACTCGTGTTGTTGGATCGCGTAAAGTGAGTAGTGGATTTTGTTTCGTCTCTGGGTTGCGACCTTTGCAGTTGCTCTTATTGTTGACGGGTTGCTGACGTCGTTTGAAATGTAGCATAACCGGTACGCATTGCTGTTCTGGGTCGGTTTGGATGGACTAGGTATATAATGCTTCCCTGTGTCCGTTGTGCGGTGCAGAATAATTTTCGACTCGGAATGGGTACGGTTTTCTTTGTGACAATACATGCACTACATTCGAAACTGGTATTACTGTAATTTTATTCCACAGCTTCTACTTTTTATTTCCTCAACACTTGGTCTTTCATCGAAGGTGCCTAATGTATGCTGGCAACTTGCGAGTATGGCTAATTAGGCCTCACCCATTGAATTAGAAAAGAAGGTCGACAGTAGCGTGGGGTAGAGCCGAGATCCACAGGACGGACTTTGATTCGTAAACCAAAGATTCAAGTGCCTTTTGTCTCAGTCTGGAAAGGGTCTCTCAGGTATGAATACCTCTACACGAATTTGTGTGGGTGAGTGAGTGATCTCTCCGAGTCCCAAGTGGAACCCAACTACAAGAATTTTGCAAGTATAAGTTGATAACGAAAATGCCAGCCAATTTCCTTCCCCCAGCCAGACTATCATGTAAATGCGAACATCGTTTTGATTTATTTTAGAGGCCATGGAAAAAAAGAGTGGCGCAATCCCACAAGATATCGTAACCCAAGATCCTAATGTACACCAGTACGGAAATATTGAGCCAATCCATCGAGAGCAGCCGCGGAAAGAAAGAAGGGTATGACGCTCGACACAGTATTGTGTGTCTAGTCCGAGTCGGATTGCTTATTGTTCGTCAAACGTCGAGTCAATTTGTCGTTGAAACAGATGTCAAAAAACACTCACAGAGGAAATGTGCTCTTCCAGTTCTCCCGGGTCGGTACCGGTATTGGTAGTACCAGAGGAATCGGAATCGCTGTCGCTGTCGCTTTCCAAATCTTCTAGGGGGGCGAAAGACAGACTGGAAACCGACTGCAGTGCGTCGCGGTACGACTTTTCGGGCACTGATGACCACTTGCCCGTGATGCACACCTCCTGGAGCTTGTCTCCGCATTTCGATATAAATTCCGTGAGGGAATGAATAGGTTCATTCCCAAGGGATTGTTCGGAAATTCTGAGGCGGTGGATAGCAGGGGTAATGAAGGATTCGAGATACTCGATGGAATGGCCATCCTCTCGATCTGGGCCTTTCAAAACCAGAGACTCCAGGGAGGGAAGTGTGATCACACTGTCGTCATCCGCAGGGGGCTCCGAGTTATAGCAGAGATCCAGCTCGCAATGTAATAGATTGGGAGTTTGTTGCAAAATTGGAACACATTCGTGCATGTATACTTCGTACAGGGCCAAGGAAGTCAATTGCGCCCATGGGAATATTGCCCACATCGCGGCAATATCGTTGAGCCTGACGCTGCGTAACAGAGGAAGATCGCAGCACTCAACGGGAGTGGAAGCATAGTAGATTTGATCTTGGAGCTCCAGATCTACATGTCGCAGCAGAGGCATATTGCCTACGAAGGGGATGTCGTCAGGCGAAAGGACAAGTTTCAGGTGCTCCAAACGCGCGCGATGAGGAGTGAGGACTTTCAGTACATCATGAACAGCATCGTGATCGTCCGAGTCCGAGTCACCCCATGCGTCGTCCCGTGCGTCGAATTCAAGGGAGAGCAGACAGGAACGAGACCTCTTCAGCCATAGATTGGAGATGTGGACTCGCTGTTCCAAGGGAATGTTATTGTTGGATACGTTTATTGCCCTCCACAGCGAGGGAAGGGATAGTGCTATTTCTCGCCATTGGCGACAGATGTGGGTCAAAGAAGTCGGCGACAGAGTCCCGGTGAGCCGCGCACAACTGGGATAAGGCGGTGGGAAATGGGTGAAAATGTGGGAGATAATTTCGTTGGGCAGCGTCAGGACAGGGTATTTGTACGAGTCGAGTCGCGACTGCGCTTCCGCTTGTTCCAATCGTAGTGCGGAAATCGAGTCTTCGAGATCCGATATTTTTGCGCTCAAAGCTGCAACACGAGCGCGGTCCGCTTCAAGGGCGCTAAGCATGATTGGCCTGCTGGAGACTTTCAATATTCTAGCGGGCTCTATTCGAGTAGTAACGGACACATACCGTGTGCAGACGGACGTTGAAGACAAGTTGAAGAGATGCCAGTGATAGAAGGAAAAAGAAACAGGCGGCCTTAGTCAAAGCAGTGAACTCTCTTGACAGACGCTCTATATCGACACTTACTCGCTGCGAGTGGAAGTCTTTCAAAAGTTCAAGTTGCGATGAATTGGCAATGAAGACTTCAGAAGAGTCATTGCGATGCTTGTCATGTCATCGGAATGACACCGAGCGCCAACGCGCGACAGCTTGGCAACGCGCAGCAGAACAAACACCGAGCACCGCCTCCCCCGACATACTTACGCCTTGCTCTCGACGCTCAGAATACCTTGGGACATCTTACTCTTACCCTTGGACACCAGATTCCGAATAGTTTCCATACCAGGACTTGGACTGCTCAAACCATAGTGGTTTTATCGGCTGGCCATATACTCCTCGTGGTGGCTGTTTAGGGTTTTGTTACCTATCCAGGACCGTTGCTCTGCACCTTTGTGAATCTGTACTCGCTGTGATTCGGTTTGGTCGTTTCTATGAACCCCCCACCACCCACGACTTCTGGCGCGGCCGTCTCGCAGGAAAATGCCATTGCCACGGACCTTTCTTTCGCTCAGGCTCTAAACCAGACTACACCTGAGGAAGACGTGCGTCAGAATTCGTTAATCATCTGCTCAATAATAATGATCATTCGCAGACAAATATATTCGTAGCAGCGCAACGCGGAGACACCAGCACAATCCGTGCCCTGCTCGATTCGGGCCGCGCCCTTGCCACTGATCGGGACGCTCAAAACATCACACCCCTGCACTGGGCCGCTATTAATGCTCAACTCTCCGCGTGCCGCATGCTCCTCGACGCCGGCGCCGACGTTGACGCCCTTGGTGGCGACCTCGTCGCCACACCGATGCAGTGGGCCGCGCGCGGCGGGTACCTCTATGTCATCCAGCTCCTCATCGCCCACGGCGCGGATCCCACCATAGCAGACTCGCAGGGGTACAACTCGCTCCATCTGGTGACGCATAGTAGTAGTATTATGCCGTTACTTTATTTGCTGCACCAGCCGGTGAATGTCGACTCGCGCGATGCGCAGGGGCACACGGCGTTGATGTGGGCGGCATACCAGGGTGATGCATTGAGTGTTGTGAGTCGTCAATTTAAGACGCAGGGATGGACTATTTACTTGTGGACCCAGGACCTGCTTCTCCGCCACGGCGCATCTCCGACAGTGCAAGATGACGCAGGGCTGACGCCGCTGCATTGGGCCGTCGTCCGCGGAAACAGAGTCGCGATCCGGCGCCTCATCGAGAAGGGCGCGGTGTTGGGGTACGTCGTCCTCTCTCCTATTTTTCCGCCCTGACACTAATTTCGCTACCTGCAGCGCAAAAGATGGCGAGGGCCGCACACCGCGCGACATGGCCGTCGAGCTCAAGTCCCTCGGCGCGTGGAAGCGCGCGCTCGAGGAAGGGGGGTGGGACGAGAACGGGAATAAGAAAAGGGGGCCGTTGAACGAGAGGTGCGGCGCGACGCTCTTGTTTTTCCCCCTCAAATCAATAAATTTCCTATCACTTTCCTAATACTTTGCCTTCACAGAAACACCCGCCTCGCGATCTTCGTGCTCCCGACGTTCGTTTTCGGCGCCGTATTCACGACGCTCGCGGGTCTGCCGTGGTACACCGGCATCCTCCTCGCGATCGCGGAGTTCTTTGGGATGCATCATGTGCGTTTCGTCCTCGTCTTTTGGATCGTTTGCTTTTACCTCCCCTTCCCGCATCCTCACTTCCGCCGCACGTCGACGGCTTCCTTCTCCCCCACCTCCGCCTACCCTTCACTTGTTTTCCCCTCTGTTTCCCTCTTCCTCCTCGTGTCCCTCCCTTTGTTCTTTGCTCACCCTCACTCCAACTAATCCCGTCCCCTTTCAGGTCGTAACCCGCGTCCTCCTCAACAAATCCTCCTATACGGACTCCGTCAACACGACGCCCTATTTTGCGGGCATCATCGCGGGGAGTGTGATGTGGGTGTGCTATTGCTGGGTGACCAGGCTGGTGGGGCGTGAGTGTTTCTGGTTTTGTCAATTTTCTTTTGAGGCGGGAGGGTTCGGGATACAATGACAGCGGGTGGTCAAAGATGATCGAGAGATTTCCGGGGAGGGAAGTTTTGCCTGTGCGGCGCGCGACGGGTGGGTCGGAGGCGGGCGAGTGAGTCAGGAAGCCGTGGGATGTCGTGGACGGGTGGTAGAACGCGAGTATGGTGTGCCACTATGAGAAGAGTGGCCGGTGATGCATGGAAAGGGAGCTCGGCCTTGCTCTGAGAGGACGCCGACGGGAGGTAGGGGCGGAGGGCACATTATGTGTGCCAGCAGAGACGCCGCGAGTGGCCTGAAGGCCGGCGCGAGCGTGATGACGCTCTGCCGTGGACCTTTCCTCCCTCACACTCGGCTTACATTCATACCTCTCCTCACCGTGTTTCCCAGCTCAACTAACCCATACCTTTCCCCCATAGAAACCCAATCCCACGCGCTCGCGCACCTCCTCTTTGCGCTTTGCGTCGGGCTGTGCGCGTACAACTTCTTCCGCGCGGTGACGCTCGACCCGGGGACGTGCCCGCGCCCGGGGAGCGATGCGGAATTGAAGAGTGTGAGTGGGATTTCGTTGCTTTATATGCCATTTTCTCGGCGCATGTGGTTCTACATCCCGAGGTCCTCCGGCGTTGTCGTCCGACGCGACCTCAAGTAGCGTATGGGACTCACTCGTTGGCTCGATCTTACCTTACCTTGGAGTGCTTTGCTAATTGATACTCTGATACTTCAGATAATAGAGGATCTGGCATCGGAGGGAAGACTGAACGGGCAGACGTTTTGTATTCAGTGCATGGTACGTGCGCACCTGCCCCTCCCCTATTCCTCATATCACTCGATCCCATCCCTCCCTTGCTTTATCCCCCAGACTCTACACTCCCACTGCCTCCCCTCATCGGCTCACCCCCCTCCCCACTATTACTCCACATGCTGACGACGGATTGCATTAACAGGCCCGCAAACCCTTACGTTCGAAGCACTGTCGGGTGTGCGACAAATGTGTGGCGAGGAGCGATCAGTACGTTGGTCTTGCTTCTGTTTTTCTGCTGGTTCCTTGTCGGGCTTCTTTGTCGCTCTGCGGCTGTATTGAATGCTCTTAGATCTTTCGTGCAGAATCACGAATGGATGCTGTTTTATTTTGCGTTTCAATGGAGGATTGAGCGCATGACTAATGTTTCTATTGCTCTGCAGCCATTGCCCGTGGGTATGGAATTGTGGTAAGTATTGTATGGATGTGATTTCGGAAGACGGGCTGACGCAACTCACAGTGGGCGCGAACAACCACCGCCAATTCGTCATCTTTGTGTCCACCCTGGTACTCGGTGTGGGGCTGTTCGATTATTTGACATACGCTTGTGCGCTGTCTTTCCTTACTTTCCATGTGCTGTGTTTGCTGATCGGCGTCTTTTGTCGTGCAGACTTCTCCGCTATTCCCATCCCCACACCTGAGCCAGGGTCAGAGCCGACAGGCTCTTCCTCCTGCCCTCTCCCCGCGTCGCTCTGCGCCCTGACCACGCACGACGCGTTCCTCCTCTCCGTTGCTGCGTGGGCGACGCTCCAGCTCTCATGGACCTCCGTGCTTCTCGCGAGCCAGCTATGGCAGATCGCGCGCCAAATGACCACGCTCGAGGTATCCAACCTGGGGCGGTACGGCTTCATGGTGTGTACCTTCCCTTACTTCTTTCCGGTACCTGCACTAACCATTGGATGTAATGTAATCAGGGCGGCCGCGGCGGGGCGTCTCTCAACGGGCAGATGGGCCACCGGCATACACATGCCCATGGTGCACCCACCGCCGACGGCGAGCTCGACCCCTCCGCCTCCGGTACCCCTGCACACACGAACACCAGCAGCGGCTTCCTCATGAACCTGCTGGGCTTCGACCGTTTCACACGCGGGCGTGCAGCCTCTGGGCTCGCGCGCGCCTCGAAGGCGTCGAACCCCTTCGATCTGGGCATGGTGCGAAATTGCCGCGACTTTTGGACGAAGGGAAAAGAGCTCGGTGTGGAGTATGAGCGACTGTATGATGTGCCGATGGAGGGCTTTGAGGAGGCACGGAGGCGGCGGGAGAGGGAGGAAGATATGGAGGGGGATGGGCTGTCGGTTGGAACGAGCGCGAGGAAGGGCGGGAGGAAGGGGATTCTGGAGAGTTTGGGCATGTCGATGGGGGTGGGGAGGGCGGGGAGCAGTCGGGGTGGATATGAGCCGATTAGCCAGGTGTAGGCCTGCTGGTCTTGACGAGATTGTAACGCGAGGTATGGGACGAAAAAGAAATCTTTGCTATGATTAGGAACTTGTTATTTAATGGACCCGGTTGTCAGTGTAGCAGTGCCTACTACTACTTCATACATATAATGCATGTATCAACGGTTTGCTTTTCTTCAAAAAATGGTATCTCGCGACATCTTAGCAAATCGAATCGAATCATAATGGTGTGCAATTCTGGGTGTCTGTATGTACCGACTTCGGTCTCGTTTACGGGATGAAGGCATGTGTATATGTACAAATGCAAAAGGAAACTAATATACAGAGCTCAAAGCAATGATCTTCGAGAGCATAGCATCTTCGAGTATTTCGTCCCATATTCATCATTCAAGAAATCGTGATCTTCTTGGGCGCCTGCTCTGGAGTAGACTTGGGAAACGTGATGGTCAGCAAGCCGTTATCCATGGCGGCCTTGACATCAGTTTCCTATTGAACCGTAGTTAGAACCTACTTCGAAGACAAAAAGGAAGAGGGACTTGCCTTGACGCCCTGAGGCAACTGCAGAGTCCGGGCAATTTTGCCGAATCTCCTCTCGCGAATCGCATACCCATCTTTCTCGTGGTCTTCGGACAGCTTGGTCTCGGCGGAGACGCTCAAGCGTCCATCGTGGACGTCGATTTGAACCTCCTCCTTCTTGACACCCGGGAGCTCGAAAGTCGCCGTCACAGTGTTGGCCTTGGAATCTTCGTGAAGATCCATCCTGCGGGAATCTGTTAGATCCTGGGCTCTGAAGAAGTTCAGGAAGAAAGGAAGTTACCTTGGCCTGATAGCGCGTTGAACATCGCCGTCTCCGTTCTGGCGTTGGAGAGCCTGGCTCTGAGTCTGACCCCGGTTGTTATAGCGGCCGAACGTGTCGTTGATGATGCGTTCCACATCGTGGAAGGGATCGTAGTAGAAGACGGACATTTTGTGAGGAGTGGAGTAGTTCACTGAAAGTAGAGAATTCTGGTATTGAGGGATTGCGAGCGAGTAGCACTACTTTTATACCGCCAGACGGAGATGTCGACAAGATTCCGGAAAGTTCGAGAGCGCAAGTACATCGACCGAGCGTGTTTGGGTCGACGTCATCACTAAGCTTCATCGCGAGACCCGTCGAATGTTCTGGAACCGGTACGTTGGCCATTGGGAAACCGCAGAAAATAGTACAACTTCACAGTGCGAGTTCCACACTTTTAGAAAACACGAGGGTGTAGGGAGATCTTCCAGCATCTTCTCAGTGGTGGGGCGAAAGAGCTGTAGAGCAAGTTATACCATTGTTTGCGGTTTCCTAGTTCCAGAACATTCGACGACAAGAGAGTAAAATCTACGTCCCACGATCTAGAAATATGTAAGGCACCTCGTAAGGTTGCGTCCCATTGTGCGAACGCAGCCGAAATAAATGCCTCGCACTCTTCCCTCGTCTTAGCAGCTCTGCAGATGGTGGAACGCCAGATGCGGAGCGAACAACGAGGGTACGGTCGTTGGGGATGAAAAGGGCGAAGATAGAGAATCATAAACAAAACATAGAATTAGCAGAGGATCCGGAGCAGCTCAAGTGGACCGTGGTCGTGGTACAAAAGCAGGCGATAAAATTTTCGAATGGATTGATCCGGGCGTTAAGTAGGGTATGATCGGTACACCGCCACTGATCGGGTCCACAGGAAGTCGGTCCGAGACCCGTCGAAAAAAATATTACTTGAATAGCCTCGGTAAAGGCTAATAACTGTGTGTATGTATATCTGAGGGCGGGAACTCTGATTCTTTGAATTGGCAATTTGGACGACACGGTGAATCACTTTGCTCAGTTGCCCCCTGGCCCAGCTGGTTATGTAAGGTGCACGACTGTTATGTGCGAATCAGAGTTCGAAAATCTGCTTATCGTTTATCGAGGGCTCCGAACTTTTAGTTAGCTTCGGGTTTAATCAACAAATTACAGGAGCTATGGGTGATGGAATACTTTTTCAATTCAGCCAGAGCATTCGGAACTGTTTGAAAGTGACCAACGCAGAGCTTCAGCCGATGGCGGGGATTGAACTGGCTTTTCTAAGTTCAATCTAGTTTCACCGCTACCAACTGTGCCCCAACCACGGCCGTCCCATTGATCGGCGCCTCCAAACCTCCCCCCGTCGTCACATATATCGTCCACCGATCCCACTCCTTTCGACCGAACGCCACACTCGTCGGATTCGCAATCTGACTCGAATTCAGATTTCCCGCAATGACACTCGCCACTCCCTCCTCCGTCACCTTCGTAATCACATTCCCCAGTCCCGTCGCCACATACGCTGTTCCTTCCTCATCAATCGCAAAATCATCAAAGCTCCCCTCCCCATCCGGCGCGTACGCCACAATAGTTGCCTTGCCTTTCGCCGTTCCGTTCGGGTAGATAGGCACGCGCCCGAGGAAGGGGGCGTAGGAGTTGATGAAGTACAGGTACTCGCCGTGAAGACGGATCCCGTTGACGCCTTCCCCGACGGAGGGCGAAACCTTTTTCATGAGGGGGTCATCGATAGCCACCTCATATGCGTGGGTGATGAGATCGAAGCGCCATACGTTGCCGAGGGTGGAGTCCGAGACGAGGAGCGCGTTCTCGGCAGCGGAGAGCGAGACCATGCCGTTGGGCAAGACAGCGGGGGGTATGTCTGCTATTTTGCTCACGATTGGCCGGGAAGGGCGCATGTCGACACGCCAGATGGAATAGCTCCCGGGCTGAGAGGAGATGGTGGCGAGGGAAAAGTTGCCGACGAGCACAGCGTAGACATCGGGGGTGGCGGGGAGTTCGGCGATGCCGAGGGTGCCGATAGCGGAGGGGAATGCGTATATAAGGGTCGGGTTGGGGTTGTGGGGATCTGGAGTGATTTGGTAGATTTCGGGGACGTCGAGGCGAGTGGCGAGGATCTGGCCGTTGGGGCGGACGGCGAGGTTCTCGAGCCAGGTGCCTGGGTGGGGGTTATGGTAGATTTGTGTTACTGGGAGTTGGGCGAAGACAGTGGTGAGGGAGGAGAGGAGGAGGATGAGGAGCAGCGACGACGGAGACATGATGTGTGCGGTTTCAAGAGCAGCTTTCAACTTTTAAGCAGATTTGAGATTTGGCTCAATAAGCATCAGTGACGTCAACGCTGTTTGTAAGCGTAACTAAGCCAGCCCGCTTCGTTACACGGAGATCAGTCCGCCTTGTCGTAAGGGTTAAGAACAGTGTCGAACTCGGCGTCTCCGCTGTCCACGACGAGGATACGATCGTAGTAGGCTGCGGAGTCTCGGTCAGAGCCCACAATATTATGCGTATGTCGACAGTAAGAACGCACTGATTGAGTTCAGGCGATGTGCGATGCAGAGGAGAGCAAGAGGAGAGTGGAAGACGCAAACGGTTAAACCTGTCCGAATAGTCCGCTGTAGCTTCGCATCCCTCCCTGCTGGTGGCCTCGTCCTGAAGGATCCGTTGGTAACAGGCCACTGCGACGGAATCAAGACATACCAAGACAAGGATGGCGCTGTTCTTGAAAGAGGGCGACATAATGCTAGTAGCTGTTTCTCTCCGGCGCTGTAGTTCGATCCTGCGCGGGGGATTATGTACATAGATCGACAGGACACGGAGACATACCTCCGTCGCCAATGGTCGAGTCCAGGCTGAACTTGGCATCCGCCGCCGGGTCCGGAGGTTCACCAGATATGAGCTCGGCGTCAGTCTTCGCTGCTCGCAGGTCTCTGTGGTCGTACACAGTGGCGTCAATAGGATTCGATCGTTATTACTAGCGGGACGCACAGATTTTCTCGCAAGGTACCGAGGAACAAGACACTGTCTTGGGGTACAAGAGCGAGCCTGCCACGCAGCACATCGAGTCCGACGTTCCGGATGTTGTGACCGTCGATATTGATTTCTCCGCTCTGCAGCTCGACCGTCCTACGTATAATGCATTAGATAAAGAAAAAGTCAATCTATCGGCAAGGCGCTCACCGGAAGAGAGCTTGAAGAAGAGAGCTTTTTCCTGCAACAGATATACCACGTCAGGAGATGGATTTCCCATCTTATGAAGCATGACTACGGACCAGCTCCTATTCGTCCAACGATGCTAACCTGCAAGGATGGGCCAGGGTAAGCGACGGGCAGCACGGAGATAAGACTTTGCATACCTTCTCGCCGGGCCGTATATTTGAAGTTGACACCCTTCAGGACCAGCGGTCACCCTTCACGATACGACATCTTGACGTTCTTGAAGACGATTTCGCGAAGGAGATCATTTGAGCTAATCAACTCATCTGAGCAACTCGATTCGGCCCTAGTATCGATGCGACTCACAGAAGACCTGCGTAACTACCTCACCGTCAGAGAACTGAATAACAGGACAAAGTTCACTTACTGCTTAGGGTACTGCCTGCATGATCCTCGCGGATAATGCGACTGTAGTAGGTTCACCGGCATCGACAGTGCCAGTGCCGCCGCATCAGGTCCGGGGGTCAATGGGGTATGGTGCTCCTCATCTCCCTTAACCTTTCGTGGGTGGCACTGCGCCACGCCTGAACCTGCAGCTAATACGCTGCGCGTCCTGGAGGGGTGCCCGGTGCTGCAGCATACCCACAGTGTTCCTAATGAGGTCCGCCATACGGAGCTGGTTGGCACGGTCCGCACGGAACGCAACGGCGCTCCCACGAACACCACCACAGTGAAATCCGCACGTGTAATGTGTCCGCCGCCTGCGAATGGGTCCGCGTTCGCGTTTGCGTTCGCCCGGAGCACCCGCGCAGCCCCACGACCGATGTTGAAGGCGCCGAAGCCCTTCGGGCACGCAGAGGCCCGGTCGGCGAGTCAGAAACAGAATGCTGCGCGTTGCTGAAGTCCTCGCGCAAGCGGCGCGTCGCCGCCTGCGCATCATCCAACCGTCTCTCGTCCGCCAGCGCGACCGCAATCGCGTCCTCGTTGACAGCCTTGACCGCGTCGCAGAAGTCCTCGTAGGTTTCGAAGGTGCCGGTGACGACCTCCTTCACAATAGGCGGCATCCCACCCCGTATCTCGTGGATCATCGCTCCCGACGGGCCGTCGGCGAGTGCAGAGGGCGTGTGGATGCGATTGGTGTGCCATATGCCCCGCACCTTCACCACCGTCCCAAGTTTCGCCTTCTTCAGGTTCTAGGGACCGTCTCCTTTGGCCACCGTTTCAGAAACGCCACCTTCAGCTGCTTCCGGTCGCCCTGAACTCCCGGTGTGAGCGCCTCGTACCACGTCTCCGCCTTGGAATTCGTAGCGAAGCCGTTGGAAAGGCACTCGACCGTCTCCTTGAACCTGTTCATGGGGAGGCTCAAATAGTCCCCGGGACCATGTTGTCGTGACTGTCTCATCATCGGAATCGTTGTCGATGGTCGGAAGAGTAGTGGCGGCGGTGGGAGACAACGAGGGGAGTATCAAGATTATGGCCGGGGAGTTGATCCCAGAAGTTGAAGGGGCTGGAAGAGTCGACTCAGATGAAATGGAAGAGGGTGTAGAAGGTGCCTTGTATCCAAATTGGCCTTTGCAAGGCATTTTCTTAGGGTCCAGGGTGAGCTGGGAAAGCTGGTTGATGAGGCTGGGTAACGAAGACGCTCAGGATTCCGGCGACGAAAGAGATTCTTCGTCGTCGTCGGAGAAAAAGCCAAGGGGTCGTCTGTTTCCGTCTGTCTGTCTGTCGGTTCGTTTCCGTCTGTACGATGTTCCGTCGTGAAGTAAGAATCGCACTCCAACCACCAGATGGGCCCGTCGCGTGTGGTACTAGCCAAGGAAGTTGTCGTCGTTGGCGAGAACTGTCGCACCAGCCACCATCGGCGTGGTGTCAAAACAGGACGAAGGGGAGCGCCAGAGCGGTCTTGAATAAAGTCAGACAGGCCATCAAGCTCGCAAGGCTGGGTCGGGGAACAAAATATTAGCGATTCTCTAGTTGAAGTCCAAAAGAAAAGCGGACGTACGCAAAGTTAAGAACGAAAAGAACGCTTGCGCCAGACCCAATTTCAAAGCGGTGTAAACAGTCTGACAGTCCCCTTGGTGGAAGCCGTGAAGGCTATTGCCCGTCCACCACGTTCCTCCCTTGGGCTCGATCGCATACGGGTCGGCGAGCTGTGAGGAAGGTGCCAATGCGACCGAGGGCAACGATGGCCTCGGAGAGGACGGAAGGGACGAAGGGGAGGAAGATGAGGGGTGCGCGGATGATTAGCAGCAGCAGATTCCCCTTGATACGCCTTTGGCTGCACCTCAGGAGGACAACGCGGATAATCCTTGGCCTTCAACGTGTTCGTCGTGTTTGCGGTCAACCGCGAAGGAGGGAGTTCCCGTAGATCTGGGTACACCGTTGGTTTCAGGCCTCTCGGTCTGGTGTTGTCTACGTACTATCTTTTTCTGGGGCCCGCGAGAAGCCGACGGCGAGGAGGGCCGAGCCAGAGTGCGGCGAGCCGGTTGAGGAACCTGCGTGCACCCAAGGGCAAACAATATGAGCACCCCTTTCTCTGTATTGAATAGAACCACGCACGAAGCGTTCGGCTGCAGAACCGCCTTGCCAATCCTAAATGCCTGCGGCACAGGGATCGGGTGGAAGCATTCGCAAAGTGCATCGATTCAAAGCCAGAACTGCACAACGGCTTCGTCTGGGTAATCGTCCAAGTCAGGACTTTCGACGCATAGGCCGGCAATGAGCATAGTCCGTGGCAATCATAGAGAGGATCTGCAACGAGGTCGATGGAGGTCATAAAATAATGATACGACGGTCGATTGGAGTTGGTAGGTTCATTGCCATGCTTCCACGCATTTGTTTAACGGCTATGGGCGGCGTTCACAGCCAATTGTAGCTATGCGAACGTGAGGCAGCCGTCCTCCCAAAGAAGTGCGTGAAGTACGAATAGCATTAAGTATTGGCGGTGAAATTCCTGGACGCGTCAGGGACTGACCACCTAGCCGCGCGCCGTCAGAGGAAGCCTATTGGGACGAAGACGACTCAAGGAGACGGAGGCTTGGGAGATGGAGACGGTGGAGACGAAGAAGAGAGTGCAGTAGGAGATGTTGATCAAATTGCCAAATCGGGAGCTGAGCTAAAATGTTGACTTTCTACGTCTTACTAACACCTGCGCCGTGCAGCAACATCCACCGACAGGTGAGGCTAGCAAGTTTGCTTCCAACAACCATCGATGTGGATGAGCAGCTCAAGCATTGGAGAAGGAACGACAGGTAAAATTTCAGGACGTTGCTTGCCACTGCAATGCCACATTGTTATGCCACACGGAAAGTTCGACAGTCGACTGCTCAGCCTCAGCTAATGTTTATGCGCATGGGCGCCGTGCCTATCTCTGTCAAGTACTTGGTGTAATAGGTTCGATTTCTTTTCTTTCTTCTTGCAGCTTTCTCTCATGAGCATCCCATTCAGCAAGCTCGACTCCAAGTTCAACATGCAAAGAAACCTATGGGACCCACTCGAATCGAGACGCGTCTGGGTTTGAGATTTTATTCGAATTTTTCCAGTATCTGCAACTGTTCCGACGCCAAGGGAAGAGGTCCGCAAGTCAGCTGTGAATCGGAGACGCAAGACACTGAAATTGGTTGGCATCCCCAGGACCCTCATTCCTTCTGTCTACCACTCACTCAGCCTGACTGATTCTTTGAAAACAGCGCCGCGATGAATTCAGCTGCTAATTGAGAAGAATCGTCCTGGAGTTTACGCTGCACTTGGTCAGTCGGCACACCAATCTGTGGCTCAAGGAAGTTCCACCTCCTCTTCGTTGACTCATCTTTCATCTGCTACCCACAGTAACCGCAGGAAAGGTTCTGTTGCCACCGAGCATCAACCGTATAGGACACAGTAATGACTCTGAGTGCTCGGTGTGGGTTCGATTCCCGCGAGATCCATACGAGATGGGCTACCTCACTTTCTTTTTTCTCGATATGTACTTATCGCTTTCAGCGTCTGAATACAGCAAGGTTATTAAATCAAGAATCGACTGAAATCCAAACTTGACCACCTCGGTTGTTGAGTCCATTGAGTTGGTAGGTGAATTCCGTTTCTTCTTTCTAACCCTGCTGTAAATATTATCATTTTTAGCCGAAAATTGGTTGGGGTGTTATAACTCTCCAAAAGCAGCCGCGAGCTTCGATCGAAAGAACGAGAATTCTTGGCGTATTAGCAGGTTTGATTGCCCGAGACCCTCTGCTTTCCTTTGTCGCCATGCCTCAACTCACTATTCTCCTCCACTGTGGGATCACATCCAAACTCAAGGGAAGAGTCTGTCGGACACCGGGCTCCATGCGTCGATCCTTTGGCGAATTTCTGCGAGTGTTCGGCGGGTTCGATTCCCGCAAGACCCGTGGCATTCCAGGCAATAAATCTTTTTGGCCGCTCAGTCCCGAGTCGGAGTTTGACTTGGACGTTGACTCGCCGTGGAATGGCTAACGAAAACAAGGTTGACCAAGGAATAATGCCGCGTATATGGTATGGTCTAGGTATGCTGTCTTGTCCACGCCCAATACGACTCAGGCTGCAAATTCCCGGTACTCAGTTTCGATGCGATCCCCTTATCCGACATCCCAACGTACACGAGAAAGGGTCTATGGGCCGCTGAACCTCAACCGTAGCTTGCTTGGTTTATGACAAGCGCTTGGCATGGGTTCGATTCCCACAAGATCCACTACAGTGATGTCACAAATGTGTTTTGCAGCTCGCTGCTCAGTCTAGAGTCCAGTGTCCACCACAGTGCATGGACGCGGTACGGAGGTCTAGCATCTGCCATCAACTTGAAGTTCGCATCGTTTCGTTCTATCTTTTCCTTGGTTATATCCTGAATTGTTCATATAGATGACTCAACTCTCAAAAGCAAGGATCTATAGGCCACCGAGCGTCGACTGTTATCACCTTCTATCTTATCCAATATGAGAGTGCTCGGCGAGGGTTCAATTCCTTCAAGATCCGTTGACGAAGTCCAAGTCCAACTTTTTTTTTCTCCGGCGAAACACCAATCTAAATTCGATTTTTTGCGGCTCAAGGAAGGTCCACCTCCTCTTCGTTGATTCATCTTTCATCCACCATCCACAGGACCGCAAGAAAGGTTCTCTTGGCCACCGAGCATCAACCATGAGGCAAGAAGACAGGCAGTGAGTGCTCGGTGTGGGTTCGATTCCCGCAAGATCCATACATTGGCCTGATTTTTTCATTCGATATGTACTTATAAGTTATCGCTTTCAGCTGAATGCCACTAAATCCGACTGAAATTCAAACTTCACCACCTCGGCTGTTTTGGTATGAATTTTTTTTCTTTCTTAAGTAGCCGAATGAACACTGATGAAAGTGCCTGGCGTAGGTTCGATTGCCCGAGTCGCCATGCCTCAACTCACTATTCTCATCCACTGTAGGATCACATCCAAACTCAAGGGAAGGGTCTCTCGGATATCGCTCTGGCATGCGCACACATAGATTCTTTGGCGACTTTCTGTAAGCGCTCGGCGGGTTCGATTCCTAAAAGACCCATGGCATCCCAGGCATTCAAGTTGAATCTTTTTTGGCCGCTCGGTCCCGGCTCGCCGGGCTCGGAGTTCGGCTTTGGCTTGGCGCCGTGGAATGGATAAAACAAGATCGACTAAGTAAACAATGATGCCGCATGGTCTAGGTATGCTGTCTTGTCCACTCAATACGACTCAAGTTGAAAACTCTCAGCACTCAGTTTCGATCCAATCCCTTAGCTGACATCCAAACGCACACAAGAAAGGGTCTGTGGGCCACCAGTGAGCATCGACCGTAGCTTGCTTGGTTCATGGCAGGCGGGTTCGAATCCCGCAAGATATATGGCGGGGTATTTTCAAAACGTCTGTTTTGCAGCTCGAATCGACGGAATTGTTCATATACATATAACCACCCTACCCAAACCTCAAGAATGGGTCCACAGGCCACCGAGTCGACGGTCAAAATGAATCCAAGAGTGAGAGAGCGCTCGGCGAGGGTTCGATTCCTTCAAGATCCATTGACGAAGTCCAATTGTTCTTTTTTTTTCAATGTTGGGGTCTTTTCGAAATCGGAAAGGAAAGCCTGTTTGTTATTTCGTCCAGATGGCCGGTCGAGGTAGTTTCTCCGCAGGAAGGAGCCCCAAATCGCGATGCGTGTGAGCTACGCGCATGGAATGGAGGTGGTAATACCATAGAGTAGCGCATCAAATCGCTGGTATCGCAAGAGGAGACTGGGGAAGTTCTTGGGTTGATTTTAGAGGAGTCGGAGTCCGGGAGAGCTCGAGTACAACTTGAAGTAAACGAGGAGTCAGAAACATTAGAATTTAAGCTCATCCTGGAATGAATCGGGTTCTCCAAAATTGCGCACGTTGGGGCAACGTTGTGGGGGGGGATCCGTTTTGTTCAGGCCTGGAGATGAGTGCGGCGGGCTACGTATGGGACGCGGCTCCGCATATTCGGGGTGGGTGAGTCACAAAACGGTGACCAAATTCATGGCATAGAATACATGTATCTGCAGCCGGCCAGATCATACCGTACTGCCAGTGAGGGTGCCGCTTGCCCGCGTACGCGTGAGTAATAAATAGTAATACTGCGCGTTGATTATTGTCACAACCCAAAAACAAAATCAGCATCCGGCCAACTCGAATTTTACCGTTGTAAACTTGTATTCAGCGAGGCATAATGGCATTGAAGACCAACTGCCGTTAAATCCCGTACCGCTGCGGGAACCTCCGCAGTTAAGAACAGTTAGCCGCGGCGCGTGGTGTAATTCTTGTGACCCAATCCGCGCACCCTGATTGGCTGGGTCCACATCCGATATGTCAGCCTAACTGACTCATTTACGAAAAGGGAAGTCCTCTCGGCTGGCCTCCGTCATGCTGCGAGGTTCTCTTTTCTCGGAACACGTATGATATAAAGGGACACGGCTGTGTTACTATCTCTCCTCGAGTCCTCGATGCACTTTGCGAATCCCTTCCATCCGCCCCCTGCGCCGCAGGGATTTGGCATTGGCAAGACCGTTCCGCAGCCGACAGCTTCGTGCGTGCCAGTTCAATAATTCAGATAAAGGAACGGTAATAATCAAGTAATAATTTTTCATCCTTGGGTGCACGCAGGTTCCTCAACCAGCTCGTCGCACAATGGCTCGGCCCCTTCCTCGACGTCGGCTTCTCGCGGCCACTAGAAAAAGACGGTGCGTATACGAGAGTAGACTGAGAGATAAATGAAACGAACGGTGTACGTAGATCTATGGGAACTCCCGCCATCGCGATTGACCGCAAGCACGACGGACGCGTTGGAGGCCAAGTATTATCCGCGTTGTCCGCCTGAGGTGCGGCCGAAGGCGTATCGCGGGGAATCTGCTACAACTGGGAGTGACGGACATGGACATGGACATGGACATGGATCGGTCGCAGGGGAAACGGACGCAGCGTCCGAGACGGTCGAGGGCGGTAAAGAGAAATCCCACCATGAAAAGGAGACCACCCCGGCGAAAGAAAAGGAATCACCCAAACCACGGAGGTTCTGGCATCGGAAACCCAAAGCAGAGAAGCCAGAGTTCGACTCCTCCCTCTTCAAAGCCGTGCACCAGACGTTCTTCGTTCGCATCTGGACCGGCGGCTTCCTCAAGCTGTTTGCAGGTACGTCTGCTCCTCGCGGTGCTAATTATTTTGTTCATCGTGTATTGGTTAGACACGCTCAAAACCACCACTCCTCTCCTCACCAAGGTCATTCTCACCTGGCTCACCGAGGCGTACATCGTCTACCACGCCTCCGACGCCGAAAAAGCTCCTGGAGGCCCGCTCGCGAACGTGAAGCCAAGAGGAATCGGGTACGGTGTCGGCCTCGCGGTTGCATTGTTCGTTATGCAGGGTAAGTGTCGCGTGTTTTTTTTTTTCGCGGGAGATATTTTCGCTTGTGGGTTGTGCTTGACGCGTTGTTTTACCGCGTGTTTTCTCGTTTTATTTTATTCTCATATCTGTTTCCCCGCTGATGCTGACGCGTTTTTTCTGCAGAGGTATCGAGTCTGATGACGAACCACTCGCAGCAAAGTACGCTTTTTTTTCTGCTCATCTTTAAACATACCCCCCATACTCACCCACCCATTTCCCCCAGTAATGGAAACCATCGGCCTCTCCGTGCGCACCGCCATCATCGGGTCCGTCTTCCGCAAATCCCTGCGCCTCTCGGCGCGCGCGCGCATCAAGCACACGGTCGGCCAGACCACGACGATCATCTCGACGGACTCGGTGAGGCTGGATCGGTTTTGCTTGTTTGGGCATAAGTGCGTCTTTTATGCCGTTTTCTGGTTGTCGTTCTTCGTTCTTCGTTGGTGGCTGCATTTGTGGTTTTATTTTATTTTGCATGATGTGTGTTGCGGATTAGAGGCTAACGTCTTTTGTTTTCGCGCAGTATTTGGACGTCGCCGATTCAGGTATGTTTTAGCTGTGTCCCTCCCCAGTACAGCCTAGCCGCTAACACGCCGTTTTTTTGCAGATTATAATCGGCGTGGGGCTACTGATCAACAATGTATGTCCCTCCATTCCCTCATGTTCATAACCGCTATACTCACCCACCCCGCCTCAGCTCGGGTACTCCGCACTCGTCGGCCTCGGCGTGCTCCTGCTCGGCTTTCCCCTGCAGATGATCCTCGTGCGCGTCATGTTCGCGCAGCGCAAGAAGGGCGTGAAGATCACGGATACGAGGGTGCGGCTGTCGAATGAGGTCCTCCAAGGCATCCGCCTCATCAAATACTACGCCTGGGAGAGCTTCTACACGCACCAGATCGGGTCTCTTCGGGAGCGCGAGATCTCGACCGTGCGGAAGAGTGCGTGAGTCGATGTCCCTCGCTTTTCATGTTTCAATCATTGGGCTTTATTCGCATACTGATGCGCCCCCCAGGATCGCCCGTGCCGCCCTTATCGCGCTCGTAACCCTCATTCCCGTCCTCGCGTCGGTTCTGTCGTTCGTGCGTCGTTTTCTTCAGATCAAGATCCGGAGTGCAAACGTTAAGCCGAATGTACATAGATCACATACGCACTCAGCGGCCACGAGCTGAATATCGCGATCATCTTCAGTTCGCTGCAATTCTTCAACGTGAGTTCCGTCCTCTTCTTCGCAACATACTCACACTTCTCGTTGCACAGATCATCCGCGCACCCCTCATTTTCCTCCCGTTCGTTCTCTCTGCCCTCGCCGACGCCATGGTTGCCTTCGGCCGCATTGGCACGTTCCTCACCGCCGAAGAGCTCGCCGACCCGTACGCGATCGAGCCCGAGCGGAAGAACGCGGTCGACGTCGATGCGAGCTTTGCGTGGGAGACGGCGGGGAAGCTCGAGGGAGACAAGTTCGTCGTTGCAGGGAAGGACGGCAAGGGCAAAGGAGAGCATGGGAAGAAACAAGACGAAAAGCGCAAGAGCATAGACAAAAAGAAAAAATCGGAGCTTTTGCCGACGAGCCAGAAGGGCACGCCGTTGCCGTCCGGGGCAGCCACGCCAATGCCGAGGGAGGAGGAGAAACCATTCGAGCTGCCGAATCTCAAGTTCAGCGTGCCCAAGGGTGCGTTCGTAGCGATTGTCGGGAAGGTCGGGTCGGGCAAGGTGCGTTTGTGTCGTCGCTGTACTGTGTGTTGCTGATGATCGTAGAGCTCGATCTTGCAAGCCATGATTGGTGAAATGCGGCGGACGAGTGGCACGGTGCGTCTCATCCCTTGCCCGGTGCTCTTTCTCCCTTCTGACTAGTTGATTACCCCCCGTGTGTGCCAGGTGGTATTCGGCGGCACGATGGCTTACGTGCCCCAAACTGCGTGGATCCGGAACGCCACTCTGCGGGAGAATGTCGTTTTTGGCCAAGGAGAAGACGAGGACAAGTGCGTCTCGTAGTCGCATCACATCATCCCAACCTTGCGGCTAATTGGATGTTTTCTTGGGGATAGGTTCCGCCAAGTCATCCGGGCATGCAGTCTGGAACACGACCTCGAGGTGCTACCACACGGGGAGGAAACTGAGGTATGAGTTGCCTTGAGGGAAATGCCGTTCATGCACACTGACACGTACTCACCAGATCGGCGAGCGGGGGATCAATCTTTCAGGTGGACAAAAGGCGAGTAATATTTGGCCATCCCTGCGTGTATTCAGGATGCTGATGTGGCTATGTATGATAGGCTCGCGTGTCGCTCGCTAGGGCCGCGTACTCCGATACCGACATCGTACTCCTGGACGATCCACTCAGCGCGGTGGATTCGTTTGTTGGTAAAGCCATTCTGGAGGATTGTATTCTGAACGGACCTCTCGCGGACCGGACGCGGATTCTCGTTACTCATGCGCTTCATGGTAAGTGAGGTTTTGTAGTGTCGGAGCTCGCAACTGACGCCGGCTTCAAGTGCTGGACAAGACGGATTATATATATGTATGTTTGCTTGCGGTTTCGCACTGGAGTCAGCTGCTAATCGTAGAGCTAGGTCCTGGATCACGGAATCATCAAAGAGCAGGGCACATACGAGGTGAGTATTCGTTGTGTCTTTTACCCCCACGGACCTGGCCCTGAGTTACTTCCAGACTCTCATGAAAGAGGGTGTCGTGTTTTCAAAGCTCATGGAAGAGTACGGTAACCTCGACGAGGAGGACCACGCCTCCAAAGCCAAGGGCGAAAAGGCAGTCGTTGTGGCGGACCAGGACGAGCTTGACGCAAAGAAGGGGCAGGCGGCGTTGATGCAGGCCGAGGAGCGGAATGTCGGCGCCGTTACGTTCGAGACGTACGGGAAGTACCTCAAGTTTGCGGGGGGCCTGATCTGGGCACCGATTATACTGCTCCTGCTTGTGCTTGCGCAATCTGCTCAAGGTGAGTTTTGCCCTATCATGGCCGCGTTGGAGCTAATGCTGAATGATTACAGTTGGCAACAACCTGTTCCTCGGGTTTTGGACGGCCAACAGTATTCACGGCTTCCGTCAAGGGGACTATATGGCTGTTTATGCTGCTTTGGGTCTGGCGCAGGCGTTCTTTTCGTTCTTGACCAGTTTTGCTTTTGCGTGCGTCAGCCTTTCTTTGGTATCTTGACCTCGAGAATTGCTGATATTGTGTTCCCCGACTTAGCCTTGCGAGCTTGATGGCAAGTCTGAATTTATTCAAGACCGCTCTGGCGCACATCTTGCGCTCCCCTTCGTCCTTCTTTGACACCACGCCGATGGGTATGCAGTTCTTCCCCCCGATTGGTGTTACGGCTGCATCTCTTTTCTTTCAGGCCGAATCCTGTCACGACTGGTGAAGGATCAGGACACACTGGACAATCAACTGTCAATGACGCTCATGCAACTGTTGACGACCTTCGCCTCCGTCCTCGGTACGGTCGGCCTCGTTTTCTACACCTTCCCCTTGCTCGGCATCATTTTCGCGCCGATGGCGATTTTGTACTATCTGGTGGCGCTTTACTATCGGCGCTCGTCTGTGGAAACGAAACGACTTGACTCCCTCATGCGATCGGCTTTGTATGCTTCGTATAGCGGTACGTCTTTCTTGCCTTCGAGTGCAGTCCCGACTGACTCTGACTTTGTTTAAGAAACACTGACGGGCCTGTCGACCATCCGGGCGTACCGAGAACAGGTTTGAGACCCGACGCTACACTGTGCGTAGATCTGACCTTGTCGATTGTAGGAACCAGCTATCCAGTCGGCTGAGCAGGGTTTGGATCTGGAGAACAGGGCGTACTTTATGACCATCTCTCGTAGGACTCCTTTCATCTCATCGAGGTACATTCGCTCACTGTCTCGTAGTCCAGCTATGGCTTGGTCTGCGCCTCGACATATTCGGAAATATCCTCATCTTCGGTATCGCTCTCTTCGCAGCCGGATTGTGAGTGTCCCGTCGATCGTGAGTACGCTGGCTAATCCGATGTCGTGAAGCCGCCACACCGTGGATCCTTCAAAGATCGGCGTAGTCTTGACTTACACCCTAAGCAGTAAGTGTCACTGTGCCCTCTTTTCATTCAGTTTTCTGACGGTGAGGTAGTTACGCAGGTCTTCTGTGAGCTGCATTGATACTACAACCGAATCTCATGGCTCAAATGAGTTGATTAGCTCAAATGGTCTCCTTTTTCGCCCAAAACGAGCAAAACATGAACTCCGTCGAGCGTCTCATCACCTACGCTGAGCTCCCGGATGAAGGCGCGGCCACAACTCCCGAGGACCCCCGAGCTCGTGGCCCGAACATGGCGAGATCGCCTTTAAGAACGTCGAGATGTCGTATCGTGAAGGGTTACCGCTGGTCCTCAAAGGTGTCAACTTCAATGTACGGCCCGGCGAGAAGGTATGCAAAGCCCTCATCTCAGTACTGTCCATCGCTTACACTGTCCTATCCTCGCAGGTTGGCATTGTTGGGCGAACAGGAGCTGGTGCGTAGTCATGCTTCACAAGATGGGCAATTCATTTCCTGACGTGATATATCTTTTCCAGGAAAGAGCTCTCTTCTTCAAGCTCTCTTCCGGTGAGCGCCTTGCCCGGTAGATTGACATTTATCTGATGTATCATACGTAGGATGGTCGAGCTGCAGAGCGGGGAAATCATCATCGACGGTCACAACATCCGGAACGTCGGGCTCGATGTCCTGCGTGGCAGGCTCGCTCTTGTACCCCAGGACAGTGTCCTGTTCCTTGGTACTTTGCGAGAAAATTTGTGCGTCCACCTAGTAGTGACGGCCGAATCATATTAAAGTGACCGTGTACGACTACAGAGACCCGCAAGCCTCGAGGACGGACGCCGAGCTCATATCCGCGCTTCAGCGGGCATGGCTTCTTCCTCGGGATGGTGAACCTCCGGACCCGGCGGCAGATGCCAAGTTCAGCCTGGATTCGACCATTGGCGACGAAGGTATACCTTTGTGTTTGCCGTCCGTCTATGTACTTAATCCCCGCCGCAGGATCGAACTACAGCGCCGGAGAGAAACAGTTGCTGGCATTATGTCGCGCTCTTGTCAAGAACAGCTCCATCATTGTCTTGGTGCGTCTTGATTTTGTCCGAGTGGCCTGTTATTAACGGTTCCTTCAGGACGAGGCCACCAGCAGCGTGGACGTCGAGACAGATGCGAAGCTACAGCGGACCATCCGGACAGAGTTCGCGTCTGCCACTCTCCTCTGCATCGCGCATCGTCTCAACACAATTGGTGCGTTCTCGCTGTCGAAGTACGCACATATTGTGGGCACTGACCGACTCCCCAGCCTACTACGATCGCATCCTTGTTATGGACAGTGGAGAAGTCGCCGAGTTCGACACTGTTTTGAACCTTTTCGACAAGGAGGACTCTATCTTCCGATCTCTGTGTAACGAAGCCAACCTCCAACGAGCGGACATTCTCCGGATTCGCGCTGAGAATGCGATAGAGACAGAAACGAAGTCATGATATAATGTACTATACACGCAGTTAGAGAGCATGTTTGAGATTTATGGCCGGGTCCACGCTTAGTATACGTATCATTATTAGCCTTACGAGACCTCCATTCAAGTACATACCGAGCCAATCCAGCCTCTTTTCTCCTCTTTGCCTTGCTTTGCCTTCTAACGGGATTCGGACCGACTTCCTATCTGAGGTGTGGACCCGATCAGTGGCTGTGTACCGATCATCCACTTAACGCCCGGATCAATCCATTCGAAAATTTTATCGCCTGCTTTTGTACCACGACCACTTGCTGCTCCTCTGCCAATTCTATGTTTTGTTTATGATTCTCTCTCTTCGCCCTTTCCTTTTCTTATCTCTGACGACCGTGCCCTCGTTATTCGCTCCGCATCTGGCGTTCCACCATCTGCAGAGCTGCTAAGACGAGGGAAGAGTGCGAGGCATTTATTTCGGCTGCGTCCGCACAATGGGACGCAACCTTACGAGGTGCCTTACATATTTACTTCTAGATCGTGGGACGTAGATTGTTACTTACTATTTTGTCGTCGAATGTTCTGGAACGTGTGTTCGGAAACCGCAGAAATGGTATAACTTGTCATAAATCGTTTCGCCCCACCGACTCGGAGAAGATGCTGGAAGATCCCCCTACACCTCCTCAATCATGTCCTCCAAGAGTGACCTGGAACTCGCTTGAACTTTGTATCCTCTGTTCTACGGTTTCTGAACATATCAGTTCCAGAACATTCGATAACTCGGAAGAAGGCGGAAGATCGGTGGTGACCTCAATCCGCTCGAACAGTGCTCTCGAACTTTCGGGCACTATGTAGACGTCCCCGTCTCGCAGTATAAAAGTAGCGCTGCTCGCCATCCCTCAATACCAGAAACCTCCACTTTCAGTAAACTACTTCAGTAACTCCACTCCTCACAAAATGTCCGTCTTCTACTACGACCCCTTCCACCACGTTGAACGCATCATCAACGACACGTTTGGCCAATTGGACGGCAACCGGGCTCAGAGCCAGGCTCTCCAAGGCCAGAACGGAGGCGGCGATGTTCAACGCGCTTTCAGGCCAAGGTAACTTTTTCTCTCTCTGAACTACTTCAGAGGCATCTAACAGATTCGCGCAGGATGGATCTCCACGAAGATTCCAAGGCCAACACCGTGACAGCGACATTCGAGCTCCCGGGCGTCAAGAAAGAGGATGTTCAAATCGACGTGCACGATGGTCGGTTGAGTGTCTCCGCCGAGAGCAAGCTGTCCGAGGACTACGAGAAAGATGGGTATGCGATTCGCGAGAGGAGATTCGGGAAATTCGCCCGAACTCTGCAGCTGCCTCAGGGCGTCAAGGTGAGTTCTTCCTTTTCCTTTGGAAAATAGGTTCATAGTTCTAACTACGATTCAATAGGAAACTGAAGTCAAGGCCGCCATGGATAACGGCGTGCTGACCATTACGTTTCCCAAGTCTACTCCCGAGCAGGCGCCCAAGAAGATTACAATTGCTTGAATGATGCACATGAACCCCCAAATACTCGGAAAACATGCCATGCTCTCTGCTTTGAGCTCTGTATATTAGTTTCCTCTTGCACTTGTACTTGTAGTCCATATACATACTTTTATCCCGTAAACAAGATCGAAGTGGGTACATGCAACAATCCACAAGACACAGTGAACTCGATTGGCCAAACGGCGGCATCGATAACATACTCGCGGTGTAGTTGGATTGGAAGATTAGTTTTTCAAATAGTCAGGCGTGAACTAGGATTACGGTACTTCGAGGAAGGGATTTGAATCGAATTCCAATGCCCCACCATCGGTATACTTGAAACGGGGAAGTATTATAGGACATATGTTTGACGAGGGGAATCTTGAACCTTTATTTAAACGATTGTGAACGAAGGGGTTGATTCCTTGAGCGGACAATGCATACCGGCGCGAGACCAGCCCATGATAAACGACCAGATCCATTCAGATCAACTGCGGGGATTATTTTCGTTCCAAGAGTTGAACGTTGCCCTCCGCTGAACAAAGTAAGATAGAGGTCAGTTAATTGAAATGCAGAACGAATGTATGTGTGAGACCGATCCATTGTCCAGAAAACAGATCGCTGGTACATAAGGTGTTTGAGGGATTATTTTTGACGACCAGTTGAAAGAGTTGAACCTTGAAGCGAGTCTTTGCATTTGACTGGGAACACACTAGCAGGACAGTTGATTGCAATACATGTCGATTTTGCACGGGTGGGACTGCCCACGTAGTACTGTAACAGATCGCCGGGCAGTGTGCTTGAGGGCTTCTTTCTGACGAGTTGACCTTAGAACAGACTGAACAAGGAGGCCAGTTGATTTCGATGCAGGTCATGCATGAGACCAATCTAGAGAATAGTTGTAATTGGGAGACTCCGATCAAGTTCGCGGTGAAGAAACTGTCGAGTCATGACCGTTAGGCACACGAGATGATCTGCCAGTGCCATAGTCGGGCGTGGACATGAGCAGTGAAACCACCTAATTTTTCCTTGCATCTATCATCGTGTGTTGAGCAGACAGAGAGGAACTTCCCAAGCTTGAAGTGGCGTCGAAACTGTGCTGGACTTTTGCTTCTTGCAATGAAAATCAAGTAGGATTTTCCTCTCCATGGCAAGCCGGAAGCAGCTAGGAAAGGCCCTGGGCTTCATCTCCACGTCGATCCTGCGATCGTCGAGATGGTCCCGCGTTAATTAAGCGTGGGCCTGCGAGGCGGTGCAGGCGGCAGTGCGCACCTGCCGAATCACATCACTTCTTCAATAGACTTGGATGGTTTTAAGACGATTCTTGGTGAAGAGCGTAAGGAACATGTTTTGGAGGCACGCATGGGATGATTAACTGCGCTGGCAGCGCTGCCTGATATGTCTCCCTGGCATGAGATGGTGAGCGTAAGGGAGAGACAATCAATGATCTCGAAGGTAACCAAACTGCTCGCACAGCAATCGCATACTCCGACCACCACGTCCCCAGTTATGGCTCGTATGCCACCAAGAGAGAAGCTGGACTCTTCTGGAAATGTCGGGCTATAAAAGCTGTGGCTATTCCGGCAGTCTCCCCAAATCCAATCCCTACCAAATTGGGTCGTCGTCTAGTGGTTACATTCAATCTCCCTCAACACCCCATGTACAGAGCATACCAGCAGCCCGCGTCCAGGAGCTCGACGTCGAGCAACAGTAGTCAAGGAGCCTATGTTGCGGTAAACTCTCTTCTTCCCCACCACCATGTCAGGCTCACCCGTCGACCAGACCAATCCCGGCGACGTCTCTTCAGCAGTCCGCAACCTGCTTTTGTCCACAAAACAGCTCCAGAAAATTTTAACCCAGTGGTCTCTCGGCCAAGTGTCCGAAACACAGGTCAGCGACGTATACGTGCAGGTCGGCACGGATTTCAATGCTGCGATACAAGCATTCGCCTACCACCGCATCGAAATAAAGTGCGTGATTGCTCCCCTCATCCCATGGCGCCCCAATAACGCGTCTCGCAGCGAGATCCACTCCGTGCCACAAGAACTGCGCACGGTATTGGAGCAATGTCTCGCAGAAGATCCGTCTCCTCAGGTCCTGGCTATGTTCATGCCGGAGGTCCGACAGGTCCTCGTCAAGCTGCTACGGGGCCTCCAGTCGAGGCAGGAGGCATGGAGGATGAGGGGCTACGATTTCCGGTGATTACCCCGTCCCATGACGCCGCGTCCTCGAGGTAGCGGACATCACTTGCCGTCGCGTCGACGTCGGGCGGATCATATCGCGACTCGTCCAAGTCGATATATTCTTCTTCTCAGCTCTCCGTCGCCAATTTTCGTGTGCCGTCTTCATGCTGCCATATCCGCCATTACCTTTCCGGACCCGCCCATCCTTCCATTGTTCTCACAGAACTCTGCGCACCGGCCTAGAATATTCTCCATAGAACGCTGAATATATTTCTCGGGTGATTTGAAATACTTGGATAATTCTATTTGGCAACCCGGTTGCCAGCATGTTTGGGGTTGCTAAATAGGTTTTTCTATTTGGCAGCCCCCGATAAGCGATAATCTTTCGGCCAACGTTCGGCACGATAGCTGGCCTATCTAATCTCCCGTGATCTTGATGGTGTTCAAGTTGCATTGGTTTGAACCGCCAGCCTCCAGGCTGTTCTGAATGTACTTAGTTGACTGGGAACCCTAGCTAGGCCAATCAATTCATCCCACCCTCTTCAGGCTGTTTAATAAAGCTAATCTGAGTATGATATACTGTAAAAATGAAGGTTTTGTACTACTAACGTTGCGTGCCCTAACTGGTAGACTTCCGCTGCGCAAAGATTGGGTGAAGGCCTGCCAATTCACCCCACACTCTACTTAGGCTGTTAAATGAAGATAGTCTTAGGATAAGAAATTGTTCTATACACTAAACCAAAGGTTTTGTACGACTAGGATTGCGTGCTATGTTCCTTGAATATTTTATTAGTATAGATAGTGACCTTCTTTACTACACTCCGAGCACTCTTGTTCTCTCACTACTAGTTGTCGATTATCAAATTGATTGGCGATCTTATCAGAGTTTACGCTGCCAGGTTCTATTTGGCAACCCCCCAAAAATCTTTGGGGCTGCCAGGGGGTTGCCAAAGAAGCCGGGTTGCCAAATAGAATTATCCGAAATACTTTACCCCGTCTGAGGTTTATTTTCATTGTTGACTTTCCGGGTTCATTGATACCACGCGTACGGCATGAGTCTTGCCTCCGATGTAGAGAGTTCTAGTGCTGCGGCTGGAGGCGGAGTGAGCGGCCGCAACGCATTCATGTTCATGTTGAAATGAGCGAGGTCGGTAAATTACCGAGTCCGATCGGCGCGATTCTCCCTTCGGAATTCGCCGTTTGGACGCCGCGTCCCTGGCATTTGTTCCAGCCGGGGTCTTTAGCAAGTCGACTGGAATTTTCTATCCGCCTCCAAGCCGCAAAGGGCATTATTGAATTTATTCAATCTATGCGTTCCTACTGTACATTCGATTCAACCCGTTGCCCCAATCCGCACCACTGGCAATACCATCCATATCTTCAACCTCAGCTCAAAGATAAAGTTGAACTTCTGGTTCGGCTCCCCATCGTAGCACAGCGTGCTTAAGAGTGCCAAGTCGACGGTTCTCCGAGCACGCCGAGCGCCGAATTCGCGAGCATGCGCAGCTAGTCCCGAAAACTCCAATGGAGTCCTTTTTGTGCACACTCCGAGTCCGCGATGGAACTCGGCGCATTACTTGCATGCAAAGTGCCGATGAGATCGGGTACCATGGCGCTGTCCAGGTCAAGCAAGGGGGGCGCGAGGGCACCGATTACAGCGGTAAAGTCAGTGCTTTCAATTAATCCGAGTCAAGACCAAGTAAATCATCGCGCCAAGGGACAAAGAAGAAAATATGACATAAGTTTGGGACAGTTCAAAATCGAAAACTTCTGCTAGGGAGTCGGGACTGAGCGATCGGTGTCAGAGGATGTTACAGCCTCAAGTTGGCAGCTTCAAGCTTGAGAGTTCGCGTGTCTGTATTACTGAATTGTGGGCTCGCTCGGATTGGTCATGCCAGTGGAAGAGCCTAAGAGCCTCAAGAGCATCGACCACGACAGCATCCAGAGATGTAGCAGAGCCAGCCACAGTTTACACAATGGGGCGTCAAGTGGCGAGGTATTTGAGGTCTCAGTCAATTCAAACGGAAACGAGCCAGGACAGAGTTAACCCGCACGAAGACAGCAGTGGTGGTAGGAGCCAAAAGTAACTGCACAGCCACTGATGTTCCAGACTTGAGAGGTGTAAGTAGTTGAAGTTGATGTCAGCGTTTCGAGAGTCCCTTCGAAAGTCCTTTCGATCCGCAGCTCCAACTTCCAATCGAGATGGCACAATACTGTAAACAACAAACGAGGTATAAACGTACATACAAGCGTACATACACACATGTCCATCTGAACAAAATTCTTGCTCTTCTCTCTCAAATCCAACCTCGAACCCGACTAACCTAACCTCTAACCCTTTCATGCGGCTCCTGGAACGGCACCCCCAGCATATGAAATATCTCCTCCTCAGTTTCAGACGCCACGATATTTCCTGTTTTTCGTCAGTATCAAATCGAATCAAAATAGAGAGGCAACGGTAAAACCGAAACCAAAAATAATAAAACCAACCAGTATTAAACTTGATCGTCCGGTTCCTTGGATCGCGCACGACCCCCGCGAATAACCCTTTCTGGTTCAACGAATACCCAAGCCGGTTCGCCTTGTACCGCATAGCGCGGTTGAACTGCAGAAAGCGTAATTAATGTGACGGAACAAACAACAAAAGAAAACACAAAAAAAGCGCACGATATCATCCCCCGTATAATAAAGCAGCGCTGCTCCTCTCGACTTCCACGGCACTGTCAAGAAATCAATCCGCCTCCTCCGAGACCCAAACTGCGGCAAATGACAGAGTCCACGATAAATCGCCTCCTCGTCAAAGGGGTTGTCCGGCAGTGCAAGGTCCTCGGTGATGATCTTGGCATCGTGCAGCGCCTTGAGGAGGTGGTGCAGAATTCCGGCATGTGTCTTGCCGTCGGAAGGGCAGCGCGTGATCATGATGTCGATGTCGCCGCAGTCGGCTTTGCCGCTGGGGTTGAAAGTAGGTGAGTGAGTGACAGGAGAAAAGGAAGGGAAAGGAAACGAACCGACGATAACTCCCCATGATGTGCACCTCGAGTTTCGGATCGATCCCAAGCGCTTCACAAACGGCCAGTTCAATACAGCGCCGGCTTTCAAAGAAGTCAACACACCGATGGGTTTGATAACCTCAAATAGCGCCTTTGCTTCTTCTCGCGGCATGCGATCGTTGATATCTGGAGCACAGTAAAATATTCTGTCTTCTATAAGCCGAGTCGACTCATATCAGCTCACCATCATAGAACTCAATGCCAATTTTCTGCGCATCTGACAGGGTCACGCCGCCCTTGCCGGCCTTGAGATCGTCCAGGCTGCGACACCCAGCCGCATACCATTTATACGCAGTTGCTTGACCTATAGCGACTCCAAAATTATAATATAAGACGAGAGAATACAGCAAAGCGACGCACCGACTCCATATATCCCCTGGAATATTTTCCTGATTTGAACGTCTGCCGTATTCTCGTATCCGATGCGCCGCAAATCGCCCGTCGTGATGATTTCCATTATCTGTATGTACCATACCGTCCTGTGAGTGCCCGCACGCAAATGAAAGGAGTGAGTGGGTGACCTTGACCGCGGTTTTGTCACCGACCCCACGAATGCTCCGAGCCTCGTTGAATGACTTGATGCGCGTCGGGTAATTCCTCAGCGCACGCAAGCCTGAATGAATGAAGCAATCGGACACATAAATGAGAACACCAAATTCAATGGATAGCACTCACACTTCTGATAAGAAAACGCCCGCCAATGATCATCCATTCCAGGCTTCGCCTTGTGCAACAACATCAATTCCTCCAACTAAAAGCCGCCGCAAGTAAGTTTTCTCATACAGTAGAATTGAAGCAAGCCGAAAGCGCAGACGAACCTTCTTCGCGACGAACTCATTCGGCCCATTCTTCCGTTGAGCCTCCTTGCTGTCGACCGTCCAGCCCTTTACGGAGAAGTTCAGAATACTACTCACACAACATCTACAATAATCAATTGAACTCACCACTCTCTTTGGCGCAGGACCAGGAATATTTCGTTCGTCGTCCGAGTCCGACCCTGCTGCATCCTCCGTGTCGTCTGGCTCTTCGGCCTCACCGGGGCGAGCGAACTGTATGTGGCGGATTAGAGAGTGACCATAGTGAATTAGCAGAACTGAAGTTGAATAGACGCACAGCATTATCCCGATCAGCCCTGGCCTGCGCGTAAAACTCCGCCAGCGGATCGTCAGATGGCTCCGTTTTTACGCGCGAGGAAGAAGCGGCTGCGGTATGGTGCGGCGATGACGGCGGGGAGGGGAGTGACCCTTGGTGAGCGGGGTGCTGGGCAGGTTCATCGGCTTCATCTTCAGAGTCGGGAATAGATTTCTCGCGCTCGGGATGCTTTTTATCTTGAGTGAAAGCACTATGCAAAGGAAAATCGATGAAATCGAATAGGGACGCAGGCGTAACGTACGAGATACGACTCAAGTCGGCGCTCGTCTCCGCCACAGCCCGCTGTTTACCCTTGACGTTGGGATTGCGGGCGGGGAACTCGAGTGGCGGAATTCGTTCTGAAAACGCTGCAAAATCCCATAACGGCCCCAGTCTTCCCGAAAAACCAGATACAGCCCATTCCCATTTCACGATGGGAATATGGCTCGGTACTTGACTCATTTTCTGCAGCCCGAGCGCTCGGAGGGTAGGACCACGCGAGGCTTCCGAGATTATGTGGGTTACCAAAGAGCTGTCAAAGTGGGGAAAGAGGTTGCCACCATGTTTCACAATCTACCAATCGTATTTCACTCAAGGAAACACCCAACACTGGCTAAATGAGGACTCACAAGCCTCATGCGACCCATGGTGGTCTCCGAAGCCCATGTCATATCTCCGCCGGCATAAAATATATTCTTGCCTTTAAGGAATTGGTCCACTTTGCGTCGAGGCTTTGCTGCTGGATCCGGGGGCTTCCTGCTTTCATCGTTGAGCATTTGAGCGTATTCGCTGGGGTACATTTTGATCTTTTGATTTTTCTTCCCCTTTTTCTCGGGACCGGGCTTGAGATTTGCCGCAAGCTGGGGCTTCGGCTTGGGCTTCGTGCTCGGCTTAGCGACGGCCGGTTTACGATTGGGTTCAGGAGAAGACGGTTTAGATGATGACGATACTGATATGATGGAGGATTCGTCTCCTGAAGTGGCTTCGCTCGGTCCAGCTTTACTTGGTCCTGCGACTTTGCCAGTTTTCGAAGCGGCCCTGAGTAACTTCTTATCACGTTTCATTCTGGAGTGCTTTTCCATTCGCTCCTTCATCTGCAAGAACATGCTAGGAGCAGCAGCGATGGTCGGCTGAGTCGATGTCGCTTCTGGCTCAAATCGGGAGACCAAGACAGAGAAATCGGGCTCTTCGATGGGTGACAGGGTGGAGAGGTCGATGATTTCGGGAACTGGGGCTGGTGGAATTTTCACGGACGGGTGGACAGCTTTATCTGAAGATTTGTGTTTTTTTGGCGATCGCTTTTCGGATGGTGGCCGTTTCGAAACGGGTTCCCTACGCCACAAAAAAAAATTAACATGGTCAAACAAAAAACTTGCGCACTCACGGAGAGACTTCGATGGGCGAGGGTGGCAAATGGCCTGTATCGATCGCAGCTTTCTTAGTGGGTTTATCTGGCTTAGTGGGAGGCTCCTTTCGTTTTAAAATAGCTGGCTTATCATCGGGGGATATCTGTGGCATGGAAGGGAGGAGTGAGGTACGTATTGAAGTCGAGGCGTGTATGTGGTGAGGTATTTCAATTTGAGCGAGCATCGAAGATTCAGGATACCTGGAGGAGCTCAGCGGTGCGAGAAGGAAACACTTCAACATAATCTAACGAACATTGAGTCATCGACGGTCACCCGCATGTCCCGGGTGCTGCTAGAAGGTGCAAGTAACCCTAAATTGGATGTGTTGCGCGTATCGCTGTGGCGGGTGTCAGTGTCATGATTGTTCAGGAGGACGAATGACCACCTTGGGATTTGGAGCGCGCCATTGGGAACCTCGCAATTCGACTGCGCATGGGTGGAATTCGAGGGTGCGTTGTTACTTTCCGGGACTTCGAGAGACGCATGGTACAGATCTGGAGGGCTGCCGGCGCACCTTATATTAGTCTTAGTCGGATTGGACGCCAATGTGGTCGCGTACCTAAGTTGGGCCTGAGCTCGCCGTGCGAAAAACTCGTCTATATCGTCTTCAGGTTCGTTCATACGGAGATCTTGCGCCTTGAAAAACGCGTCAATGTCCATGTCGAGCATTCCGCTGTTGGTTCTGTGGCTCTTCGCCAAAAGCGCGATTATGGGACCATATAGTGAACGAGGAGGAGAGTCACGCTATGTGACAAGTGACACAACGCGAGTCAAATCAAACTCAAACGAGCCGATCATTGATCTTACGGAGGACCCACAAACTCGAGCCGGCTAGCCGAGGAACTCAGGAAGCAAAGGCTTATTGCAATATCCTGGGTAAATTTCCGGTATAACAAAAGTGCCTGTTTCCAAGAAAAGCATTTTCACGATTGGACACCACTTTCTGACGTAGTCCTTGCCTCAGTCCACGTCTCGCGGCTTACTCGGAGGTCTTATTATTGGCGCCGGAGGATTGGCGCTTTGGCGAAAAGCGCAAATCTATGTATTCAATTTTAGGGTGCCCACGGGCTGGGCGGATGTTTTTTCTTACATCTTTGGTGTCTCAACTTCCCTCCGAGTCGATCACTATTTCGTCCTTTTAGTTCAGATGGATAATTGTCGTTGCGCGGTTAAAAGCTTCCCTCAGGTTGTCAATTAACCACGACCTCTTTCCACCCAGCTATTTCGCCGCCAGTGGTCGTCCTTTTTGACACAATGGTCTCAGCTCCTGAAGCAGACTCCCAAGATGATTCCGCCTCTGATGGAGACGGGCACGGTTCTGAAGAAGGGTCCGACGAAGATACCGAACGCCAGAGCTCTTTCCCTGGAGCAGAAGTCGAGGACTCTGAGCTTGAGGAACTAACTTCAGATGACTTTCCGACCTATTTCTCAGAGAGGAATGGTCGCCTCTTCCATTCTCATGGTGGCTCGCCGTATCCGCTTCCAGTCGATACGCCCGAGCAAGAAGTATGTCCATTTATTCTCTCGACTTGCACTTACTTCTTTCATTTCTTTCTCTTCATTTTAGAGGATGAAAGTCCAACATCAGGCACTGTTCGACCTGATGGGGGACTACTATCCTGAATCTTGTCCAGTGCCAGAAGTTCTGGCTTACGATCCTGGCAGACAGAAGTACGCGTTGGATTTGTGCACAGGGACAGGACTATGGTATGTTCACCCTAGTCGTTAGGCGTTCTGATCTTTTCTCTCCTCTGCGCAGGACCATGGACATGGCCCATGTTTTTCCGCACATTGCCTTCCGTGGCCTGGACATCGGTGAGAATTTGTTCCACTGAGCTATCTCGTCACTGATGCCCTTGGAGTCCCTATTGCGACAAGATACCCGCATCCCAATGTGCAGTTCTCCTTGCACGACGTCAACACTCCGACAATCTGGGGAGCGGGCCACTTCGATTTCATTCACGCGCGTTCTGTGACTCTGGCGGTACGTACCTCCATTGGAGCCTCCTTCGCTCCTTCTGCTGACCCCCTTCCCCTAGGTGACTGTGTACCCTGACCTCGTGCAGGAAGTTCTCCGCCTTCTCCGCCCGCGCGGGCTCTTCCTCTCGGGGGAATGGGGCGCCTACCCCGCCTTCCACTCCGACTACGCGGCCCACAACCCCGTGACGGAAACCCCTGCGCTCGTCGCTTTCTTCGGGTACCTGCACACTGCGCTCGCTCTGCGCGGCTTGCAGCCCGTCGCTACCCGCGTTGCGCCGCTCCTCGCGCACACCGGCGCCTTCGACGAGATCACGTCGAGGGATTACTTAATGCCGGTTGGGTCCTGGCACCCCGACGAAGCGATGCAGCGCCTGGGACGCGCATTCCGCGCTGCGTGCCTGCGCTACATGAGCAGCGTGCGCCCGATGCTGACGGAGAGCGGGGTTGTGCCTGCGGATGAGCTGGAGGACTTGTATGCCCGCGTGACCCAGGAGCTGGCCGACGTCGAAGGTCTGGTCGCCGTTTTCCATACTGTTCATGCGCGCAAGATTTAGTAGTTTCGAGTTGGATACGGTATATGTCAGAGTTTGTCAAAGGCTTTGGCCCCATTTGCATAAGCCGTAAGACGGAACACGGGCGGTCGATGCAAACTCCAGAGCAGGGAAAATCCCAGAAATTACATCGATTATCCGTGCATGGGTATAAAATCTCCACAAAATACCTCATGATACACCGTCCCAAACGGCCAACCCTGCGAAGAAAACGCCGAGCGACACAACAGCGCCGACATATGCTGCGCCCTGCACGCCGACTCGTGGGAGCACAATTGGTGCGTGCAAAACGGCGAGAAGCAGGTGCGTCGCTGTTGCAAAGGCTACGAGGCCCCAACGCACGCTGAGACCGAACTGTGATGCACCAAGGAGCAGGAAGAGCCCGATAGAGAGCAGTAGCGAGTTGACGCGCTGAAGGCACGGGATAAATGCGGGAATACGCTATATGCAAATTAGCATCTGCATCGAAGCAAAAGCATAGGTGCTGACAATAAGAGGGAGACCGAAAACGTCTTCCAGCTCTTCGCGGGTCTTGAGTGCAACGAGCTGTTCCAGGTCTTGATCAATTTCACTGTCTGGGTCCGGCGCAGCACTGCGTGGAGGGAGAAGAGGGGTGCGTTCCGGATCGTTTGAAGGCGGAGAAGGGGGAACGAGAACGTCGCGGTAAAGTGCTATCCCTGCGTAGCCTTGATGCACGCTGACTACTGCCTCTGCTACGGCCCAACCGAGGGCAGCCCACCATACGCGACGGAAAGCGGGGTCTTGCCAAGTCGGGTAGGGATACAGTGCGTGGTGGTGAACGAGAAGAAGAGCGAGGGTGAAGAGGCGCGCGACGACCGAGAGTATGGTTTGTAAGGTAGTCGAGAGGAGAGTGGCGGGAAGGGGGAATGGTACTAGGAGCGCAGACAGCGTGTACACGGGGTTTCTGAGGATGTGGGTGAGAGAATAAAGCGCGACGGAAGCCAAAATCTCCAGCAAAGGAAAGGGGAGGATCGCCAGGTATGGATAGGTCGGCGGATGGGGCTTTGGCCAGCGGTACGCCACGTAAGGAAGGATAGCAAGCAGGGTGAAAGCAGCTAAAGCCGTCAAAGGGGCCAGAGTATACAATGCGACTAGGCGTTTGTATGAGCCTAGGACGAGACTTTCACAATAAATTCAGAGATAGCAAGAAGAGTATAACCTTTATAGAATCCCTGCTCCTCAAGCAGCAATTCCTCCTCCAGCTCCCCATTTTCGGAGAAGGACTCGTTGTCTTCAGGAACCCGATTCAAAGCGCTTCCGCTTCCGCTGTCGCCTCGACGTATTCTCTCTGGGCTCGACCGGAGTGGCACGGACGACATGGCGAGGAAATCCAGGCAGCAGTGGCACCAGCAGAAGCATAAAGTAATCCAAGTGCCTTTAGAGGGGTCCCGAGGGGTGAAAATTGCGCAAAAGCACCGTCATCATTGTTTGCAATTGCGTCTCGGAGGTTTTATAGCCCTCAACGCTCAACGCTCAGCAGACCATATCGCGAATACAGCTCAAAGGCGCCATTCAGGCAAGAAAGGAATCCTTGTTGTCCCTTCTGAGGCTTGGTTCTCTCGAATTTAGCGACATTCAGTCGAAAAATTCTGTCGCGGTCAGCACAGAATTTCGACTCAGCTCTTTTGCGGAAGCTTCATGCCCTCAAATTGCGGCTCATGGTTCACCGACTTCTGGATGGAGAAGAATAAACGGAGACGGCCGCAGAAAGATCGCATCACGCAATCGGAGAAAAAGACGACGAAAAATGACCAGTTTACTCTTCTCTCATCCGCATGATTTATCGTGTAATCCTCTCACGTCGCAGGGTGAACAAACCACAACTTGCATTCGAAGGTCGGCCAGGAATGCCCTCGTAGTAGTAGTACTGGGAGTGGGCAGCGACCGAGATCAGATGGGCTGATGGCTTACTTCACAGCCACATCAAATAACGCCGCACCCCATTTTCAAGAGTTCAAGCACTTTAGAACTGTTTTATATTCAAAATGGTACATTATGCAGCCAGGTGAACATGATGAAGTATGTGTATCCACTCTAACTATTAAATTTTGAATCAATGACCCAGAATCCAAGTGTTTAGTGTTCATGTCACACACTGTCACACATTGTGACCCACTGTGATATCGTACCGGCAGTCCGGAAATTTGAGGTGCTGTGGCCGTTTTTGGGCTTCCGGCCGGCATCAGGAACCAATTTAGGCCAAATATCTCGGGATTGGTTGGGACAGTTTTTTTATTTGTGAAGCCGGCTGTCATACCGAGACAGGTCCACCTCGAAGGAGGGAAATATAAAAAATTCTGTCCCAACCAATCTCGAGATTTATGTATTTGAATAAACTTTGCCTCTTGACTTTGGCTCAATTTGAGGGAGGGAAGGCTAAAAACTCCTAGGCGTTTCGGCCTTAGCATTTGGCGGTGAACCTTCATCAATCAACACGTACAAATGAATCACTGATGGGTCGATCGGTGCCCACTCCCACGAGTCGTACGTAGAGCTCTGAACTAGGCAAACATTTGTCGGTTGATTCTTCAAAAAAAAAATTGGCGACTTTCACCGCTCTTTTGAGCAATATCATCTGGAAAACGGCGATGTGAAGACAATAACAATAAATGAACACCGTCAGAAAGCCAGATTCTTCGGCCTCATTGCCAGCGGTGCTACCAACCGTCAATTTGAATGTCCCATTGCACCCACAAAACGGATGGATAGGATTCCTCGTTTTCCCCCACCCACCACAATACACTGCCTAGGCGCCTTTCATTTCAAACTGGCCTGAGGAACATTGGCCGTTCCTGCTTAGCGGTGCTCTAGGGTCTATCCATCTGCTGTGGCCCTAACTTTACGTCTCACTTGTCGATCGGCGCCGAAGGAGCTAGAGGACCCAAGAGACAGCATTCGATCCTGAATGTCAAGAGTCGGTCAGACTTGTGGGATGTCTTGCACTACTTACTTCTACAAAACCAAGCCGCTTCACACTCTTGAATATCAGTTTGAGCCTGACATTTGTCCGTTCCCAAGCAAATTATTTTTTTTCTCTGCTTGCGCTCATGCCTATTTTCAAGCGACCAATCTATGACAATGCTGGACGGCACTCGAACTTGCCGTTTTTCAGACGATTATCATCAAGCAGGAACCGACTGCATCCGAAGTTCATTCCGCGATGGTTGTGGTTCAACGCGTGGATCAATTTTGTGGCACAGGTTTACGGTTTTCGATGTGTTCATCCAAGCGCAATAAACCCCAAGTTGCCGGCATACTCTTACCGAGTTGATTGACGTTTTTCGTCCGAGCTGCGTTCCTTCAGAGAACCAGCAGGACCATGGTTTTCCCGGTGGGTTTCCCGGTGCAACATTCTCTTGGAGCGATAAATCTTGCTCCTAGGGAAGACTAGTCGGTCGGCTCACAGGTCCTCCTTGCATCGATTATCTTACCTTTAAGAACAGCGGGAAAAAAAAAACAATGTTCCTGCTTCCGCATCTTCGCTATTTGTGACTCCATTCTCACATCTCTTCGGTCCTGGCGGAACAACTTGCAAACCGCGAAATGGATTGCCGAAAAGTGCCTCAGCTGGGATTTGAGTGTCGGTCGAACAGTTTTGCTGATTGTGTGTTTCCTTTTTGATTGGATCCCAGCCGAGTTTTCAGATAGACTGTATTTGCACACAGTCTCGGAATTTGTGGTCTCGCTTGGTGTCGATGGAAGCGCCATCGGTTAAGTAATCCGTCCACGACGCGTTGGAAAAGGACGTCAAACTCGCCATCGAAGCGTCCAATGACTCAGCGCGTCTTAGGTCTTAAAGCTGCCGATGAGCTCATAGAGTCGTCTTCAAGAGCTCCTGAGAAGCGGACAGCTAGTATAGTAGTGGAGAATCAATCGTGGCTAAGAAAGTCGTGGAATGGTCCGTGACCTGGATAATTCCTTCCTGGCTCATATTATCTCGACGCCCTTAATAGTCGTAATCCGATCTCCCTTTTACTGACATTGCTGGTCAGCTCAATGTTGTAGAACTCACCAAACGTCCTATTGATCCTCGCAATACGACATCATACCAGACCCGCTTCTGAAGTTCCAGTGCTTAGTGAGTTTATTAACCGTTGATGTGTCTCCCATTGACTTTCATTTCCGCAGTTACTTGAGTGTTCAAGTAGGTCGAAGCCTCCACCCTCAATTTCAACCATTGTTTACATGTGTTATTTTAAGTTCAATTCTGCTGATCGCAAACAACGGGCTAACTCCACCGTCTCTTTCGACGTTCGGCTTGAGAAAATCATTACTTGAGGGCATATAAATATTCCGTTGAAACCCTCCGGAGAGTATCAACTCACATCGAATTTTGGTTTACAAGTTTCGAAACCAAATCGAAACTATAATTATTTTCAAATTGGAGGTAAAGGCTCGGATCGATGCGAGGTAAACGATTCACGAATTTCTAAACTTCGACAGCGTGACTCAGAAAATTTTCTAGGAACATCTGAATCAAGCTGCAGACTTGAATTGGTTATGGGTGTGTACATGTACAACAATGCGCGAAGAGTGGAGAAGTCGAAGTTAATAAGATAATTGTACGCCGCGTAAATTCAATGCTGGTCGCCAAAGACGAAAGATGTGGATGCTGGTCTGAAGGTGGTGTTAGAATTAGTTGAAGCAATGGGTGGGCTAGGCTCACTGCGATGATGCCGATGTGGGTTGAGTGGAGAGAGCTGTTCAAGCAATGACGCAGCTGCCGCTGGTGCCTCCTCCGCCGTCCTCGTTCATGGGCGGGAGAGAGGTGTCCTCTTTGCAGACAACGCAGCTGCCGCTGGTTCCTCCTCCGCCGTCCTCGTTGACGGGGGGAAGGACGGTGTCCTCGACTTGCTTGGAAGGGATGGTAGCGGTGAAAGAGTCCATTGATGGGAGGATGGAGTGTTCGAGAAGAAGTGGTGGGCGAGTGGGGTGGTAGGCTAGCCTGGGATGTGCTGGAAATCCGTCTGGATTTTATACCCGGAGAGGTGGGTGGCGTAGACAAAAAAATAATGGGCCACCGATCATTTTTGCCAACAATAAGAGAGGGAAGGAGGGACCAAGCGAACAAAAGAAGGAGATCGACCCGGATCGATGATCGGAAGAACAAGCTCTAAACCGAGACTTTGACTTGGTGTGCACATAGATCCAGGGTATATAATTTCTTCGAGACGAGGAAAGACCCAGGTTGGATTCAGGACTAAGTTACTTCCTTACCAGTGTTCTGTATACGAGCAGCGTGGTTTCGATGGCGCGGCATAATTGTCGAGCCGCCAATGCAGGTAGTTCATTAAATCTAGCGTAGAGAAAACGATAGTTGAAAGCAGATGCCATGGCCAGAAGGTTCGAGAGGGTTCGGGTCAACCGTCAAGTTCGAGTTGACGGCAATCGGATCGATGGGCCGGATGACGGCAGGGTCATGTCGTCACGGCTAGTCACGGTCACGTAGCTTCATGGCCGCACCACCGACATTTCTTCGCCAAAGGACCCCCGGTTTCCCCAAAAAATCAGAGCAAAAAATAGAACAACAAACTGTGGCAGACGAGGTTGTGTCTTCACCACCAAAGCGCGTCGAAGAAGTTGTCTGGGGTAAAACCCCCGGGGGCGAAGGTCGGTGGATCCACAGAAGGAAATAGTACTAGTGGGCTTTACTGACGCCTGCGCAGTATTCCGTGTTCCCACTACCCATGATGTGTTGACACTCTTCAACCCATTCTACCCAAAGAGTCACCTCGATCTATTCAACTTGGCACTGCTCGGACTACAACTCGTTCTTTTCGCCGTATTTCCGCGCAAGGTCGCGAGAATCTTCTTCTTGTTCTACTTCGCCTTCTGGCGTGGTGCGTATGACGCTGGTCTTGGATGGATCCTTACCAAACAGAGCAAAAAGAAGTGGATCGTCCGTCAAGTGCAAAGGCTGGGATGGCTGGATTCTACTCGCCGTCCAGCTGTTCGCAACTGGATAAAGGCGCAGCTTGCAGGGAAGATGGGCAAAGATTATTCATTCGATGTAAGTTTGAGGCCATTTTTCTAAAAAGTACACCCAACACTATTTCCAGGAACTCCCGCTTGAGTACAACGCATGGCTTTTATTCCGCCAGGCAGTCGATGTTATCCTTCTCAAGTTCGTCACATCCTGCATTCTTACGATTGACCTGATATGACTTATTAACCAGCGATTTCTTGGCGTACTGCATGTTTGCCTTTTCCTGCTTCAGAGTCCCGGAGGGTCTCTCGCTCTTTGTCCATGTTCTAAGGTCCAGCTACTTCCAGATGTTTCAACATCCCCCTCATAATGTTCTCTAGATGGGTCGGCGGATTTTTACTCATTGGATTCAATCTTTGGGTCAAAACGGAGGCTCATAACGTTGTGAAGGATTATGGGTGGTACTGGGGCGATGTCTTCTTCCAGCGTGGGGCTCTCGTATTTGATGGTGTCTTTGAGCTGGCGCCTCACCCTATGTACTCCGTTGGTCAGTGGTCCATTCTGAGCCGCAATAATTCACTAACGGGCCATTTCCAGGATATGCCGGCTATTATGGACTCTCCCTCATTTCAGGCAGCTATGCGGTACTTTTCGTCAGTCTTGCTGGTCATGCAGCTCAGTTCGGTTTCTTGGTTTTCTTCGAGAACCCTCGTGCGTGCGCTTTGTTCTTGTTTTCCCGTACTGACGCAATCTCAGACATTGAGCGGATGTACGGCCAGCGTAAAGCCATCGCAAAGCGGACGCCTGTCCGTCACCGGACTGGCCCAGTTTCCAGCACCTCCGTTACCACTTCTACGAGCGGCTCTTCCGTTCTCGAGCTTGACGGATACGCCTCGTCCATGCCTTCTGCTACAGAGGGGGAAACCGCCACTGAGACTGACCTTGAAACCGAGACTGAACTCGAGGCCGAGGCTGCTGTTGTGTCGGCCGGTCGGCGGCGCACACGCCCGGGCCATCAACAGAAACCGTCTGATGCCAGCTCTGCGAGTCCCCCAAAGAAGAAGAAACCAGTATCGCAACATGATCTGCTCAACAAGTACTTCAGGCGCGACACCGTGATCTTCAAGAACGTGGATCTCTTCCGGTACGGCGCTCCTCCCTTTCCTCGAACAACGAAGCCTCATGCGACCACATAGCGCAAATGACTTGACCCTCGTCCTCGTCGTCACGTACTCGGCGGTGATTTCCCTCCTCCCTGTCGTGTCTGCGCGGACAGCGCTCAACTTGCACTTTGCGCACGCTCTGGCGTGGTGTCTCTTCCACTGTTTTGGCCTTGGGCTCCTTCTCCGCGCTCAGGGACAGAGCAAGTTCCTCGTACGGCACTTTTTGAAGAACTACTATTACCCGGCCAGCGACGGCGACCGCGGCGCCATCGTCGAGGCCTTCGCCAACTGGAAAGCCATCTATAATCTCAGCTTGTGCATGTCTTACGGTTCGTCCCCCTTCCAGTCGAGAATTCTGACAACCGACTGATATGGTGTTAGTCTCATTCATCGGCGTGGTGTGGAAAACGTACTCGGCCCCTACGGAATGGATGGTTGGGCACGAGCTCCTACGGCATACTCTCGGTGCAGTTAGTTTTTTTTCCTCTTTATAATCTCCTCGATGGGTTGACTGATCGTCCCCGAAGATGCTCATCGGTCTGCACATCTGGGCCGCCATTGAGTGTTTCCAGGTGCTCGGCCTCTTCGGTGCGTCGCCCGCAGTACATCCTTCGACTCAGCTCACTCTTTCGTTTCAGGGTGGTTCTTTGGCGACTTTTTCACGGAGGATTTCCCGGCCCATCTCGAATATACTGGGATCTACCGGTCTGTAACTCTGCTGCACTTTACTGTCATGCTCTAATGTCTGCGTAGATACCTGAACAACCCAGAGGTCATGGGAGGGGCTGCATGGTTTGGCTTGGCGCTCGTCAGCGGCAGCAAACTTGTCCTCACTCTCGCCGTCATACGACACCTCGCCCAATGGTGGTTCCTCAAGGTCGTGGAGAAGTACGTCGTCGTCCCCAACCCCTCGGACGAGCACGGTGCTGATGCTCCATTCCACAGTCCGCACATGCAGAAACTGTACGGCGACTCGCTACGCAAGGACGCTGGCTTCGTGAAGGTTATTAAGAACGTCGCGAGCAAGAACGCACGTATATTGGAGTCGCGCGCGGGGCGACATGCACCTGAGCTGCGGCGGGTCGCGACGGAGGTTGCGAAGGAGGTGAAGGGCACGTTCGACAAGGTGTATGAAGAGACGGCCGATGTCGTGGAGGAGTTCTTCGCCAAATGTGAGACGATCTTCTGGATCCTTTTGCCATACCCTGACGGCGGCATCTCCCCAGCGAGACCGAAGATCTCGGAAGTGATGCAGGACACGAAGGTACTGTTGCAGCAGTCGAGGGAACGGCTTGTTATTACGTGGGCTTTCATTTGTTTAGCCTCAACGCTTGGCTGATCATCCTGCCTTTCAAGACGTATTGCGAGCGACATGTCATCGCACGACGTCTCCAAATACAAGCTCGAGGCGGTACCAAACCCAGACGGGTCCCTCAGATTCCATCTAGGGGAGCCTATCCGACTGAAGTGGGAAGCCCCTCATACCCACTCGCGGAAGGACTGGGTCGGCATCTACCGAGTACGCCGCTGCGTTTCATCTCCGTTTTTGCTTTCCTGCTTATCTGTGGCTTGATATCTACATAGATCGGTGCGAACAAGTCGAGTCTCGTCACCCGCACCAGCTCCATGGGTCTGTGGGTGCCGGTGCACAATGAAGAATGGGACGGCGATGTCCCACTCTGTTTCCCTCGCCCTTCGGCCGGCAGCAGCCAAGGATCCGAGGTCGATAGTGGTGTGGTGACGTTCCAAGGGAACACGCTCCCATGGCTCGCTGGTCGTTATGAAGTATAGTTTTTCCTCCCTTGCTCACCTCAGGTCTGACTTTCTTGCGCGCAGGTGCGTTATCATCACGACGGGAAGTACAATGTCATGAGTTTGGTGGCGCCCATAGAGATTTACGGTCGGTCATTCGCCCCTCTGAGATGATTTTGGCTCACTTTCCCACTAGTGGAGAAGCCGTCGGAACTCACCTTTGCTTCTGTCCGTGAGAATCTCATGCGCGTCGTACCTCTATGCCTCGACTCCGACCCGACCTTGATCCCCGCCTCGTGTAAGATTCCGGCAACGCCGCGCCCAACTGACACGTCGAGTCTCGCCGCCACCGCGCAGGAAGACGACTCCTTTGATGATCGCGACCCCGACGACTTTACGTTCTGGTCTGAGAAGCAGGCGCGGCGTATTTGTAGCGTCATAAAACAGACGTTCGACGTAGAGTACGCGCCAGAGGTGGTGGTGGCGGACGCCAATCTTTCAGCGTTGGCAAGACGGATATTACTTTCAAAGGAGATTTTAACTGGTACCTCCGAGTAGACCTACATACATTCGTCCAGTCATGAGGTGAATACAAAACAGCTCCCCTACGGCCCAGTGCCAGCCTCGTTTGTCTACGTGGACCGGTGGAATCCGTAGGGATTTCTTCTTCGCACGACAAATCTACTAACCCCCGTTTACTCCGGTCATCATCGTAAGTCTCGCCTGCCTTTTCCTCCCTAGAGAGAAATTTGATTCCCCTGCACTTACCATGCTGCGGAAGCTGCGGAACAGACGACACCATGCAAGCCAGATGTTTATTACCAGTTCGAAAGAAGTTTTTGGACGCGGCCCAGTGTCAGATTGTGTACCAGTGGGTTTCTTTATACGCGGCTAGATGGCCTACTATGCGAACATTCTGATCGAATGGCGCTCGTTGAACAGCGACTGCGCGGTGACCGACTGTAGTCTCGGATAGTCGGCGCAGCCTCCGTAGGTTTTTCTAACTTGTAGGCGGAGAAAACTGAAGTAGAAAGAGCAAAATAAATATCACTGCGAGCGACAAAGGGCCAGTGGCATTCCTGCCTCTGTCGACTCTGGGTGCCTACTACTTACATAGCGAGAGTCAATTACAATCTGAGGAGAAAATTTGCTCTCTGTCAGAGAAATGTTGAATTTTGCGCAGTACGGTCTCACGAAATAGTACAACGGCAACACGGATGTTATATTCGATGCTCGCCTTTCCACAGTGCTCCCTCCGTCGGAGAAATTTTGCGCAGGACGGTCCGACGGGGACATGTCTCCGATAGTGCTGGGAGGGTCCGGTTCGGAAATCGGTCCGAACCTGAACCGGACTGAACCGGACGCCGCGTTCAGGTTCGAGGTTCAGCAATTTGCTGAACCTGAACCGCAAGTTCGGTTCCGCGTTCGGTGGGTGAGAGTCGCGTTCGAACGCCGAACCTGAAAATTGACCAGATGAGTGAGTTTTGTACGATTTACTCACCTTTCTGCCTTCAATGTGGTGAAAATTACACTTATCAGCACTGTGATCATCGTCCAGCATGCCTACGCTTCCCATTCAAGGGAAATTCGATGCGCGCTTGAGGTCGTTCGGTGCGGGCTTGACAGTGATGTGAACTGTCAACAGAGTTGGTAAGCACAATTAATTATCCGGACGTGTCTGCACCTCACTACAAGGTCCTAGACACCTTCTCTGGCCTCAATAATGCCACCGAGCCTCGATAGATATTATTTTGAATGGTCTTTTACCTCTCCGAGATCCCCGAAATTGTTCGGGTTCGAACGCGTTCGAACGCAAAACCGAACTTGAACCTGCGTTCGGGTTCAAGGTTCAGACATTGGCCGAACCGAACGCGGGGTTCGGGTTCAGGGTTCAGAGAAAGAGGCCCTGAACCCGAACCGAACCGAACCTTCCCAGCACTAGTCTCCGACGAAAAAAAAAAGCAATACAACGGCAACTCGGATGTTATATTCGATACTCGCGCGCCTTTCCGTGCTCCTGCCAGAGAACAGGCTTGAATTTTGCGCAGTATGTACGGTCTCACGAAATAAGCAACCATTGTGTTGTGAACTTAGGGTGCTTCAAAGCCGATCGGCCGATGGTATCCGAGATTAGCCGAAATCCTCTTCATCGACCTGCTCAGCATGGACTGGGTACACAGTCTCGCAGATTCGTTTGCACTGGGCAGCCTGGCTTGATCATTGCACAAGGAAGATACAACCGGACTCGTTGATCTACTACTATGTCCCCGGCAGCCAGTCTATCCTTTGAGCATTTTGATTTTTTCCGAGTCGGACGTTTGTCTTGGAATATTCTGAGTCTGACGTCCCGAACCTCCGACGTATCTCAACGGCTGTTATCTCGGTCCCCAAGGCTGAGATGATTACACTCCGCAGCAAGACATCCTCCTTCTTGGGCTACAATTGCGATCTAACATCATGTCTTTGTCGATCTTCCATGGGGTTTGCGAACTGCACTTCTTCTTAGCTCCAACTGGTGGCCTTGTGGGCCGAAATCTTCACCTTGCATTGAAGGCTAGAAGCCGTGGTTATCCCTCTATAAAAGCCAGCCAGGGATGCGCTTTTTGCCAACAGCCGCGAGCAGTTCTCACTCCAGCAACTGTAAGCCAAGAAACCAGCCGAGAATGTGCGATTTGCTGACGGCCGCCAGCAGTTCTCACTCCAGCAACTTTAGAATAAGATGAGGCTCAAGGCGTTCTTTATAGCATCGGTCGCTGTCATCGCCGGTACCCTACTGCCGAGGGTCAATGCAGAATTCCAAAAAACATGCGCCGCCCTTGCATCCCAGCTCGCTATTCCCAACGCCACCATCGCCGGCAGTTCCTTCGTGGCAGCTGGGACTAATCTGACATTCCCGACCGAGGACTCAACATGCGCACCCCTCTTTCAAGTGGTTTCGTCTGACGTCTGCAGAGTTGTGCTCTCCGTCGCGACCTCGAACCGCTCCAGCACGGCCATGGAGGCCTGGCTGCCGTCTAACTGGACAGGTCGCTTCCTCGCGACGGGCAACGGCGGTCTCGGCGGCTGCCTTTCGTACGCCAACATGGATTACGCGGCCTCGCTTGGCTTCGCTACCACGGGGTCCAACAACGGGCACTCGGGCGGGAGCGGCGCTTTGTTCCTGAACAACATCGAGGTCGTCAAGGACTTCGCCTGGCGCAGTCTGCTGACGAGCGCCTTGGCTGGCCAGCAGATCACCCGTGACTTCTACGGGAAGCCGCACAATAAGAGTTATTACAACGGGTGCTCGACAGGCGGCCGCCAGGGCTGGAAGATGGCGCAGGACTATCCCGACGTATTCGATGGCATTGTGGCCGGGGCCCCCGCATTCGCCTGGGACGACTTGATGAGCTGGAGCGGCAGGTTCTATTCCATTATCGCGAATGCGGGTCCAGATGGGTATCCGCCCCTGTCAATGTGGGCCGCCATCGACGCCGAGTTGCTGAAGCAATGCGATGGTATCGACGGCGCGCTCGACGGCATCATAGAGGACCCGTCGCTCTGCTCTTTTAGACCCGAGGCACTCATCTGCCCGCCGGGTGACAGCTCGTCCTGCCTGACAAGCAAGCAGGCCCGGACAGTACGCGCTATCTTCGAGCCGCTGTACGGTGTCAACGGGTCCCTGGTGTTTCCTGGGCTGGAGTACGGTCCCTTGCAGGTCGCCGCCATCTTCATCATCTACTCATCGGGCCAGGAGGCGATCGTAGACAACTGGTACCGGTTCGCGGTGTTCAATGATCCAGCATTCAACACCACCTTCCTCACGCCTGACGAAATAGCCTTCGCGTCGAACTTAAATCCTGGCGGTGTCGATGCGTGGTCGGGTGACCTGTCGAAATTCAGGGACCGCGGCGCGAAGATTCTGCACTATCACGGCCAGCAGGACCCGGCCATCTCGAGCGCCAACTCGAATCGGTACTACGACCATGTATCGCGGACGATGGGGCTGCCGTCTTCCTCTCTTGACGAGTTTTATCGCTTCTTCAGGATCAGCGGCTTGGGGCACTGCGGGGGTGGGCAGGGCCCGACGTTCATCGGAATTACGGAAGGCAATGTCGCGAGCTTGGATCCAGACGAGAACGTGCTCACCGCCATGGTGCGCTGGGTAGAGAAGGGGATCGCGCCTGAGACCATTACGGGCACCGCGTATATCAACCAAACACCAGCGTTGGGGGTGGATTTTAAAAGGGCGCATTGCCGGTATCCATACCGGAATGTGCATACAGGGAAGGGAAATGTCAAAGATCCTGCGAGCTGGAAGTGCATTGTGTAACTATATATCTGGATGAGTTCATGTAGCTTCCATAGTATAGCAATAGAGCATTGCGTTTCGATTTCGAAACGCAATCAGTGAGTCACGATGATTTGCGACTTCGCAGCTTGATCTACAACTTGCACCTCGTTAACCAGCGACTCTCAGTCTCAAAGCCAACAACCCAAAGCTCTTCATCCTTGTCTCTGTTAAGAATATCTAACTCTGTAGGTTGATATTGACACGGCTCACCATTTTCTGACTCGTACAAGCTCGACAATGAATACCAAGTCTCAGTTTTACTTGTCTCAGTGCGCGGACGCGGCGTCGAAGGTAAGGATTCCCCCCATCCCACCGGAAACACGCTGACGTGTCCTTCCAGTCTACGATGTATTACAGGCTTGGGTCGGTGATCGTACGACCAATTCCGTCCTATAGACGCAAAATTGACTTGAAATCCAGGTCAAGGGCGGGAAAGTGATATCTACGGGCTTTAACCATCAGAGGCCGAATTACGACACGCCAGGGAACAACGGGAGGCCCGTGTCCATGCACGCTGAGATGGCCAGCATATTTAATGCTACCCGTGGCGCGGCCCCGGCGCTCAAGCAGCAGGTTCAACCGGGCAAAGTCCCAGCGACAGCCACAACAACACAACAACGGGCTGGAGCTACAGCAGCAAAACAAAAAGAACGCGGAGCGGTACCAGGAGGAGTACCGCGGGGATTTAGAGTATCGACGGAATCCGAATCTCGTTCCTTACGAGGGAAGGGCGAGGCGTACGTTCTATCCGTCGCGTCACACTCCTCACTACTATCAGGGTCAAGAGGGAGAGCATGCCTATGAGAATGGGCAGCGCAGTGTTTGTCCGGCTGCTCCGGACGTAGGGAGGAAAGGGGGGCGGTCGCGTTTTTCAAGGCTCAACGGATGCGACCTCTACGTATGCCGAATCTCCAACAAGAGCGGTGAATTTGGTTGCTCGAAGCCATGTTGGCGATGGTAAGTGTTCTCCCGTCGCCCTGTTAAACGCAGAGTTTGACCATCCTTTGTCCGTAGCGTTGACTGGTGTGCGTGGGCGGGCATAAGACGTATCTTCCACTGGAGCGTGGAGGAGGAGCGATTCATATGCCTCAAAGTTAGGGACGCGTCTCAGACGGAGTGCTACGAGACAACTGCGGATGTCCGTTTTCTCCAAGCTCGGGCGCTGTTGTGAAGGGAGAGGAAACTATTTGTCAATGAAATCTCTACTTTCAGTCATCCGTACAGAGCGGGAAAATGGTAAAACTGCACCCGATCAGCGCTTCATGAACGTTTTGAGTTGAGCGACCCTTTCCACATCTCGGCATGTTAAGCTGTACCTAGTGGCGCGCTTCAGCACCCCTCCTTCGGACATGACACTGATAGCATCTGCTCCGGTCACCCTATCCCAGTTCGCGATAGGTACGCCCAGGTCGGTGAGCATAGGTGGTGTCGTAGCGTTTCCCGCCGTAATGGTGTCTTCTTCAATCTCGCGGATTCTAGATAAATATAAAGGGAAAGTTAGCATTTACAACGTCAGTGCGCTCGCGACTCACGCGTGCAAGTGGGAGGAATATAAAGCTTTCTCGGAGATGACAACCGACCGAGGTTCAAGGAGAATAGACAGAATAGGTGTGGTGTCGATACTCCGTCCTCCTGCTTCGCCTTCGGCATCCGCCTTGTATTGGTAGTAGTGAAAAACACAATGGGAACCCAGAGAAATCGTTGCCACCACGGGGAAATAGGCCGGGCCGTCTTCGTGCGGCTGGTATTACGGTACTGAGCCTGTGAACGGGCTTCAAAACGAGCCATGGCTGCCTACCATAATCCCTTGAACGTCGGGATGATAAATTGGCACAAGTGGTGAGATTGAGGTACCTCACCTTGTCCTGAGAGATACTGGTTTTAAATTTAATCAAAGAGGCCATAGAAGGGATCAAAAAAGTCAAACTTCATTCCTTAAGAAGAGTCAGTTGTGTTTAGGGAACAGAGAAAGCGGGATGACATGATTATATGGTTCGGTTTCCCGTGCGGCGAGCTCGCGGGCGTGAAGACAATATCTTTGAGGCGATCGATAATATCGGGACTGAGAAATTAGATCAATTATGCCGCGGCAAATTCAAGGTGTTGATGTACGCTTACTACACTTCGACGAAAGGAGGCATTGGCTGCGCGACCAAAACATTTTTCGACGTGAGTTCGCCACCTGTCAATGGTTTTGAGGGCCTGAGACTTCAGCGACGGTCGAAAACCCACCCCAGAGCTGTAATCTGACTCTGGTGTCAGCACACAGGCACCCGAGACGATGGAGGTCATAAAACACGCCTGCGATTCACTAGTTGCTTCCACCGCTGTTGAGGGTATTCTCCGATCTACATGAGGATCTTTCAGCGAACCCTCTTGATATTGTACGCCGCCACGACAACCTTGCGAATCAGATACTGTTCCTCTTCTTCCTGGATTTAGGTTAATCGAGGTCAACGTGGCCGCCGAAACGAGCAAGGCGCATACCGTCAAGAAGTTAGGGATGTAATAGCACGTTTCGTGGCCTGGGATGCGATAACTAGACAGATCAACTTGGGTTTTGTTAGGATTCATTTATGGCCGCGCCAGACGATTCAAAAGTATGTAATGGGTGCAAGTTGAAGTGGAAGGATGGTGGAAAGGACGTAATTTGATCCGGATCGGGCCGGGTAATGGTTGATCTTGGTTGATCTCTGAAACCTCCAACTCAGTGATTCGCCGCGGAGACAAACTGAAAAAACTTGGTTCCTGCGTGCCAGGTTGATGCATTCATGGTCAGTTTGCCTGTTGCGTCAATGACGTGGTCGTAACCCACAAATTTGGCGCGGTGCCGACTGGACAAAAAACTGAGTGGTTTTCTCTGATCAGTCAGCTGGTGGGGCGACCCTGAATCTCCCTGAATGACGAGCCTCTTCTTTCAAGTTGCTTCCTCTACCTGCGATCTGTGGGCGTCGGTTCATGTCAGATCATATCGTCTGCCGAATTTCTTTGCAATTTTCCATGGCACGAGACCATCCGTCTGTGGACCAGCAAAGGTTCTGATTTTCTTACCGCGAGGATAAGAATTGGCCATCGAAATCCGGCATTATTTTACTATTCTACTATTGGTTAGTGGGTTACATCTTTGCTTCTCGGCGATAGATTCGCTAAAGACACAGGCTAACCAGTGCGCCATGCACACGGCCCCCTGATTTCGCAGTCCATCCCGAGTTCACACCATTCGTCGCGGAAGAAGATGACCCAGAGTAGAAATCATGGACGTCTCACAAACTCTTTACGGCGTGTGCCGTCTCTTTCGCCGTTACGACTTGCCTGAAGGCAAGTGCCAGGCAATGAATCGTCGAGCTTAACAGAAGTCACTGTCTCCGACCACCACCCGTCTACTCGCACACCGAGGAAAAATGACACCGCGCTGCGCAAGAAGATTTATTCGCGGCTACACTGGCAGTTGGTTTCTAAGATCACAGCTCTTTCATCTATTTGGCTTGCCTGCACCGCAGACGGTCGTATCACACTTTTACTTGGAGCCCTGGGCGCTGCTAATCTTTCACATCAATACGGCCAAGCGGCGCACAAAATGAAACTCACACGGCCACGTAGTTGCACGCAAATCCGCGGCGGCTACAGTTTGTGCACTGGGGACGCAGACCATCTGGCACGAGAACAGACGAGCATCAGCAAAATACTGGCCGAATGCGAAAGAGTTCGTACCGCATTTTAACTTGCGAGCTGGGAACGATAGTGAGCACTGCGACCGGAGATTTTGTAGCCAGGGTTCGCACCTCGACAAAATTGGCAAGCCATGCCTATCCGACGGGGGGTGCGGGGATTGTCATAAGGGCTGTACTGGTATTGCCCGCCGTTGTTGTTGCTCTGCGAATGGATGAGCGGAAAGGAAGACAGCGTGAAGGAGACGAATGACCTGGGCAGAAGACATTGGACAGACGATAGTTAGTAGTGGATGGTAGGATGTTGGATCGAAAGACGGTGAGGGAGTGCAGATACCGAACCGTCAGCGGCCTTTTAAACATGCAAAGACGCCCAGTACGTACGTACGAAACATCCTGCATTCGCGACAATCTTCAGTTTTCTGTATCAGGAAGAGAAAATAACATGCTGGGAATTCGGCAGGACAGCGAACAGACATGTCCTCCGGGTCGCCCAGTGGTGTATGGAAACTTGCCGGCTCGAGACGTCATCATTTTCTCAGATCGAATGTAAGAGTCATCTAATCGATGTCCATGAATGCGGCAATAAGTTGGCGGCCACGAGTTGTCGGAGGCGATGCGTCCATAAAAAGGATTCGAAAATGAAGAGGGTTTCCCTTTTTTAAGATGGAAACAACCTACATGGCGCTCACAATTGAGCAAGTGAGGAAATCGGCGGCTATAATTGAGATGCTTCTTTCGGGACCCTCGAGCCCTAGAGCTAATCCGGTAGAACAACAGTGAAAAAGTTTTTGGAGAGTAGCGGGAACGAGGAGAACAGCAATAGGGCTTGACGAAACGCGGAGTCGGGTTTTTGGGGCTGCTTGATGGCACAGCACCACCTCCGTCGATTTGTCCCCTGTCGCGACCAAGTGGTCGTAATAGATGAAGCGCCCACCACTGTTCACTGAGAACCCGGCGAATTCAAAAGGAAATCCGACCGACAGATATCAAAGCTGTTACTGGTGATGTACCTGCATGCACAACAGGGGGTTGGCCCGCCATCAAAGAGTCCTAGGGTACGTTGGATTTTCAGCTTGGACAGACCCGGCCCGTATCTTCGCAATAGATGATGGTATTGGCGACCCGCGAAGAAAATTTACCCGTAACAAGTCAGAACCCAAAAAAGTAACGGTCATCGGTCAACTTTGGTGAACTTTAAATGACATGGATAGTGCTGGGAAGGTTCGGTTCGGTTCGGGTTCAGGGCCTCTTTCTCTGAACCCTGAACCCGAACCCCGCGTTCGGTTCGGCCAATGTCTGAACCTTGAACCCGAACGCAGGTTCAAGTTCGGTTTTGCGTTCGAACGCGTTCGAACCCGAACAATTTCGGGGATCTCGGAGAGGTAAAAGACCATTCAAAATAATATCTATCGAGGCTCGGTGGCATTATTGAGGCCAGAGAAGGTGTCTAGGACCTTGTAGTGAGGTGCAGACACGTCCGGATAATTAATTGTGCTTACCAACTCTGTTGACAGTTCACATCACTGTCAAGCCCGCACCGAACGACCTCAAGCGCGCATCGAATTTCCCTTGAATGGGAAGCGTAGGCATGCTGGACGATGATCACAGTGCTGATAAGTGTAATTTTCACCACATTGAAGGCAGAAAGGTGAGTAAATCGTACAAAACTCACTCATCTGGTCAATTTTCAGGTTCGGCGTTCGAACGCGACTCTCACCCACCGAACGCGGAACCGAACTTGCGGTTCAGGTTCAGCAAATTGCTGAACCTCGAACCTGAACGCGGCGTCCGGTTCAGTCCGGTTCAGGTTCGGACCGATTTCCGAACCGGACCCTCCCAGCACTAGACATGGACCATTTGATGAGATGTGTTCCGCTTTGTAAGAACGTCACTCAGTTACTTGCCCGCCAAAGTCTCTGGAGTCGGCGCCTTCTACTCTTTATTATAAGGTAAAAAGTGGCGAGCTGTAAAAGATCGTCAAAATAAAGCACACGAAATACGCCAGGAAATATCGGACGTTGAATCCTTGACAGATAGAAGGCGTCAATTGTTGAATTCATGGGAGCCCGACGCGAAGTGGGGGAAAGATCTAGACGCACGCTATCTTTCAAAGTGGTAGCCAAAACATGCAGGCGGAATCTGGATCCGCCTCCCTTTTTGTCGGCGCCTGTAGGCGGGATTCAGATTTTACGCCGCGGGAGTCGGGGATCGGAGGAAACCGCCGGGCGCCACGGCGGGCTCATGAAACCGCTCATACCAATACGAGGTGGCAGCCGTGAGATGCAAAAAAAAAAGACCCAGCCTCATGCATATTCGGATGAAGCCGTGTTCCTTGCAGGGTAGTACATCTCCATCACGCGCATCCTTGGAGCGAGAACTACGCAAAAGAGAAGCTAGGCGCGCTGTGTTGGACCACGGGCCTGAGACAGGTCTATCTCGCTTGATGGTCCTTCGATTTGATTGAAAGGCTCTCCGGAAAACCTTGCTTAAATTGAAAGATCGGCAGTTTTTTGATGCCACGAAGTTCGAATGCCGCCGTAAAACGTATGCAGCGCCGACATGGAGGGAGTAAAGCCGCTGCACAGCACTTGGTTGAACACGGGCTTTTTAGAGGATCTCAACCTATGGTGGATTTGAGACTTATGCTCTGAACTTGTGAGCGTATTGTCCTGCCGCGGGTAGAAAGTCTTCTTGTCCGAAACGGGTCGAAATTTCACGTTTTAGAAACACGAGTCGTTGTGCGCCAATTGAAATTTTTGCACCACCCGGATGGATAGCAGTTCGAAGACAAGCTGTGGTGATGAATCGGCAGGGTGCAGCAGCGCTTATTCATTGAGAAAGAAAGACGAGAAAAGGGCTGGTCCAAATCCTTTCATGGTTGCAGAAGTTGAAAAGAACCGCAGGGACGTGGCAGAGAAACGATGGGCTTGATAGATGAAAACATCACCCAAGCCATGCTGTTGAACAATGGCTGAGCGTTAACGTTGAACACGAGCGGGACGAAGTCACGAAGAAGAGTCAGTTTACTAGTGTTGACGCGTATGTACTTTACTAATATTTGGCGTGTCGCAAAATTAATTATTTTTTCTTTTGTTTTGTGCAGCTGTACTTCAAAATTGAGCTCGAAATTCGCCAGCTCATAGATGTGTTATGTGCGGATATCCTCCCATTTTCTGGGGTGGGTTGAAGTGGGACTACTTCTCCTACGCTGGCCGAAGATCAAAACAGTAAAAAAATATATACACGCCGCAAGGATTCTAACGAATGCTGGGGCGGCAATAATGATACGGAGCGCGGCGATGCATGTGGCCGTATAGTGGTAACAAGACTGCGGAGGCCATTCGCCCGAGCGACAAACGAGTAAACGTCCGCGGACGATGATGAAATGGACCTGCGGAACGGGACAGCAAAACGCCACTGTTCACCCCGCACGGAAAAGACCGTGGTTATGGGTTATGGACCAACCCCCCATACTTCCAGCCCCACACACTCGAAATTGGCATCGCCGCCCTTCCCGTCTGCATCGGAGCACAGCAGCTCGTTGTCGAAAGTGGGACAACGTGCGGAGGAGCCGTCGATAAGCGATTCGTCGAGGTAGAGGCCATAATGGCCGTCCCTGCAAGAGATGTGTTAGTGTCGACGAAATCGAATGTAGCAGAACAAGGAAGATAATTTTTCGAAAGGAGGGAGGGGAAGGGAGGAGGGGGGCAGGAAAAGCATGAGTGGCAAAGGTAGTACCAGGGCAAGAGGCGACTCGGATGGAAGTGAGAAAAATGGTCAAGTGTAAACTCACCCTCCACCAAACGAAAGAAAACCAGCCTCGCACAGCGCAACGTAGTCGTTCTTGCCCGTCCACTTGTACACGTCGAATTTGCCACTAGACGGCAAATAGCGCCATAAAAACCTTCAATGCAAGTCGCCCATCAGCACGATTACCAACCGAATAAAAGGCGAAAACAACGTACGACTCGCCGCCCCCGTAATACCCGCCGCGCGTACTGCGCATCAAGCCGTCTGCGACCCACGCGCCAAAGAGTGCGTCGTCGGCATCCTGGATCACCAGGAGCGCGCCCTTGGGATGCGGAGTGCGGGTCGACGAGGGCGGGGCACACCGGTAGTAAAGCGTGTTCAAGGAGATGCCATGCTGGTCGAGGGAATAGAATAGCGTCCACTGGCGGGGAAGCCGGAGCAGGGCCGGAAGGTGGGGGTGTATCTTATCAAGTACGAGGAGTAAGCAAGCAAGTATGAAGGGAGGAACGGAATCCAGAAGCACGCGGGGGGTTCCGGGGCGAAGACGAGCCGAGAAAGGATCGATGCCGAGACGAGACGACTCACTAGTGCGACTAACTCCGGCGTCAGAACCCCCACCGTCCCTTCCCGCCGTCCCACGAGGTTGATCACCCCGCTCATCTTCTTCTCTAGCAGCACACCGACGCCGTCCTTCTTCACGCTAGGTCCGTGTCCGTTCTCGTTCCCAGGGCTGGGCCGCCGCGGCGCACCGTTCGCGGTGGACAGGGGTAGCTCGTCGCCGTCGTCAAAGTCAGAGTACGGTGCGAGGTGTTCGTCGGCGGGAGGCATGACGCCGAGATCACGCTCTAGCGCGTGCGAGAAGCCGCGGTCCCAGTCGTACGAGGCTGTACCGCGGAACCCGGGCGCACCGGTCGGAGGTGCGTATGCGGCTGGATTCTTAGCACCGAAGGGGGTGAAATGCGACATCTCCGGCACGCGCGCAGGAGCCGCGGCGGGGTGGGGGTGTTGATGTGGGGGTGGGGGTGGTAAATTGAGTGAGCTGGCGAGGGAAGAGGTGGATGCGGTCGGGGACTGCGGCAATAGATTCGCGTTGGGGATGGAGGTTGATGGTGCGGAGAGCGGGGTAGGAAGAAAAGACGCGACCCACTTCGCGCCGGAGGACTTAGAGAGGCTGGCGAGGGAGGCGAGGCTGCCGTTGCGAACAGGAGTCTGAAAGCGGGAGACATGTGAGGGGAAGTTGAAACCTGGCGCGTCGTCCGATGTGGAAGTGGAGGCCAGGGGTGGGGCAAGGGTGGGAGCAAGGGTCACTGTTGGTGAGCGCGTCGGGGATCGGAGATGTGATGAGCTGGACGAGGATCTTCGGTGCGGAATCGTTTTCGTTTGCCTGGAAGCAAAAAACTCCAGGTCTATATCCGAAAGGGATTCTGACATGTACTTTGTGTTTTCTGAAGGCAGAAGGTCCTCCTCTTCGAGCGGGGGCGAAGGGGTAGACGCGGACTGGTCTTTAATCCAGTACAAAGGGTCGTCCTCATGCATGAGCAACTCGTCAAGCAGGCCGTGCTTCATCGTCTCTGTGCGCTCTTTGGCGGATTTCGAGAATTGATCGAAAAACGTTTGGCTTGGGGTACGAGTCTGACCGGGCCGCGCGTCGGGCTGCATTGGTGTGCGAAGGTCGAGCCCGGGAGTGGGAGTCATCAACGACAGCGGGTCCTGCTCAGCCGAGATGGACACGAACGAACCAAAATCGGAGTCGGAAGACAGTTCAGCATGATCAGCTACGCCTTGGATTTGCTCGGGCAGGGATAGCGGGTCGAGTACAGGCGACGCGCGGGGCGTCGGGGGCGAAAACAAGGTGGAGAATTTGTCAAACGCCTCTTCTGCTTCACGGTCCAGTTCGGAGCGCGATTTTGTGGCAGACGGAGTGGGGGTTGGCAATTGGGACGACACAGGCACCGGAATGAGAGAAGGAATTGAGTTGAGTGGGTCTGACATGCTTGGATTGTACAATGATGCGAACCTGGAGAGCAGTCAGAAACGCGAAACAAAGCTCGAGAATGACCATACGTGAGATGCGATGATAGATTTCTGACTAGTGCAATTAGAATATAAGAAACGCTGCGCAACGCAGTATTCTTAAGTCACCGTCAAACTGGACTATGGGATACACAGTACATACCTGAGACCCAGAATAACGAAAATTCGCACTCCAGGTGGATACGGGACCGTTGAGCGCAACCTGACCGTGTAGGGTATGTCGTGTTCGCTGACAAGAACGCGGAGGGCGCTAATAACGAAGCCGGTGCTCAACACAGTCAAATAGGTCTATGTTGTTCCCTTTCCACGACGGACGAGCGCGCTTTCAAGGGTCGTGGTTTGATTTCGAGGGTAGAGACGTGCGCGAACGAGAATGTAGTCGTAACGGAGGATAGCGGAGAATTACGACTAAGAGTACAAGGTAGAGCCAGTAAGCAGAAATGCCGATAGAGAGTAAACCAAGGTATGCTCACAATAAAGTCCACAACTACAGGTGAACTACTAGCGTACTCGGCGATTCTTGAAAAGAAAGAAGACAGCCTAAGAGTGGCGGTGGCAGTGTGCGTACCTGGTGGCTGTGTACTAGTTCGACGCGCTCAGATTTATGTTTTTCTTTTTTTCAGGAAATAAATCGTCTTAGAGCTACAGTATTGATAAAATGCTAGATATCTCTGCCAAGACGAGCCTGCGGATCGCAACATGTACAAGTTGAAAAAATGACAACGCCCGGGCCCATTGAACATTGTCTACTTTACCGCCGTGCTAATGGCTAATTGAACCATTCAAATTTGGCGCTTGACTTGGAACAAAGAGCTGCTTTGACCCTCGCCCGAAGAGATCATCCCTTTGTCATTGGGTTCGCCAAAGCAAAGCACCAACGCCGAAGCACGCAGGGACATCAAGAGCCTGTCAAAGCGTCCGAGTGGCGATCAAGTATAAAATGGCAAAGCCTTGAGCCACCCTTGTTCGACCCACTCCCAATTATCATCCCAATTATCCCAAGAACAGAGATGCCTCCGGTACGTTGCGACTTGTCCATCCAGATATCATCACCCCCGAGCTAACAGCCCTGATAGCGGAAGAAATCAGCTAAGGCCAAGAACGCAGGCAAGAAAGCAGCTTCTACGAGCAAGAAATCGGCCGCGAGCAAGAAACAAGCTAAGCGCGCGCGGTCCCCCAAAAGCGATAGCCAGCCCGAAGTCGACCAGAATGCGGAGACAATGCGTCCCAAGAAGCGCGCTAAGAATGCAGTTGAGGTACGTCGTTGTGCCGTCCACCTTTCCCTTCTGGTGTTCATTATCAGTGCAGGACGCCACCCCCGAGCCCGAGCCCGAGGTACCTAGCCACGCATCCAATGCCAATTTCTACTGATCGTTCGCAGGCACAAACCGAGCCCGTTGGGCTCGCGTCCGGAAAGTTCGATCTGTACGCAATGGAGCTACCCTTCCTCGCCAGCGTCTACCTCCCCCCGGGCCAGAGCGCGTCCGCGCCGCGGTTCGGCGCCCTGTACGACAAGATCCTCGAGTACCAGGCGAAGCCGGACTCTACCGCGCAGTGTGTGATTCCTGCAGTGCCGTTCAAAGGTATCCCCGAGGACCAGAAGCGCGGGCGCCTCGAGAGCGCCGTCTTCGAGGACCCGATGGAGCAGGCACCGTGGGCCATCGCGCTCGTCGACCTGCAGGCCGTCCCCGCGCTCGACTTCCCGCTCGCCGAGCGCAAGCAATTCGCGACCCCACCGCAGACCGATTGCGGGCCTGGCATCGAGGGACGCACGGCGCTGGCGGAGGGGCATTGCGGTGTGCAGCGCGCGGGCGGTGTGTTCCGCATGCAACGCGCGTGGGGAGGAGAACGCGCTGGAAATGCGGTGGAGCTGTGGGAGGGGTATTTGTCGTTCGATGTGGTTTACAGCGGGATGTACCGCAGGAAGGGAAATGGGAACGGGGAAAGTATTGGGTTTCCGTTTTGGGGGGTGCGGGCAAGGAAGGATGCGGATGGGAAGGAAATTGGGCTGAACGATGGGACATAGTAGGAAGGAAGCAGTATGCGTTATCGAGTGGTAGAGCGCTAGTTGTATTGCTACTAGCCTCAGGCCCATGCTAGAGCTACGAAATGCTAATGAACTCACGACCTCTCACGACGTCTTGGAAGAACCCAAGGATGGCAAAGACAATATTATAAGTCCGCATCGTCGTAACCTGTGGAATCATCCTGGCTCATCGAGCCTGAGGGTGACTGAGGCGAGAGGCCAAGTTGATTCTTGAAGGTGGAGGTAAGAAGTGAACATCGGCCAACATCGGCCGATCAAATGCATCATACTTTGATCGATCACTTATCGCGACTTGGACTTGACTCAAACGTTCTACTTACTTTTCTGCACCATACGGAACCATGACCATCGACTTGATTGATAACTTGGCCCATCCAATTCCTTGCTCAGGGCTCGATTTCTTTCTGGGTGAAGCTTGGGGCCGCTACAGTGAATTCGAATCAAATTGTCAGACTTGTTTCAGACAAAGCCTCAAGAGGGACGAGGTCGGACGGAATTCTGCCTGCAGTGACACCGGCGAAGCAATCCCGCTCGTAACAATATCCTTTTGTCTCAAAAGAAATCACTTGGATGTCTGGAACTCTGCGCAATTGTGGTAGCGATCGATCGTTCCGACGCTTTTTGCAACCAGCGACCAGCCTTGTCTTGCCGGGTCTTGAACGTATATTTCCGGTCACAGATCTGAGTCGCAAGAGTCAGATTTAGAGTTTTGACCTCCCCATTCGGTCGCCGATCTCCTTCTTTTGTTCGCTTGGTCCCTCCTTCCCACTCTTATTGTTGGCAAAAAATGATCGGTGGGTCTTTGTTCGTCTCGCTTTTCATGTGCAGCCGCCCAGTCTCCAGGTATAAAAGCCAGACGGATTTCCAGTACGTACCAGGCTCGCCTACCACCCCACTCGCCCACCACTTACTTCTTCTCGAACTCCCATCCTCCCATCAATGGACTCGTTCACCGCTACCATCCCTTCCAAGCAAGTCGAGGAGACCGTCCTTCCCCCCGTCAACGAGGACGGCGGAGGTGGAACCAGCGGCAGCTGCGTTGTCTGCAAAGAAGACACCTCTCTCCCACCCATGAACGAGGACGGCGGAGGAGGCACCAGCGGCAGCTGCGTCATTGCTTGAACAGCGCTCTCCATTCAACCCACATCGGCATCATCGCAGTGAGTCCAGTCTACATACCCACCGCTTCACTTAATTCTAACGCCGCCTTCAGACCAGCATCCACGTCCACGTCCTTCGTCTTCGACGACCAGCATTGAATTTACGCGCCTAGGGCGGCGTACAATTATCTTATTAACTTCAACTTCTCCACTCTTCGCGCATTGTTGTTACATGTACACACCCATAACCAATTCAAGTCTGCAGCTTGATACAAATGTTCTGAGAATTAAGTTTTTATTCGAGGGTGCAATTGGTTATACGTCAACTGCAGCAAGATTTTCCGCATACACTGAACGAGCTCTTGGCTCATGGCAACGACTGATAAATATTAATGTTCGTGTTTCCAAACCATAAAGATTTGGACTGTCCAATGATGTCGCGTTGCGCACAAGTGAATTCAACCATAGGCCAAAGTCCTTCATTCACACAGCGGCGTAGCCGTTATCTGATCGTGAAAATCTACGTGCCATTAAATGTCCCAAATAATTGGCTCAGTGCTCAGGCAGGCCGGATGAGTACTTCACAAAAAACCACTTGCCTTTCAGTTTACTTAAATACCATTCGTATACTAGTATGGAGTCTGGACCCACTCGAAACTCCTGAACCTCTGGTTTAATATTGTTTCTGGCCCCACAGGCTGATCAAACCTTCGCTACGGATATTAAATGGCTCCTCTCCTGCTGGGTTTGGCGCCCCACAATGTACTGATGTGCTATTAGTATAATTACGAAAACGCGCGGGCTGTCTATCGGACATTTTCCTATTTTTACGTGGCTTCGATCTCCATACCTGGGTTGATGGCGCCGTTTCCCCGAGCCAGGCCACCGAGTCGTGTGCGCGCGGGCGTAGCGAACGATTTATTCATTCATTTTTTCATTCTCACATGTCGTGTACCTGATGCATCAGTTACATACGTCCAAGTTGACGTTCATGTTGATCGTTTTTCAACTTTGTTTCCTTTTTCAACGGATTGTTCGTTTTCTCTCGTTCTCGTTCCAATGCTCCTGGATAACTCACCTGTATCAGGGATAAGTGTTTGCAGATGCGTCAATTGTGGGCTTTCAGGCTGCTTGCGATCCCGCCAAGCCCCAACTGTGGACGTGATGTTGGGTTGGGTTGAACTTGGTACCTGTATTTGACACTGACGTTAAACGTCGTTTGAACAACCGTGACACCCCGAGTCTTCCACCTTGAAATCTCCAGGAACCTGGTCTGCGTCGGATCGAAGCCGTTGAAAGTAAGCATCCGTCGGATGTCCCGCAATCCGCTGAACTCCGGGTCCTTAAGCAAGCCTCTTCTTTTTCTGACTATCACTCATAGTCGGCGAGTTTCCGTCAGACCTACTCTATGGGCGCATCGACTCGTTTTCTCAGTTCTGCAATTTATCCCTGAAATATTCGGCAGAAAAGGCATTGATACAGTATGCAAGTACTCGAAGGTTGAATCAGTGTCCACGTTAATATTCATGCTCACAGTGAGCCGTAGTTCTACAATTCCGACTCGGAAACGGATCACCGCGAACGCGTTTGAACCAGTACTTATTGCTCGATGTTTCAATCTGTTCCTGTTCTCTCCGTTCTTGATCCGTTATCTTTGATATTTCAACCTGCAGAGCCATTACGCAGTGCTCGGCTTCGGACTTTGTTCTGCCGGACGCGCATACTGTACCGCCGTTCTTCAAATTCACCTGGATCAACAAGGGAACGTGCAGTGAAACAGCCCCTATCTCGAGGAGACATCGAAACCTATTTCTAAACAAGGCGCGTGGATCTGCGGACAGATTTGCTGTTTCCCTGGGGATGAATTCAGTCGGAAAACATGTCCATCAAGGTTATTGGGCCCTGCGGCCCGAAGACACGAAAAGCGGCGGCTTCGCGAAATGACCCGACGGGGTATGCGGCGGGAATGCGCCAAGGAATTATGTAACCCGGAATGTAACCCGCGGCTGAGCGGTTCCGAGTTAACGGAAATCACAACTGGTAATTTTGGTTCAAAAAAAAAGGACGTAAGTCGACGAAGCTGTTATTCGGTCAGTCAGCGGGAATAGGAAAAAAAAATTAAAGAAAGAGCCCGAGAAATCGTAAGAGAAACTAAATCGGAAAATCGGACCATGACATCAAAGGCTGACGTGGGTGAGCTCGTAAGTTATGATCGTGTCATTGGCCCAAGCGGAGTCCTGCTACGCGTTTCTTTTCTGACCACCATGTTCTCTACCCTTTCTCATTTCCTTCCCGCTTCCCTCCATTCCTCGTCTCCCCCAAAGGCAGACCAGATTCGGGAGGACGACGACGACGACGATGACCCCGGGAACAAGTCAGACACCCACGCAGACGACGTCGGTGTCCTCAAAAAGAAGAAAGAGAAGAGCGCGAACGAGGTGAAAAGACTGTCTCTTGTCGTCTATTGCCCCCTCCCGCTGCGGGTCGGCGAAGCTGCGGACTGTGCGCGGCCTGTCGACCTTTCACATGACAATAATCAAGCGTCGTGTGCCTTCTGGGGCCTGCTTCTCTGGCCATTCTTCTCGCTGGGCTGCTGGGAAATCTGCATGTACCTCGCGAGTTGGGGTGAATGCCTCGCGAGTTGGGGCGAGTACCTCGCGAGTTGCATCGCAAGTTGATCGCTAGTTCGATCGAATACTTCGCTGGCAGATTTCGGGCCCAAGCGACATCGGTATTCATCAGGATTTATGTCCCATATCGATGTCGGTATCTGTTCGACGTCCGCCCGCTGCGCGTTTACCCCTTGATACGGGCTCGACCCGCATACTTGTCTCGCTTCGCTAGCGTCTTTGTTGCGGCCCCGTAGCAAGGAGTCGGTGTATGCGTGCAGACCGTCCGCGCCCACGGATCATCTTCGTTCGCATCGTTCGCATCGTGGTTTTTTCTGTCCTTGCCCGTCATTTTCTGGGCTGTACGGAATCCCGAGCGCCTTTTTATATTCGGTGTTTGCGCCTAATACCTTGCACGCTATTGGCTCATTCTTTCTTCGCTTGAATTCTTTGAATTTTCAAACAGACACTGACACTTCACCAGACATTCATTTTTGTTCGGCCTCCGCCAGCGAAAAGCAATCACCCGTTGAACCTCCAGGTGCAACTAGTTCCACCCAATTCCCGGGGGCCGTCTGGTCTCTCCAACGCCTCTCGGCAATCCCTTGACATCTCCGCTTCTGGCCCTGTTGGCACTGAGTCCGCCCCCACCACCCCCGTCGAATCCGCCCCTACGACACCTGTAACTTCCAATGATGACCAGGGGTATCAAGCAGGCGCTTCCCTCACCCGCACAGCGTCCAATCGCTCCAACGCTTCTTCCACATACTCCTCCAACAGCACGGCCTCGACCTCCTCGACCGCGAGCAGCCGACGCATGATCGTGCCGCTGTACAACCTCCAAGCGCACAACGTCATGACGAATATCATCGTAGACGCCGGTACGGATGCGAAAATTGCGCGATTCACCAAGCGCGGAATTGAGATGCTGGATCTCGCTGTGCTGGAGCCGGTCGAGGTGTATGCCGGCGGGGGCCCACCCGAACATGCGCCAGGCACGTCTGGGTTCTCAAACCGAACGATTGGCGGGCGGCCGAGTATGACCGGTATGAATGCCGGTGGAGGCCTCACGGTGCCGGGCGCCAACGGAGGCTCTAGTCGCCCGGGCACGCCCGACCCCACCTCCTCGCAGGCGTCGCTCACGTCCAGCAGCGCGCACTCGCACCACGACCGCTCGCTCTCGTCGCACGACCCAGTAGAACCGGCCGCTACACCAGGGACGCCGCAGAGCAAGCGCAAATTATTCGGGGGCTTATTCAAGAAGAAGGACGCAGCGTCGCCTGTGCCTTCGGACAGCCATACCTTTCTCATGCCGACGCCGACACGCGGGCACACGCGTACGCGGAGCGCACTTGGCGGGCGGCCCGCGTCGCCTGCCGGCGTACCGCGCACGTCGATGAGCAGCGCGCACCGGTCCTCGATTGACCTTCCGGCGGGGGACGAGACGATCGTGGTCCCAACGGTGGTGGGGCGGCAGCCGATTCTAGGGCTGCTGGCGTCGGTGTCGTCGCCGTTGCACCCGCCAAAGGGACGCCCTGGGTTGTATGTGTGGGTCGTGAAGCGGTGGCTGAAGGGCGAGGGCGGGGGACTGCTCGCGGTTGCAAAGGGCATGGTCAAAGGCCATCCTGGGGAGCACGACCTGACGACCGAGGTGGAAGTGAGGTTTGAATGGAAGCGGGGGAAGGCGAAGCGGCGGAGGGAGAGGGAGAAGGAGGCGCGCGAGAATGGTGGTGGTGGTGGTGGCAGCTTGAGCCGCAGACAGGCGAGCACTGGGAACCTGCCAACGCCGCAGAAGAGGCTCAGCTTGAGCGGCATATCGCGACAGAGCAGCTTCAGCACGATGGGGGCGTCGGAGGAGGGGTATCTCGACGCGCCTGCAAAGCGGCGGTCCCTGCACCATGGCGATGAAGACTCGGGCGACGAGAGCGACCCGGAGGACTCGGAGACGCCGTGGACGTGCACGGTCAAGGTGCGCCGCCTTGCCGCGTACCACTCGCGCACGCATTCGAGCCACTCGTTGGGTGGGCGAGGAGGACACGAACAGGAAGACACGGAGCAGGACGAGAGGGACAGGGCGCAGTGGAAGAAGGAGGTGCTGCGCATCAAGGTGGGGACGCTGTCGCCCACGCCACACCACCCCAAGGTCGTCGCAATGCTCAAAGTGCCGTTCCCCCTCCCTGACCTGAACGTGGAGCGGATGGTCGTCCACAAGAGGGATCCAGGACGCGGCTCGCTAAATGCGGCGCCGGCAATGATGAAGCCTGGCCCGGGTGCGTTTCATTCTCCTTTCCTCCGTTATTGCACTGAGGTGCTGGTTTTTTTTTTCTCATCCAGGCGGCCTCATGATCAGCGCGGAGGAGATCAAAGATGTGGTGTGCAGCACCGGTCTGTGGCTCGTTGTGCGCGAGGGCTTTGGGGGGATCGGCAAGGTCAACCGCAAGGGCGACGGATGGCGGATTCGTGGATGAGCCGGCATCCGCGAATTTGCTGCCCCGCCCCACAAACCGTTTATTATCTTATTCCATTTCATCTCTTCCAATCTTTTTCTATCTAACTTATTACCATCCTCTCTTCCTGTTCTGGGGTTCCTGGGAGGATTCGGGTTTCTACTACCTACGTACGCCTGCGCACATAGCGCAGGCCGCTGCACGCACTATTAGTATTACTACGCGCGTTCGTTCTTTTTCTCTGGTATACTTATTCATTCGCCCACTCTCCGTTTCGGCCACTCGAGATACGTACAGTCAACTATCCCCACTCCATGTTGTGTACACCAGTAATAGCTACTACTGCAAAATGTATGTATGTACTGTTTCCGAGCTCCACAAACTCATCGGGTTTTGGAATAATCACAAAAGAGGTCTTGCGGATTTAAGGTGCGGGGCAAAGAGTTCGCTCGAAGTGGGGTTCCTCAGGTTGCACATACATATTCGACGTATTGCTTTACGCAGACTCCGGTAGGACCTCCAGAGTCCAGACGGAGACTCGTGAAATAAATCCCATCTGGCCCGCCTTCGCCCAGATATCCCGCTACTGTTTCGCGTCCACCGTCTTGTTCAAGCGAAATCACACAGCGCACCGACGATAAGATCGGAGGCGCCAGTCAAACGCTCGCTCTGGAGGGACGCAATGTTACTGTTAGTCGCACATTCCGCCAGTACACTTCCGCGCCTCCGAGCATCCGACCAAGCCAAATTCATAGGGCAAATTAATCCATCCTAACGAAAAGTTCATGACAAGTCGCGGTCGTCTGGTGCGCCAATCCGCCAGATCAACGGTGCCCAGGATAGGGAACCTAAATTCAGGCACCATTGGACAGTGGATGAAGACTCGGTACGACCAGGAAAAGCTGGATCCACGGAGTACATTCTGGACGACGTCGGATCGACAACACAGTCTCAAGCCCAAGAGGTGAGGTGTTTGGGCCCAACAGCCGAGGTTTGTAACGCACAAAGGGTATATTTTACAGGCGTAGTGACTGAGGGTCCAAATGATACATATGCATGACACGAAAGCACTGAAGGGCAGATCAGTACAGTACAGAAAATGCAGCGTATAGCACGAACGCATAAATTATAAGTACTCAAGGCGGTTCATGGAGATGGTGTTTCCCGTGGAAGAGCAACAGCAGCTGGGGATGGCCATGACGGATTGACCAAGCGTGCATCGGCCTGGTCATCCAGATTCACCCCTTCATTATCGTCGTCATAGTCGTCCTCCAAGAACTCTCGCGCAGGCGGGCCATCATCTTCACTCAGCCGAATGGCTCCTTCCGCGCGCGCGTTGGTAAGTGTCTTTAATCTAGCGGGTGTTGATAGAATGCAGCGGGAGACTGGGAAAAGCGCACTGGTGTGAGATGACCGAACGCAGAGCACTGGCTCTTCGCCACATGATAAATAAGAAACACAGAGTGCATGTGGTGAATAGAAAAAACATGGGCATATTGCCCATTGGTTGCGGTTTGGGAGACTCTTTGGGTTCTATACCGTCGTTAGTTTGGCTACTTCAGTTGCTGATGAGAGACCGCCGACCTCCAGTAGGGGCCATCGTGGAAGAGGTTCGAGGGTGGTCGCAAGTTGGTCGCAAGTCTGGATTGATCGCCGGAGTTTGCCGAACAAAGGTTGTCCAGTGCCATATTTTTCCTCAGGGGCATGTTGCTGGCCCGCCACGCTCGCAGGGAACCTTTCGGTCGCGGTCTAATTATCAAAATTTCTTGCAACTTTCCGATGGTCCCAATCTCCAACTCAGACGCAGAAAAGCTCCGCGCAATGGCCTCAACATTCGCTGCTCCATGGAAGGCCTACGCACTCGTAGTGGCATGTCTCATGTCGAGTTCTTTGTGTTCCGAGCGGGTGACCATCAACCTGAGTCTACGATCTTGTTGGGAGAAACCAAGTATGATCGCGTCGTCAATGCTATCAAGTCGGCAAGGCCCTGAGCTCTCGTTTGATGCAGCTGCTCTTCTCTCTCTGCGTTACCCTCGGTTTACATACTTGCTCCAACTGCGAATGCACTGGGACAAGGAACTTGTGTCGCGTTCCAATCTTCGCCCGCTATCTTCGCGGTGTGCAGGGAAAGCAGCATCTATAATCTTGGCGTCGGACGACTGGCCTGGCGTTCAACGCGCTGCTCAAGGCTTTGCCGCCGCAGCCTAGCAGGTCTCCTGCTCCAGGTCTGCATCACCCACGTCCCCCTCGCCAAGCATCTCCACAGCATCCAAAGAGCCGACTCCCCCATTTCCCGTGCTGCGGACACGCAGAAAGATTGCCCTGCTCCACTGCCCCACTCACCTGCACGCTCGCCAAACGCTACACCAAGCCGCTAGCCCCGGCGCACAAGTCATCGCTGAATTGTTTAGGAGCGCCAAAACTATTGTCGCACCTTTTCCGGTACCTGAGTCGCGCTGGCCACTTTCACGCAGTCCACGGCACCCTACTGGACCCGCCAGACCCGCATCGCGCGACGTGCCGCTAAGACACTGGTTAGCTAGCCGCCAGGGCGCGTTCCACCCACTCGCACCCTCAACTCCTCACCCCGTTCGCAACTTGCACTCCTGCGCCGCTCCCCTCCCCCCTTCCCCGCCCGACTCTGCTTCTGTCTCACACCCCGCGCCGGCCACCAGCTCCACCCCGCAGCCGCCTCACTTCGCCGGTTCCCTCTACCAGTGCCGCCCCGCCCCCTGCCCTACCGACTTCGACTGGCTGACTAAGGCAGCGAATACGACCTCTACGGCTTCAACGGCGGGAACGTCACCGTCACCACGTTCATGTCGCCGTCGGGTAATGGGAGCGGGAACGAACGCCCGCCGGGGTTCGCCCTGCAGGTGGGCGAGGTGCAAAGTAACCACTTCTTCCCCCAGGGAAAGCTCCCAATGCGTGACTTAGAGGCAACGACGGCTTTGCAGCATACCAGACCATCCCGGCAGCGAACATGTCTAGCATAGCACTCATTCAATGGCACATTATCGACGTGTTCATGATAGAGCCGGCTGTCGTGGGCCAAGGGTCGTTATGGGTATAGTGGTTTTAATGCCGTTTCCATTCAATGTATCCATAGGTGTGAAAATGAGTTATTTGATTCAGATTCTTCCCATTGAAATGCAAATTGTCTTTGTTATTAGCCTCTACGCGTAAGATTTAGAAATACAAGGAATACAAGGTAACTTAGGCGACCTTCGCAAACAAGGCATCTGCCTCCCGACTACTCAGGCCCCATCGATCAGAGGCGACCCTCGGGTCTTTCTTCCTCTCGACCTCAAACCACGTCTGAAGGGTCTTCTTCTGGGCGGAGCTGAAGTCCCGGCCGCACGCAACAGCGTATATGGACAAGAGCCTGGGAAGCACGCAGTCAGTAGTCAAATAAATACGTATATGAAGCGTGAAATACGCACGCGACACCTTTCTCCTCAAAGTCCGCGTCGGGTCCGGCGACATCGCCGTCGTTACCAGACGGGACGGGCTGCGCGAGGCCCGCTACGATGGCGTCTAAAATGCCTTTCGTGTGGAGCGCCTGCAGCGTTGGTGGGGATGTGTTCGTGCGGCTCGGGTCCGCGAGGTTAGCCGCGTGCGAGTTGGCGTGGATGGGGGCGGTCTGTCCGGACGACGAGGCCACGGGGGGCTCCGCGGTGGGAATAGTCAGTGCGCTTAGGAGGAATAGAGCTTTGCGGCGGACGCCGAGGTCGGGGTCTTCAGGGAGCCAAAAATTAGCAAGGGAAGACTTGAAAGGAGGGAAGTTGCGTACCTTGTAACGCTTCGCGAAGTTTCGCCCAGCCGTCAACATCAGGCCGAGAAAGCGCTTCAACGAGTGGGGCGTTGTGCTTGAGCAGTCCTGACAGTGCGTAGATGGCTTTTGAGCGGATTTGGGAGGTAGACGATGCGGAGGGCTCGAGGCAGCTGGTTAGGACCGGCAAGGGGTCATGGGAGGCATACTAGACGGTTGGCATGAGCCAAAAATCATAGCTCAGTACGCATGTATCACTCACGGCATCTTGGGCTGCAGGATTATTTTGTAGTGCAGTACCAATTACCCATAGAGCCTGCATCTTGATTGAGGAACTGGGGGCGGACGTGACTAGACTCTGAAGTGGACTCCACATCTGTAATTTCTCAAGGTCTAGATATCATCAGCTAGCGCTACAGTAACTCAAAAGGGACCTACTTACTGTTTGCATTGTCAATTTGTTCTATCAACTGAAGCGGAGTAAACTCAGCAAGAGTCAAATTCGGGGACAAGGAATGAGGCGTACCATCTCTAGATGGTCCAGCGCGTCTATGCGGGCTGATTCCGATTGCGATTCGTCTTTTGCGATAGCAATATCTTCTTTCATTAATTCAGCATCCGACTTGCCCAAAATCATGTCGATAATTGCAGGATCTAGGTCCTGCCTGGGCGCGGGAGGAGGGCCATCGATGGTAGGACTCGAATTTTCTATGCCCCAGCGAAGTAGAGATTGCAAGTCAGCCATTATAAAGTTGAAGGTCAAGAGTTCAAGAAGTTCCAAGACTCAGAAAACTAGAAGGTGATGCGTATATATTCCCAGCGACAGATTCTTGAAGAATGTACAAGAACTTTGTGGAAGGTGTAAGAATGTCCCAAATTGGAGCATTATTTGTGCTTGATTGGCGCGGGAGTTGATCAAGAAAACGGTGACAGTGAGTCAGTGACACCGATGTCACAAATTTTCGCCTTTTACTTCCACACCCATCTGCCCAGTGAGTATTTCGTTCTACTTTGTCTCATCTGTGTGATGATTCAAATAATAACCATACTTTACCACATTCCGAACCATTATGTGGAATACCTTATCGATTTCAGCCTTGTCTGACACTTTTTTTCTCGCTTTGCGTCCGTTTTACGTCGATACTGATCCATGTTGCCGCAGGGCTGGCCTCCTCCTCCGCATCCTGATTCCTATCTCTGGTGAGCTCCCCTCCTTGTTCCCGTGGACCCCCATTTTTCTGTGTGATGAAACCCTGTCGATGGGCGGACACGAATGCCTTGCCCATACCAAAGTCTCCCGTGTACAAAGTGGAGGCGGGCGGGGTGCTTGTTGATATGCATCGAATACCTGACCTCGATATGCCCCTTCTTATCTGACCACGGCGTACGCTGACCCTGCTTCCATTTCAGGCTCTGACCACACATACCTTTACTGTGTGGTATGGAAGTTAACTGTCGTCGTAGCGTGCGCCTCCTTATTGCTGGCCCTCCTTTTTTTGTCATACCCATGTCATTCTTCCGAATACAATTGTGCACCTTTGTCCCGCCTCATCTTGCCAGTCACTCATGCCTGCGCGCTGAAACCGAATACCTACCTCGTAGGGCAGACCTCAACTGACTACGCGGTGTGACGGAGGCTCGTCAAGCCCAGTCTAATCAGCATTTCAAATTCCCAGTCGCAAACGTGTTGACCGCGACGTGAGGCCATATTCCGTCCGGCATACCGAGCGTGGATGCTATGGTATTCCATTGAGGAGAGGATTGCAGAGGCCATTTGGACGCCGTCCCCCATCCGAGCTCGAGCCATGTGCCTAGTGAAGCCCGGAACGTCATACATATTGAGGTTAGTACAATGCTTCCCCCGACTCGGAGACATGGCGAGAATGAAATGGAAGATTCAACCCTGGCCTGCAAGGTCGTGACTCGACGCGCTAATTGGGTTCTCGAAGTGATCCGGAGCCTTGATCATATTATTCCTCGTTCGAAAAGCGCGAAGTGCCACTGGCTGCTAGTATTCTAATGGGCCACACTGGAAATGAAGAACGCAAGCGAAATTTGCCTATGGGTGGCGAAGCAAACAACACGTAAATACATGTAAAGCCAAGACTGCCAAACTCCTTTTGCCCCTCTCCGATCGTGACCAAATTTTCCTGGCCTTCTGTTCCGCTTCATTTCGCGTATATAAACGGTAAGCATATTACTGTCTGGTGTACTCGGTTTGAACCCCGTTGTAGCACCCGAACACTCACTCTTGACGTTTATCTGGCGCGTTCATGGATCCTCCTGCCAGTGTTCCCAGTGGCAGGAAGCGTGCCATCTCAGAATCAGAATCAGAAGAGCCCGAAGATCTCAGGTTCAAACGGCCCCGAATTCAGCTCCCTGCCTTTTCCCCTCCCCCTCCTCCCCCTCGAGCTCCTCCCACTCCAACACGGTCGCCGACCACCACCATCACGCGTACTTTCGACTATGATCGATTCACGATGCCATTGCGCATTACTAGTGATGGAACGCGCGATTTTGTGCCGCACTCCCGACCGCTGAGCACTAGCTCTTCGATTTCGACTCCGGGAACACCGGCACCTATGTTGATACGAAGTGCCTCCTTCTCGTCCTTCCACACCCAGGAGACCACCGAAGCTTCCCTCCAACCGTACTATCCGGTGGGCTCATCCAAATACTGCCTCCGCGACACACGTCTCTCGATCGACTTCTCGCTGCCATCAGCATCGGACCAGTCCATGCCACTCACCTATTCTTCGCATAATCATAATCTCTATTTTAGTCGCGGTAATCGAGTCCACCACAGGAACATGATTACCGCAGACACCGTTAGCCAGCTCTGCAAGCTGCAAGACAAGCACGGCGACTTGACTCTTCTCCAAGCTGGGGCGGGCGATCAATTGGCGGTTGCAACCTCCAAGGGCATCGTCCAGCTCTGGGATACGCAGTCCAAAAAACTGGTATGCAGTTGGACGACGAAGGGCGTCGCTTCCATGGCATGGAACGCAAACGTTCTTAGTATAGGCGGCACCAAGGGGACTGTCGTCTTATACGACACTCGCATACAGCCGACCTCGAAAATGAAAGAGCAGGCATGGAAAGTGACGCGACACCAGGCAAGTATCGCGACTCTGGCGTGGAATGTAGATGGAAAACTTCTGGCGAGCGGAGACGAGAGCGGGGTCGTCTACACCTGGGACTCGCGTACCAAGGTCCCCCTCGATGTCGGGGAGTTCTATCAGCGCAGAAAGAAAATCCAGCACGCCAAACCGATTTCGGTACGTTTTCGCGTGCTTTATGCTTCGAGCGGCATCTAATCAGTCCTTTTTATTAAGGCCCTCGCATGGTGCCCATGGCAGTCCAAACTACTTGCTACCGGCGATACTGGTGGCACCGTAAAGTTTTGGACCATCGAGCCGGCTAATCCGAACTCGAATGCCACGGCTCCCGGTAAACTCGAGCTGGGGAGCAAGATCGTGAACTTAGATTTCGCTCCGAAGTACAAGGAACTGCTTACTATCCTCGGCCCCATCCTTGTTTCCCCCGACCCTGCCAATAGCCATCCCTGGCCGCGGGGCATCCTAAGCAATGCGATTATCGTCCATTCCTTCCCGTCGCTGCGCCCCATCGCGAGCCTCCCGGTTTCTGGTCAGGACGTCTGCGGGAGTGTGCTGAATACTGGGTCTGCTGTTCAGAAAGTCGTGGTCGCGGTTCCGGGCGAGACCAAGCTCAAGGTCTACGAGGTGTGGGGAAAGAAGAAAGAAATTAGGCGCCAGACTAGTTCGCTGGGAAATGCTATTAGATAGCTCTAGCTCTCCAACTTTCGCGTTTGTACTACTACTATCATTAAGTAACGACCGCACAGAATGTGCATCATGATTTCGATGGCCCCCTGACTCCCTGAGGCCTGATGACCCGTTTGAATGATCGTAACGGAAAAGGTCACGTCACTCTTGCTGCCTTAACTTGATCCCATCCAGTTTTTTTTTTCACCGACAAATTCCTGGCAGCATTCGCGAACCGTTCAATCCATTATTAATGATTATTCACCGACGTGGCGACGCAGTGCTTCCCGAAATTTCCCGCCCTTCGAAATTCGAGCGCCACAAGTTCAGTGTCAAGGTGCCGAGCAACGAGTCCGATTCCCAAGCAAACTCCCTTCATCTCCTCTCTCCCGTGTCAGAATCCTTTCTTGACTCCAACTAGTCCTCTCTGGTCTTCATTTGACTACCCTGATTCGCTGAGGCGACGACGCACATCCCCGGCACGGAAGCGAGGACCGAGTCCAGCCTCTATAAGGCCACAGAGTTATCATGCCACTCTTGGTGTCGCCCTTCCTCGTTGCACTAATCTTTCCCTTGGACGCGACGATGAAGGGACCTGCTGAGATCGCGTATGTTTCTGAATTAGTTCCAGGTTCAGTCTCGACTAACTAACCAACGCTGCCCGCCGACAGCCACGGGCCCATGTTTCTTGGGTACGCGATCCCTGCTTATGTATCAAATATTGGAGCGTTGACACGTCTTGCTCAGGTTGACAATGAATATCTTGCTTTATGGCATAATGATCACGCAAGTAAGTCAATCGACCCTTCGTTCGACGTTTATGAATACAAATGCTAGATATACCTATACACTACGACGTACAAACGGTAAATTGCAGTATCTTGCCTCCGCTCGTCTTCCATTTCTAATAACTTGACGACCAGTGACCCATTGTACATCAAACTTTACGTGCGACATCCGATGGCGCTCTCTGGGTTTATTCTGACTTTAATGCAGATCGCAGTTCTCATGGTAGCAGATACTCTCAACACGGGCTTCATGGTTGCCTGGTCAGTTTCCACTTGCTTTCTGAATGGTATCCGACCTCCTTGATCATTAGTCTGTACCAATCTCTGGTGGTTCATTTCAACGATCTTGCGTATCTAGCCAAAGCCAATTGGGGTCGGTGGCCACTCTCATTCTAATCAATAATCTACCTACTTAAACCTGTAATTTCGACACAGTTTTCGCTACCGGTGAGCGATTCATTGGAATGGAACCCGTCCACACGTTCTCACTGTCGTAACCACACGTAGATCCAGCAATGACGGTAAGTACCGTCATTCTCCACCGACGCAAGCTCATCTAGTTTCGTCCAGGGAATCATCGGTTGCATGGTCCAGCTCTTTTACGCGTGGAGAATCAAAACGCTCACCGGAAATATTTGGATTGTGCTGCTGATATGCATTTGCGCCTTGACCAACGCTTGTTTGTGGCCACTTCCCCATATCTTGTGGTTGCTGACTATCGGTAGTTGGAGGCCTTGCCTCGGCTTCCGCCATTGCGTTTGTCCCTCAGTTCTCTCATTTTCAACAGTTTCAAGTCCCTGTCATATGTTGGCTCATGAGTGCAGCAGTACGTCTGTGTGAGTGCTTCTTCGAAATGGAACTGATTTTCTTGACAACTTGAAGCTGGGTGACGCAGTGATCACCGCGACATTGGGTATTCGCGTCTTTCATAGCTATATGTCCTACTCACTGAAACGCACTTTTTCACAGTTTCTTTCTTCGTGAGTGGATTTCAGACAACGAAGCAATCAATTTGATTCGGATCTCAAGAGAAAACATCGTACCGGCTGCAACGCAACGGATACAAAAGTGGACCGGATCATTCGATGTAATGCATTCATCTTTGCTCTGCTTCAAACGCTAATATTTTCTAGTGACGATCCAGGTGGGTTTCGACAACGTCAATTCTTTGCCTGGTGGGACTGAGGTCACTTGAGACGGGCATGATTACCTCCATATGCTCCGTGATAGACTTGGGCTTATTTTTGGGCGATGTGAGTGGTCTCTTCGTTGTGTAGACATTCCAAGGGACTGAACTGATTCCAGACGAGCGGAATGTCAGTTTCTATGAACCATTTGGCGGGCAATCATCAGATCTCCAACTAGGCACCTATTATTTAATTTACCTCTTGCGAAGGTATGTCGGGATTCCAAGCGATACTTTCTAGCTAACTCCCAGCCTAAGCTGTATAGTAACTCTCTCATGAGTAGTCTGAATGCGCGCGGCGGATGGAGACGAAGTGAACCTGACGATTCAGGTGAGATGCAAACTGTTCCATTGCATCTGTCTGTGCGTAGCAAAGGTCCGTCTCATGACCACCAGAGCGTTCTCAAGATTCCCCTTCAGGTCAATGTTCCCCGTACTTCTACCACGGCAACTTACGATCTGCCGTCCATGGCCCAGCAAACTGCTTGTCATATAATATCTGGGGTATCTCAGAAATCATCTTGCATCGACTCTGCGGTGTAGAGTTCCTCCATTGGCGAATGTAGGCGGCTACCTGTTCTCTTCTGTCACAACGTGCATGAATACCAAGTATTTTTACGGATTTCCTCAACGAGCCTCTAATCGATTCGCGGATAAACTCAGTACATAATAGACAGGCTTACTCCTGCGTTGAACGATTCAACCGAAATTCCTCCTCATCTGAACCTGTCTTCGGAGCCGCTGACATCGGAACCGCTGTTTCACAGAATGGCAGAGTTGGGAACCTTGATATAAAGTACGTCATTCACAAAAATAGCTCATGGATTTTTCAGCGTTCTGCGGGAATATGAGCGCATCTCCCCGCTCTGCGCATTCGTTCGTTTCCGTTGTGAACTTTTCTCGAGCGGGATTGGCCAAAGGCAGAGTTTTCTTGTCATTGGATCCTTCGGCTGATCCCCGGTCAGGAGAAATTGCGGACGCATGATCAGTGGTCTCTCCAACCTGAATACTCTGCCTAAATCAATGATGCCAAGGTGCCCAATATTGTACACGCGATACATCTTCTGCTTCTACCTCGGTAGGATCTCATTCACGACACTGGTGGTGCCAAGTCACAATTTTAGCGAAATGATGTACAGAGCCGGGGTTTAGCCACCCCAGGACATGTAAAAGCAGAGGGCCCAGAGTTTGGTAACTGGAAGCTCCTGGTCTTGACAGTATGGTTTCATTCAGCTCTCTTTTCAGCGTCATTGCGACTTTTGCTGTTGTCGCGGTCTCCGCCCTTCCTGGCAACATCACCGCTCGTGGTGGTGGAACTCCGAGCAGCACTGGGACCAACAATGGGTTCTATTATAGTTTTTGGACAGGTTTTCACGCCTCGTTGCGGCGCCTGTGTGGATACTGATTGGAGCCATAGATGGTGGTGCGACCGTTACTTACACCAACGGGGCTGCCGGAGAATACAGCGTGACCTGGGGCACAGGCGGTAACTTCGTTGGTGGAAAAGGATGGATGCCTGGTGCTGCTAGGTAAGGCGCGCTCGAATGCTGCCATACAGTTCATGAAACTTGTTTCTGGTTTCTAGGGCGATTTCTTTCAGCGGTTCATTCAACCCCGGCGGCAACAGCTACCTTTCTGTATATGGGTGGACGACCAGCCCTCTAATTGTTGGTACAAAAAAGCATTCGAGAAACTGATGAACTAATGACTACACAAAATAAAGGAGTACTATATTGTGGAAAAGTAGGCGGCTACAACCTTTCACTTCCACTTCGCTGACAGCCCTTCCACCAGCTTTGGCACATACAACCCTTCCACCGGCACCTCGCTGAAGGGCACGGTCACATCCGACGGCTCGGTATACAACATCTACGAGACCCAGCGCGTCAATGAGCCTTCCATTCAGGTTTTCCGCCTTGATGTTTTACTTGTGGGTCGTTGAACTAACTGTCATTCACTAGGGTACTGCAACCTTCAATCAGGTTCATCTTGATGTTTCCGCTCCCGGATCGTTAGACTAACTGCTATTCAGTACTGGTCTGTCCGTCAAAACCACCGCACCAGTGGTACAGTCACCACTTCAAACCACTTCAACGCGTGGGCAGCTTTGGGAATGACTCTTGGTTCATTTAACTACCAGATCGTCGCCACGGAAGGATACTTCAGCGCTGGATCCTCCGATATCACCGTCAGTCAAGGCACCGGCAGCACCGGCACCACAGGGCCGACTTCCACTCCTGGTACTGGCACTACCACCACGCCCCCTACCAATACCGGCGGTTCCGTGAGTTGCGTCCTTGCTATCGACGGATGTAATTGATTTCTTTTTCGGGTTACAGTGTTCGGCAGAGTATGGCCAGGTTGGTTGAATTTTGGAGCTGCTTAGATCTTATTTGACTCGCCTGATAGTGCGGTGGCATTGGCTGGGCTGGAGCAACCTGTTGCGCGAGCGGAACTACGTGTCAACAACTCAACTCGTACTACTTCCAGTGCCTGTAAATCTGTCATGGATGGCAGTTTTCTGCGCGGGCATAAATAGTCCCAGTTCATATCCGTCTGGAGATATTGCGCTTGTATCTTACCGTAGTAAAATGAATCGAAAAGTGTATTTGTCACGCCGCTGACTCACGCGGGTTGTTGACGCGCCGGGACATATCACGTGCTCGTGATTACCGCTCAGCCGCTGGCAGAGCCTGGCCCTGGGTTCGCTTTTTGGGTAAAAGGTCACCGGAGCACCTTGAGCAGTCCTGTAACTTCCCAGTTACGCGCTTTCACATTCTAAATGACCACAGCCTCTGGAAATGGCCGCAAAACCGTCCTCATTACCGGGTACGTGTCAGGCTAGCCTTGGATTTGCCACCATAACATCTCCCAAAGTTGCAGTCCGGGTGGAATTGGATATGAGCTCGCACAAGAATATCACTCCCAAGGTTAGCTGCTTGCTTTGAGCGACTCGCGGGCATACCAATTTCCCTTTCCAGGCTTGCGAGTCTTCGCCACTGCACGTCGTCCGGAGGCCTTGGTCGATTTAGCTGCTCTCGGCCTGCCGGGACTGGAGACGTTGGAATTGGATGTGACCAAAATTGCATCCATTCAAGCTGGCCGAGATCGTATCGCATCCTTAACTGGAGGCAACCTTGATATCTTGGTAAATAACGCGTAAGAGATCGACACGCATTCTCCGACGGCTCTTATCATTAACAGAGGACAAGGAAGGTTTCTTGAAGGTGTGCGGCAGCTGAAGCACTGAGCAGCTGTAAACAGGGTACACTGTTCCAGCTACGGATGTCAAAATCGACGAAGTTCAAGGCATGTTCGACGTCAATGTTTTTGGTGTCATGCGGATGGTTCAGGAGTTCGCCCCCCTTCTAATAGCCAGCGGGGATGGTCGAATTGTCAACATCGGCAGCATCTCTGGCGTCATGCCGTATCCTTTTGGTAGTGCATACAACGCATCCAAGGCTGCCCTCCATTCGTTCGGCAATACTCTCCGTCTTGAACTTGCACCTTTCAAGCAAGTGCCGCTGATATACCACTGGGTAGTTGCTCATCATCACCTAGTATTCAGGTTATCACCGTGCGCGACCCGGCGCACCATAAGTAGGTGTCGGCTAACCAACTCTTCTTAGATTATTACCGGTGGAGTCAAGAGTAACATTTCCCACAATCCTCGCTTGATTCAACCCTCTTCAATCTATGCTCCCATTGCCGATATTTTCGCTACAAAGCGGGCTGGTCGATCCCAAGGTAGGCCCGGAGTTCTATATTTTTTTCTCCTTGCGCTGACGACGCTCAAGTTGGAGCTATGGCCACTAAAGTGTACGCTAAGCAGGTCGTGGCACAAACCCTTAAACGCCATGTCAAGGCCTGGTTCTGGACAGGCAAATTTTCCTTCACTTGTTGGCTCGTCGACACCTTCTTTGGGCGAAGGGGATTTGTACGTGGAAACCAACCCGAGTGCACTCGAATCCTGAGCGGTTTCAGGATTGGATACTTTCGTCAATGTTTGGACTCTCCAAGTTGAGGAGCATCGTTATGAAGAAGAAGCGGGACTAGTCGCAATACCTTCATTTTTTGAGTATGTATCTGCCACTTCGACCCAAGTCTGATGCAGTGGAAGCCAGAGTTACTTGAACAATGTATGACTACTACAGAAATGTGATAACACCCAGTCCTTCATAGATTCCTGTGCGCAAAGGAAATCGAAATACCCACAGTTCCAACAAGCGCAATCTGCATCACGACCGTACCTCCCAAACCCTGGAAGACGCCGTAGGTGAGCTTATGCATTCTCTCGCCAAATGCCTGCGTGTCGCTGATAGCGGCTGCCAGGCATTCAGATTCGTCTGGCGCTTCACTTTCCAGGAGGATGCACACACGCTCCCACCCTTCTCCGACCTTGTATTCAAGGAGGCGATCTTTCGGGACGGCTTCACCGATGTTTTCGCAGTGCTCGGCGAAGCGCTTCTTCGTGATGTCCTCGCTCGGGAAGTCCCCGAAGAACGTCATCCACACTAGTCTGAAAAATGGGCGCAGCCTACTCAGGAACCGCGTGTGGAGGCACGACGCAACAACAAAGGGCTTATTACGGCCCAATTTCGCAACACTGCCGCTACGCAGCTTTCCATACCGCACGGGCGAATGACGATTTGTCACGGCCACCAACTCTTGAGCGAGGCTTGCACCGGACCCCGCAGCAACCTAGAAGTCGTAAGTGACACAGCGACTCGAGTGCACCTAGGGATGTATCACCTCGCAATGTCCAAGCAACCGTTCCCAGTCTTGCCCTGCGATCTTTGGGCCTTTGCCGAAAAATCGTGAATTGAGCGCAGCGATCCACCTGTCCAGGTCCGGCGGATTTTGCGGCATCTGGGAGCCGTCATTGCGACCGAGAATGTTGAATGCATTGCGCATGGCTAAAAGAAAGCAGAGATTAGATACTGGAGGCTGGGCGGGTTTAGTGAGACGTACATCCAGTGACCGTGCGGGATAATCCAAGCAAGAGAACCTTCATAGGCTCTGCCCCAGAGGTGCCATGGCAGTCCACCCAGCTCGAGGCGTCTGTTCGCACCCACAGGGCCATTCTCGCCGAACTACTCTGTCTGAAAGGGATATCGCAGCGGGAGTTTGACGACCATGGCCTTGAAGCCTGAGTTTTAAAGCGCTGAAATGCGATCAAGCGTAACGGCCCTTCTCTATCCTTCCTTTTGGCTCGCCGCTTCTGTCCCTGGACGGATCTCATCCTGCGCTGCGCTGGCAGCACCACTTACGCAGGGATAATAAAGTGAGTCACTAGCAAACGGCTCCGGACACATCCAGCGTTGACGCCAGCCCAAATTTCGACAAGGTAAATGCGCTGGCCTCCTGAAAAAGCCTCTAAACCTCTAACCAGAAGCTGGCTATATTTACGTCGTTCCACCTTTATAGCGGCGGGAATGGAGTTACGATCTTCCCCACCAGCAAACTTTGAAATAAGGTACTCAGAATGGGCCGAGCTGCACGGTGGACCCTCATTTGCCGAACCGGAGGTAAGATTCTCGAAGCCTAGCCATAATCCGCGATTGGTGAATATTGAACTGAATTCTGGTCAGTCATTTTGCCTTTAGTTAGCGTTGGATTGGCACGTAGTCAGAGATGATAAGAGCGTGGATGAGTACAATATACATGCAAAGTGGTTTGCTACAAGACTCCAAGATATTTATATGATACACGTTTGCAAAACTGCAGCAGCGTGAGCATGCCAGTGTAATGATAAACGGGAACTCACCTAGAAAGTTGAAACAGCTGACAACCTCAAATCTAATGCTGTTAAGCCGCCGGGGCCGGAGACGACGGAGATTCAGGTGCAGGAGCAGCATTCGGCCGGTCATTAGATTGCTCCAGTCGACGCTGCGTCTGAACGTGTGTGAAAAGGAGCAGAAAAAGAGACGAATTCAACAAAAAGACGTACCCAGCAGAACAGCTCCCATGCGTACCTCACGACTAGCGCCTCATCACGGAAGAGGAGCTCCAGCGCGTCCTCCACCCTCATCACATGCGCTTCGTAATTTACCTCGTCAGGCATGCCTGTTCCCTCCTCGCGGACCTACCATGAAAACGTTCACATTACAAACAATACAGCAATGCTCCGCTGGAGTGCATACCGCGTCCGCTGGAATCTGGCCGACGTACCTGGGCGAGTCGTTAGCCTCTGCTATGGCGCGAAACCGTCGCAGGCTTACCAAAAAGTGAGGTACTCCCCGGGCGGTGCGATCCTGTTGCCGCGAATGCGCTGGGGGTACGCAGCCGTGCTGATGTATACGGGTTCGCAGTTGAGTCTGTATGGGGCTTGAAGGTCGTTCGGCGGTCCTGGAGCGCGCGTCTCATTGTACAAGGGGAGGAACTCGACCCGATAACCCGACTATGAAGCACGTTATGAAAAATGGGCAGTAATGTAAACAGGGAATTTACACGGACCTCTTCATGTGATTCACGCAGTGCAGTCTGCTCGAGAGACTCGCCCACGTCCTTGCTGAAATATTCGTTTAGTAGATTGATCCGGCTCGCTGTCTTGCGTTTGAAGCAAAAATAAACAGAAGACCTACCGGCCCTTGGGAAGAAACCAGTATTTCTTCTGGGACTCGTAGAGTATGACTACTTGGGACGTCGCCGGCTGGAAAACGACCATGCCTGCACCGAGAAGGAAGTTTTCGCCTGTCCATCCACTGTCTGGGACTTGTGGGCTTGAAAAGTCGGACATAGGCTGGGGCCTCTGGCGAAATGGTTCAAGGAAAGTACGCCTAGTCTGTGCTGACATTGAATGCCGAGGTTGCTGCGTCGAAGTACGCCTCTGAGGCTGTTGTGCCACTAAGCTTCCTTGTGAGCCCATCGCGATGGTAGAAGATGAAGGACAGTCAACTAGTGAAATGAAATGAATCGATGTGCTTGGATAACGGAAATTGGGCGCGGACGCGTCTTGCAGGCCCGCCGTGTAGACGGACGGAAGCAAAGCCACAAAGACTTTATGATGACGCAAGGGCACAGCCACACCATATCTGGTGTCGGCGCTTCACAAGGATTTTCCTTCGCAAATCAAGCATTCAAATTGAATAATGGTAAAGCACACGAGTAAGAGACTAAAAACCGGATTTTCTCGGGTTGAACATTCTGAGAGACTCAGATGCTGGCAGCACTAGAGAATGTGATCCACAAATAAGTCGTAGTTCATAACAGGTCGTTACATATGTCGTGGCACGTTCGTGAGTGAAAGATTAGACTCTCCGCAATAACATTACCACGACGCACTTCCGAGCATTAAAACTACAGCACCGAGCACAACGCTGAACAGCGGCATCGAGTTTACGAGAGCGCCATTGCCAATACCAACGGAGCGTTCGAGGGCGCAGACCTTGGTCAGCCCGGTTAGAACTGCGTCCGGGTCGTCCATGTTCAGTACATCTTGTTGGTTCGTGTTCTCAAAACTGAGCTGCAGTGAGAAACCACCAAAGGAAGTGAAGTAAAATCTCACCAGTCAACACATTCGGCTACAATCGAATGGAAATAAATTAGAGAAAGGAGTTCCGGGGGAATTATGTGACGCACGGAAAGTGATATTGAAGGTAGTTGAGCAACCGCACGTTAAGACATCAACAAAGCTCCCTGGATTGTCGAGAACCTGGTGTAGCTGTTTAACGGAAAAGGTGTCGCCGCCGGAATATCGGACGTACCGTGGTGAAGTTGGCCACGACAGGTATGACAGTGATGCAGAGCTCAATGCTGCTGTAGTTCTGGCAACGAAAACATCAGACACCAGAGCTGAAGAGGGGGAATCGGTCGAAGACGCAAAGACCCAAGGACTGGACCTCAGGAGTATGTGTGGGCAAGAGTGGGGGGGGATGAAGAGATAAGAGAAGAGCGGGTGCTTGCCTGAGCACACAGGCCACAAGAAGGGGGCGACGAAGGAAAGTCGGGGTCGCTGGCATTGCGACGTCGCAAAGAGGCGTCGTTGTACGGGGAAGCGGCAACAAGGAGAGCCAAGAGCGGGAGCACTGCAACGGCAATAAATAAGACCATCGTGCGACTGTGCGAGGTCGAATGAAGGCTAGACGTCTGGCTCTTGGACGATGGTCAGAGGAGAAGTTGCTCGGTTACGGCCGAAGATCCTCGATCCGAATCAGCCGGCATTATCCGCGCCCATGTGATCCCAGCTTTTTTTTTTTTCGTTTCTGCATAACCTGTGTAGCGCGCTTTGCGGCAGAGCCCACTAACACCTTCCCACACTCCTAACTGTGCCTTGGTGCAATATGCCAATAATAACTCACTTTTCGAAATCCGACCCATCATGTTTTTAACCTATATCAGCTTCAATCCTTGGCCAGAGCTCACAGTTTGACATCTAAATATTATTGGGGAATCCAATGTTGTTACTACTGGGGTCAGCATGTAAGCAAGTGGAAGCCCCCACTTTCCCACTGCAATTTAACCTCTCATGCGGCAAAACCACGGCAGCCCAATGCTCGCTCGGTCAACGCTGCCGCGTCGACCAGCTCTCATTGGGCTGTGTTATGTATAACCATGAAAATTTCAGGTGTTGTCAAGTAGGAGAACTGGTCAAACACTCAGAGAGTCTGAGATAAAACACTTAGTAGGAGAGCGAGCCAGATTTTGGTGCGCTCCCTTGTTGACAGTCGCCGACTGGGTCTCGACATGATCACAAAATTCCAATATTCCTGCAAATATAACTAGGGCTATACATGGACACCCACATCTAGTAGGGCACTCGTTGGCACCAGTCAAGATGGAAAGTCCGAGTGGTAAGTATGAAAAAGTAAATAAAAACACGCACGGGGCAAAGCAGAATAGAAGCCTGGGATACCTATGGGTGTAAAAGAGCACAATCTGTTATGATATGACAAGCAAAATCAAAACACGCAGGCCTGGAGAGGAGGATATATGTACGGTAAAAGTGGTCTTCATCGTTTGGGACCGATGACGTAGGTAGCTTACCGTTGATTCGGTTTGATTACTCCGTGATACCAACGTGATACTGACAGATCCCATCTGCCAGTTTGGCTGATTGACAGAAAAAGTGCCAGTTTGGCTGAGTCTCTGCACCACCAAAAGTCCTCAGGACCCACTAACAAGTTAGTGGGCATTTTGTATAACCTGTATAGCGCGCTTCGCGGCAGAGCCCACTAACACCTTCCCACACTCCTAACTGTGCAATACTGGTGCAATATGCCAATAATAACTCACTGTTCGAAATCCGACCCATTATGTTTTAACCTATATCAGCTTCAAGAGCTCACAGTTTGACATCTAAATATTACTGGGGAATCCAGTGGTGTTACTACTGGGGTCGGCATGTAAGCAAGTGGAAGCCCCCACTTTTCCCACTGCAAAACCAGTGTTGCAGCTTAAGTGTTAAGGGTTAATTAACCCTTAAAAAGCCCTTAACTTAAGGTCTTAGGAACAGCTCGGAAATTTCCTAAGACCTTAATAACCCTTATATAATCACGTGTATAGTACTTACAGACATCACACATTTTCGTCTGAGTTGGCGTCTTCTGTCTCTTATTTGTGACCTCCCAGTTGTCTATTCAAGTTTGCTGTCAATTCCCCCCTCTGGGATTATTTTCTCTATGGTCCTCTGTAAAAGAACAAAGGTGCTCCCTATGAAATCACTTGCTACAGAGAAGAGCCTCGAGGAACCTGACGATAGCACTACATTGCCTCGCTCTGAGGATAAGGATGTACCCTAGAAATCCCGGAGAAGAGCGCAGATTTATGTCCTGTCCGGGACAAGTCCGTTTTAGGAAATCCATCAATTAAGGGCTTATTAAGACTACCCTTATTAACCCCTCCTTAAGGGTCCTAAGGCCTTAGGAAAAAAATTTACCCTTAATAACCCCTTAAGCTGCAACACTGTGCAAAACTGCAATTCAACCTCTCATGCGGCAAAACGACGGCAGCCCGATGGCATCACTGATATGTGCAACCTCAGCCGAGGACCATGGTGACCATCCCAAAGCTCGCTCGGTCAACGCTGCTGCGTCGACCAGCTCTCATTGGGCTGTGTTAGGTATAGCTATCAAATTTCAGGTTTCGTCCACATCCAGTACTAATCAGTAAAACAGCAAGTTCGTCTTTGACGTCTTTGCAGCATTTTTGGCGAAGACGCGCGTCTTTTGAGTCATCTTGCACATCTTTCTGTACGAGAATCCCAAGGACACACAAGAGCAGCTTTAAAGACACAATAAAGTCATGTATATTCAGCCTCGCACGAACCTCGACATCACAGCTACCGTGCCATTGCTTCGAGTCCCGCCCAACGCAAGGCTCCTGAGCCAACCCAGGTGGTCGCATCTATAAACGCTGCATGACTGCCATACCATGTCAAGAGCACCATCACCAGTGCGTTGCTGCGATTGGTCTGTGCATAGACGATGGTGTTGTATCGTACTTGTCCAATTTCAACTAGGAAAGTAATCAGTGGACAGACGAGAGCAAGCGAGGAAGGACATACATGATGGTGGTCGCAGACCCAGCTCAGTACATACAGAGGCGCCACGAGGCACCACAGATGTGGGAAGGAAGGAGGATCACATACCTGTTGTTACGCGCTCTGGAGCAGATCCGGTACTCAGTCCAGCGAGTGAAAGCTCTGCAGACAGAAACCTTGAAGCCTTGAGTGTAGCCTTGAGGTATTGGCCAACTCGAAGATTTGATGGGTGGAGGACTTGCAGAAAGAAACACAATGAGTTTGAGGGAACTTGAGGGCTTGCGGACTCGAAGCAGACTTGCGATAAAGCGGTTTGATGAGACTTGCAGGCTTGAGGCCTTGAGGGGTACAGTAAACCACTGAGTGATGCATGGAGGGAACCGAGGGCTAGCACGAGCTATGGCAAACAAGGAGAGCTGTGAGGGAGGGAAGTGGGAGGGAGCAAGATGGGTAGTGCTGTGTAAGTCAGCCTGTGTTAAATAACAGAAAGTTTCTCACGTGTTATTAACACGTTATTAACATTTCTCACATGGGGGAGCTGGAGGTGGATGTAATTAATTGGTGAGAAACTCGGAAATTGTCTCAGTCCTTCGGCCCACAATTAATCAACTTCAACGTTGAGCAAGAATCGAATTGAGTGCTATGATATGCATTGTGCTATCCAAAAATCCATAAGCACTTAGCAGATATGTGGCCCAAACATCTAGTCTGCTATGGAAGAATATATTCAGCTGGACAATTCGGCATCGGCGGAGCTACCAGAACCTTCGAATCCCAAGTACTAAGGTGAGTTGCCTACCTTGAGGACCTTCTTAGCGAATTTCTAACCTATCTCACACGTTATTTTCGATTCTAACATGTAAATTACAGGTATTTTAACACCGGTGACATCATGTTAAAATACCTGTAATTTACAGGCCAATGTTAGATAACAATGGGCCTGTTTCAATCTCACATTTCTCACGTAATGTTATATTAAACTTACACAGCGCTAAAGATGGGGGAAAGAGGAAGAGCGCAACGAACCATTCGATCGGAGTTGCGATGGCTGCTGTTGCCATCTGTCAACGGAATGATCTCCGAGTGGAATTTTAAAGAGTCCAGTGGATTGCTTTGCCACCTTTTGCGTCAAGTATGCACGTACTTGACGTACAGTAAGTCGACAAGAGGTTGGCGGTACTATGAGTGATGCTTAGGGTACACGTCAAGGGGGAATCAACTTTCAAAATTCAGATATCCAGTCGGAAAGTTTTTTAAGCCAAGGTTTAGGACCCCTCCCCCCTACCCTCCTATATCGGGAAGGAGATTCCCACGCTTAACGCGGCTATCAATTGTTTGCTTGTGTTATCAGCGGCATGATTTCTTGCTGTTTTGCTCAAACTCGAGCATGGACCACCATAACTAGTAGAATCTGTGTAGGAAGCACATACAACATCATTGGAGATAATATGTGATCCTTCCCATGTATTTAAGGATTTGATATGATGAAGAGGGAGCCGAGCCTGCCAGTGTTTTGGGGTTACTTTGAGTGATGAAAGTCAATTATTCTGGAAGAACAACTGTATATTGCACATACCTTTCCAGAGGGCTTTCACTCAATACATCTGCCAAGCAGACAATACATCAAGGCTGAACCAGATTTTGGATGCCAGAACTGGGGCACGTGGCCACAATTTCGTTCAAATTGGGTAATTGCGATCAAATTCCGGGAATTTAGTTTTTTGACTGCCAGAAAGTCTTCTCTGGGTGTGAAATGGTGTTTTTGGAGTGTTATAAGTAAGTTTGAGACTTACTTGAAATGTAGGTCAAAAAGTTTTTTAAGGGCTCCTTGGGGACCCCTCCCTCCCATACCCGGTGTCAGAATTTCGGCCGTTGATTCCCCCTTGGTACACGTAGTTTTTGGGACCAATGACGTAGGTGCCGTTAATTCGGTGTGATTACTCCGTGATACCAACGCGATACTGACAGATCCCATCTGCCAGTTTGGCTGATTGACAGAAAAAGTGCCAGTTTGGCTGAGCCTCTGCACCACCAAAAGTCCTCAGGACCCACTAACAAGTTAGTGGGCATACCGCAACAAGTTAACTAACTACTAAGACGCGGTGGCCCTCGGGCGGCCGAATAAATATGGATAATTACAAGCGGAACGAATCTGCCGGGCGTGTTATAGGTTCTGGCCAGGTTTGGGGATGGGTCTGGGATTTCTATGTGATCCCAGCAGCAGCTCGGCGAGGTTGTATCACGAATAAATACGCAGGCACTGAGGGTAAGTAGTTTGACGAGAATAACGGGTTCACCGATAATGTAGTACCTGAATCGGGACGAATTTCTAGATTTATTTACACGAGTCACGAAAATCATTTCAAGTTATCAAGCCCGCCGCGGCGTTTCAAACTGCGACGACGGTCTCATCTCAAATTAACAGCTTTTGGCAGATTGTCAAGCCCACTGACGCTGTTAATTAAGTCGCCTCTGATTTTACCAGATGCACATACAGCCACCATCGCCGCTGGACCCACATCGACATGGAGCTACGAGAAACGTGGATCTTTGTGGCGTACGTAGACAAACGGTGGCCGCCGGGCGCGCTTATGTAGGTTTGACTCGTGATGATGTGGCTACCGGCGAGTACCAGCTTGGGATTAAAACGAATGTGCGAAAAGTCGAGGGAGAGACTGTACGCAAACTGAGTACTGATCGTAGTACAGGGAATTCGAAGGATAGAAGCGTAATGAAGAGACGTACTAGTATTCGTGAGCAAAAAAAGACAGTACTCCTACTCCACCTCAACTATTGAGGCACTGAGGGCGACTTCGGGTCTGGGTGCTATCATAGCAGCCGGGACATAGACGAATGCATGTGAAGAATATGTGGTATGGGGAGGAGGGTCACCAGCCTCGATTCTACGCGACGGCTTCGCCAAGACGAGGCCGTGAGCTCTGGCGCCTTGTTTTGGTCCCAGAGGCAAAGGCCCGAGACTAAGGGTCTTGGGATTTCTTCGAGCCCTCTTAGATGGTTTGTGTTGGCGACAATCGGTTTCTTCATTCTGGATGATATAGATCTGAAAGAGTGACTGGAAGCTGATCAATAGCAGCCGCTCAGGCGATGGGGTTTTGACGAGAATTGTGGAAGCTGGTTTCGAAAATCGGTATGGCATGGCTGGACCTAAGACAGCAAGATCGTTGAATATTTTCCTGAGACAATCCCAGTGGAACTTCTGCGCGTCCTCTTCAAGCTGTTTCCGCTGATGTGGAGCATAGTACTGGAGACTACTAATGTCGAGAAGACGAACTCGTCCATTTTCATTTATCACCATGCGCTCGCCATCAATTAGAAACCCGTGAAGCATAAAGGCTCTCTCGAGTTTCGCAAAGGCTGCGTACACAATCGCGCGATCGGTCTGTCAATTCCAAAGCGGTAAGCATAGGTGCCTGCCAAATGAAGACCATGCTTGCCAGTTCAACGGGTCGTGACAAGTGGGAAGGCTCAGTCAGGAGTCCAAATAAAAGATCGCCGACGAAGATATGAGCGACAATGGCATAGGTAAGATCCATGCCCTCCAAGATCCTCGAAGCTCTTGTTGCGCGCTCGACAAGTTTCAGGGAAACATCTGACAAGTTTGAGCATGGAATGACCATTCTGGTTGAACGTACCATCACAAGCAAGTTGAATATCAACCTTTTTACCTCTCCAGACCCCTCGACCCCAGCCATGACCATAAAACCACAAGCTTGTTATCTCGACCTCTGCCAGGTCGATCCGCGGAGCCCACAAGAAATCGCAGGAGCTGCCATAGCGCTGTGCTGGTCTCTGGATGATCCGCCGTCCGGAAGGGCGGCTTATCATGTACGCCCACGTTTCACCGTGCTCGAAGTCAATGGTGTCAAAAAGGCTTTGCTGGTGCGAATCAGCAAATGGCGAAATCGCGATACTGATGAAAGATGCTGACAATCTTGTCCAGCCAAACATATGTAGACTTTAGGTCGCCATATTCCGGTTCGCTGTCTTCCCAAAGCCCGATAGCCTCAACCACGACGATTTTGCGGTAGAAGTAATTCCACAGAATCATGAGATCCCCGCCGACTTGTGGTATCCGGCCTGCACGACCAAGACTTCAGCTCATGTCTAGTTCTCAAAGATGGATGGATGCACCGACGAATGCAGTGACGTTTCCTGTGAAGGACATGGTGAGTTCACCGCAGCGCGTGTCAAGACGAGTTTGTGTACGACGATTGATCGAGTGCGAGCTAGACTTCGATAGTGGCTGTGCGACATCGGCGCGTTGGTCCGAAGATATGTTTGGTCCGGTCCTCACTTACCTATACTCCTTGAAAGGTAGTCGTATTACACCTGCCTACCTACTATGTAGGCAGTATGAAGGTATTCTAAGTTTTGATGGATTTTTCTTTTAGACCCATTTTTTTTCCCCAATGAATAACTTTGTGACGCGTGGACCGTCATAAGCTTACTTACATGTAAGGTGGCGGCTATATAACGAGGTACGAGTGTCCATATATTGCGTCTGTCTACGAGAGACTAGGTGGCGGGCTACTTTGTAACATTTTGCTTTTTCCGTCGTTGTGTTCACAAACTGGGGCCCGCTGACCTGAAATCAAAATTTCGGTTTGGAAAATCATTCCAAGTGATCAACTGGCCGCGGTGTTTCAATTCAACGACGGTCTCATCTCAAGTTCCCAACAGCGTTTGACAGACTGTCTGGCATGCCCACTGACGCTGTTATTTACTTGAGCCGCCTCCGATTATACCAGATGCATATTGAACCACCATCACCGCTGCGACATGGAGCTACGGGAAACGTGGATCTCTGTGGCGTACGTGGACATACGATGGCCGCCGGGCGCGCCTATGTGGGTTTAGCTGGTGATGATGTGGCTAACGACGAGTACCAACTTGGAAGTAAAACAAATGTGCAAGAAGTCGAGGTAGAGATTGTACGCAAACTCAGTATGAGCAACAATCGTAGTGCAGGGAATTCGAAGGACGGAAGCGTAATGAAGAGACGTACTAGTAGTTCGTGAGCGAAAGAAGACAGTCCTCCTACTCCACCTCAACTATTGAGGCACTTAGGGCAACCTCGGGTCTGGGTGCCATCATATCAACCGGGACATAGACGAATGCATGGGAAGAATATGTGGGATGGGGAGGAGGGTCACCAGCCTCGATTCTACGCGACGGCTTCGCCAAGACGAGGCCGTGAGCTCTGGCGCCTTGTTTTGGTCCCAGAGGCAAAGGCCCAAGGCTAAGGGTCTTGGGATTTCTTCGAGCCCTTTTAGATGGCTTGTGTTGGCGACAATCTGTTTCTTCATTTTGGAAGATATAGACCTGACTGTAAGTCAGGAAGCCGATCAATAGCAGCCGCTCAGGCGATGGGGTCCTGACGAGGATTGTGGAGGCTGGTTTCGAGAATCGCCAGGGCATGGCTGGACCTGAGAGAGCAAGATTGTCGAATATATTCCTGAGACAATCCCAGTGGAGCTTTTGTGCGTCCTCTTCAAGCTGTTTCCGCTGATGTGGAGCATAGTACTCGAGACTACTGATGTCGAGAAGACGAACTCGGCCATTTTCATTTATCATCATGCGTTCGTGGTCAATTAGAAATCCATGAAGCATGAAGGCTCTCTCGAGCTTCGCGAAGGCTGCGTACACAGTAGCACGATCGGTCTGTCAATTCCAGAGCAGTAAGCATAGGTACCCGCCAAATGAAGAACACGCTTGCCAGTTCAACGGGTCGTGACAAGTGGGAAGGCTCAGTCAGGAGTCCAAATAAAAGATCGCCGACGAAGATATGAGCGACAATGGCATAGGTAAGATCCATGCCCTCTAAGATCCTCGAAGCTCTTGTTGCGCGCTCGACAAGTTTCAGCGAAACGTCTGACAAGTTTGAGCATGGAATGACCGTTCTGGTTAAACGTACCATCACAAGCAAGTTGAATATCAACCTTTTTACCTCTCCAGACCCCGCGACCCCATCCATGACCGTAAAACCACAAGCTTGTGATTTCGACCTCTGCCAGGTCGATCCGGGGAGCCCACAAGAAATCGCAGGGACTGCCATAGCGCCGTGCTGGTCTCTGAATAATACGCCGTCCGGAAGGGCGGCTTATCATGTACGCCCACATTTCACCGTGCTCGAAGTCAATGGTGTCAAAAAGGCTTTGCTGGTGCGAGTCAGCGAGAGGTGAAATCGCGATAGTGATGAAAATTACTGACAATCTTGTCTAACCAAACATATGTAGACTTTAGGTCGAGATATTCCGGTTCACTGTCTTCCCAAAGCCCGATAGCTTCAACCACGACGATTTTGCGGTAGAAGTAATTCCACAGCATCATGAGATCCCCGCCGACTTGTGGTATCCTGCCTGCACGACCAAGACTTCAGCTCATGTCTGGTTCTCAAAGATGGATGGCCGTACCAACGAATGCAGTCACATTTCCTGTGAAGGACATGGCGAGTTCACCGCAGTGCGTGTCAAGACGAGTTTGTGTACGACGATTGATCGATATCGGATATGCAATGATCCGCTGCCGAGGGTACAGAGATTTGCGGCACATTTCATAACGGCAAGTTCGGCACAACAATGGCTAAGTACGCGATGCGGATTGCGGCCCTTCAAGCAAGTGAGCACCGACGTATTTTTACCATCACACTCATTCACTCAGCCTCTCAGAGTGAAAACTAAGAAGCGGTACGAAATTACCCAGAGAGGCTCGGGTTACTATTCCAAGAAAGGAATGCTGGTTCAAATTCACTGCTGGTTCCATCACATCGTCGCCGACAATATATAACAACCGGATGAGGGGCCTGTACTATCTTGATAACGATGGAAATTCGTAATAAGAGCGCACACGAAATTGTTCACTCACGCATCTGTGAACTTCGCTTAGCCATAATTCGATTCACTCCCATATAAACCCAAGAACTTCAATCGCAGTCCTCAAATTTATAATTCAGCTATGTCTGGTGTGAATGATCCAGTTGTGTACCGATCCAAGCGATCAAGTTGTCAACGAACGGCACAGTGGGCCCGCAAGCGCCCACAACTTGTCCAAAAAAGGAGTGTGTACTACGATTGATCCAATCACCTCTCGGTTCTGCTTCTTTTACCTTCATCTGGAGATTATCTCGCGCTTTATCATAATGGGGCATATTGGCGCCAACATTATTTGATGTCCACAGCGGACGCTGCACACCATGGCTGCATCGGTCTTTATTTCGCGTGGTGCACGCTCTTTTTTGGGTGGGTCCATGATGAAAATCCCGGTATAGACCGATATGCAGCATCCATGCGGCAGCCATACAGATATCGAATTTGCGGGGACCTGATTCTATCGGGGACTAATCACAATAGGGCATTTCTTTGGCCTCGGCTATTATGCAAATGCACGGTTTCTCTAAACTCACAATCCCGTTTCGTTCCTGGCGCCAGTTTACCATCTCCGTGTCTACGGTGGACGTTCCACACCACTACTGAATGGGTATTTACGGTGTGTATAAGGAGGAAGCGAGCTGAGGAACTGGGTATACGATCAGGTATGTGCGTCCTGCAGCCGTATAGATGTTCGACTTGCGGGCTCCAATGGCATGTGAGGGTCGCCGCTTGTTCTATGCATATGGGCCAAACATCTCAATGTCTCCCGGGCCCCTTCGCAAAATTACAAAACCTTTGCATCGTTGTATGCCGGAAATGCACGGGAAGATGAGGTATTTATGCACCGTATCCCGCATTCACCAGAAACTAATTAGCAAATGATTGTAGCAGTGCAGCATCCAGACTGGGCAGTAAAAAACGACTTCTCATGCTTTCACCCCCAACTCAATGCCTACGACGTTCGTAATTTATGCAACATACAAGCTACTTCCCAAACACATCCACTGCACTATAATAGACTAATATCTGTGGGCTTATCTGTATCCTTACCTAGAAGCGGGCCCCATGTTCGCTGAACTTTTTGTAGCAAAACCCGAACCCCCTTTATTGATGACGTTGCACAGAGGACACAGACTGACGAACATCTCGGCCATCGGCCAGGTAATGGACGACTGAATCACAATCAACGGCGCGCCGCGAAAGGAAGCAAGCGAGGAAACGTACTATGTTCATTCTGCGAATCTCCATCATGACTGCAACCGACGATGCGTGACCTCGGTGTGCATAGGCCAAGCAATCGTAGATCTGCGGTTGAACCGGAAGACGTTCAAATTGTTGGGAGTCTGCGGCTATGTTGTCCTTGTCGGATTTCTGACTCGGCGAGGACATGGACTGAAGTGGACGATCGAGTGAAGCGCGATATTCCTTGATCATCCGCTGCTGTTCTTCGGGCGACGCTTGGAAAAAGGGATCACGGGGTGCAACAATGAGATTGAGCTTGTCCGACCCGGAAGATAGGCGATGACAAGTCGCCCACGCACGGATCCTTTGGGACAACCTCGTAATGTTGTTCTTGGAAAGGCAGTTCGCAAGGGTCGCATAGGCTTCAGGAGGTAGGCATGCAGTCTCCCGTAGATCCGCCTGGAGCTTGGACACAAATTCATCCAAAGCATGTTCGAACTCATCTCGACTCGGCATTTCAACGCTTTTAATACCGCTTAAACGCTGCAACATGGGATCCGGGAGGGGAGGGAACGAGGGATGCGACCAAGGCTTGATTCGAGAACTTTGATGTGGCTCCGGGAAAGAGTGCGAAATGAACGGTTGCTGAAAAGACTGGGATGTGTGCGATGGAGGGATCGGCGCTGGGAGGAGGGCGAGTGGAGGCCCTTCTGAAAATGAGGTCCTCCTCGGATAGGGAGGAATAACCCTATCAAGGTCCATCGGCCTAGAGTGAGACCCCGTGTCTACCCTAGAGGACGAGGCGTTTTCGTGGACGAAAGGTCGATTATACGATGGATGCGTGTCCACGGGCCCGGAAATATTGGTAAACATGAAAGAAGCAGTTTGGGCCTGCGTGTTGTAGGGTACCCCCCGAGCCGGTTGAGGTTGATCAACGGGAGGCCGGGCGCGTTTCTTCGGGGTGTACCTACAATCAGTTATATTGCCCTCGCGGCAATATTGGCACACAGGAGCCGCTCTGTCGCACTGGAATATCAAGATCAGTAAAATCCTCTCAGAGTAATGGGGATTAAAAAAACCTTCAGATTGGACTCGCGACATCTATAACATTGTCAGACACAGAGCGACCCATGGGGATATCAACTAACCGATCGCAACGGGGGACTCCTCGATGAGCTAGCCGAGGTCAATTGCCGAGAAAGGGTGACTAATATTGAAAGGGCACACCTGGGGTAGGTAAAGGCGTGTAAGTACAGTCAGTGACGGGGGTCCACCGGCATTGGTTGCAAGTCGGCAAAATACGGTCGCACTGGAACGCTTTGTAAAACTGATCCGATTTTGAGCTCAAAGACAGACCTTCAAATTTCGGAGTCGACAGGAATCGCACCTAGCCTTTCCTCGCCGCGACGTCCAAGCAGAGTCCGCGGACGCAGGGCTGTTATTGTTGGTGCTCGGCACAGCACGAGCGTCGTCCGAAATGTCGCCATTTGAGGCGGTTTCATCTGGCGATTCGGTCATGGCTCTGATAAAAGAGGACGGGACACCAAGTCAATGAAATACTGGATCGCTAAGGGGTGACAGAAATACCGATCAGCGGCAATTATCTTTCTAACTGTGGTTAAACTGGGTCAGCGCTGAATTGAAGGCGACAGAAGAAAAATACCGACACTGCAGCGCTGTTTTTCAGTGGCGACACGAGCCACGGGTGGGGAGCGACGGGAAGACAGACCTGAGACAGGGAGAAGAATCGATGAAGTGGCAAAACGAAGGGAAGTGGAAGCGGTGAAGGACTGCGGACGCACCAAGTGAGTCGTGGCTGTCGTGGCGAACTTACTAGACCTGTCACAGAGCGTGACTTCCTTTGACGGCAAAGAATCATTCCACAATAAGGGCGATCGCCGACACAGCCTTGACAAACAACTTGCACTTTTTCTCGCTCAGTATTAGACCCGGTGAGTATTATTTCACCTTTGATTCATATTGGCCCAAATAAGCCCGTTGATAAGTAACGTTCCTCCCAAATAATGCGGGAAACGGCAATGTTTCCATATATGGTAACTTAGTTGGCTGACAGTGTGTCGGCATTTCGGTCCGACTCCTATCTAGATTTGAAGAAAGCGATTTTTTCATCTTTTCCGCTACTGTGTTAACATTGTCGTATTTCCGTATCGAGGTGTTTTTGTTTTTGTGGCAGAGACTGCTAACCTGTAATTTTCCCTGTACGCTGCTTGAGCCCTGATCGACAATCGTTGTACACCCTGGAGCATATCTTTCCTTGTCAAGATGCCAAGAAGAATACAATCAATGTTACAGTTGAATGTAGAAGTCACGTTCGCCAAGATCTAATGCTACCTAATGCAATTGGCAAAGACCGTGGAAGCCACCAGAGTGCGAACAGTCTGTTTGCAGATGCAAAATCCAATTGCGTGAGTGTGTGAGGGTATATTCTTATTTTAAGGTACTTCTCGGGGGAGATCTACCACCTCTGGAGGTGGGCTCGTCGATGGCGGCTAGGTACTGGATTTTTTCCTTCAAATCGACAGTCACGCGTCACGCACCTCTGTGTCGATCCCGAAATTTGGTCCTGGTCACGCGTCACCCGGGCCTCTGTCGAACCTCCCGAGCGTCACACCCAGTTCAAAATTGCCTGAAAGACGCAAAAAAGAGAGGTTTTCTGTGGGAAATGTCGAAATTTTCGGGGTGTCACGCCAAAATTCGCCTGCTGTCGAATTGTCGAATAGGTAAATCCGGTCACGCGTCACCCCCCCTGTCGATTTGAAGGAAAAAATCCAGTAGTGGTAGGTTTGTGCATTCTATGTAGGCGATGTACCGTGAACTACGACCTGGCACATTCCGAAAATGGGACCACGCCTGGCTTAGTCCTACCCACAAAGTTCTTGATAAGTCTGGAATGTCAGTAGAACGATTGGAACGCAACCTGTTGTCTGTGTCATTCGCGGCATTTGCCAATGATCCAACGATCAAGTCTCGGTAACACCGTGTACATTTAAGTAAGCTTGAGAATGTTCGACGGAAAGTTCAAAGGAGGATCAACAGACCGAGAGGTTTGCGCCCCATTTCGCGCGGCAGATCAAAGCCATCGAGATCGTGGCCTATTACATTTAATTACAACCCCACCTCACAGGACCCCCGATAATACCTTTGAAGGCTAGATCCCAAAACACCCCAATCGGCCGATTTTTGTCCGAACCGATTTTGGGCGGATTGCCCGATTTTTGTCCGAACGGGACCTAGCCTCAGATGCCGTAAGTCGCCAAAAAAGGGAATTTTGGGGTCTAAGGAGCGAAAAAAGCCCAAAATTTGTTTCTGCCTCAGTTTTGTGTTCTTTTAGGCATATTTCCGTGGAATTTTTACATGCAAATAAAATCTCACCCGAATTTTGGCCCCCAAAGGTAGGTTTATCCACCCCAAAAGCAGCGATTTTTGTCCGAGGATCTAGGTAGCTGCGGTCAGACCCCTCATTTTTGTCCGAACGGGACCTAGGTTTTGGCCCTCAAATGGCCAAAATTTGTCCGAACCGGGATCTGGCCTCCCAAGGTATTATCGGGGGTCCTACCTCACCCGACGTTGACATATTCAAAAACCTTGGACAATCTAACAGTTCAAGTCCATGCACACGAGGTTGTCAGGAGGAATGGCATGTGACAGAGGTTGCAAAGATCCCATCATCATAAATCACGCTTCTTCGTACCCCTCAGCCCCAGCCTTTACATCCAAGACCTCTCAAATGCTGGGACTTGAGCTCATAACCCTGGGGATCCAAGTGGTCTACACATCCCTCACCTTCCGGGCCGTCGCTTTCTACGACCCCAACTTGACTGGGGGATCCATGCTCGACAATGGTTCGTTGGAAGTCCTTTCTTGCTCCGGCTCTCCGAGTCTCAATCTCATCTTTCCTACAGCCGGAGGTGGAGGCGGCGAACCCCTCAATGTGTTTTTTCTCTCTTTCAAGCAAATCCTTTCCCTGACTCTCGCCCAGGTCATCATCTCGGGATTAAGTTCTCCTGCGGTACTGACGGACGAAGGAATTCTGCATTACGCGCAAGCCATTGGGTTGTAAGCACCATCCTATCGAGTTGTGCTTTAATCACCGTCCTCGCAAGCTCGTTTGAATGCTTGAGCATCCATCTCGGTGTGCATCTTTGATGAAAACACAGTTAGCATCTAACGAAACGCATACTAATAGGGGCCCCCCAAACTGCTAACTTGGGGGATGGCAATGGCTGGGTCAACCAAACTGTTCGGACTTCCTATATCTGACAACGTTCGTGCATGAACACATAATCAATACTTCAGATGGAGTTGCGCCAGGATTTCGGTGACGACGATTTAGGGACCTGTCTCGAGAGTTTGGTTGGAGGTGAGTGTCGTACGCCGGAATGGACAAATAACAAATGATGCCGGAAAATAAAATCCTAGGGAATCATTTCAGGTATGCGAGCCTCTCACACATGTTTTCGACTGAACACCGTATAGGATCTTTCGCCAGAATGGAACACTTGCTAATAGCGGCGCGATCTTCTTGGCGTAAGTTGGAATGACACCCACTCTATCATCACTTCCAATTTTTTCTCGTTCCCAGCGTCTCACAAGAAGAGGCACGTAGAAATGCTCGATATGTATCATCACTATGATAAACGCGATACATGCAGGACGTATTCGACGGACATACAATTATCCCAGATGGCTATAACGCTGGTCTGAATCTTGTGACGCTTTGATTACGCTTTCTGATATTATTCAGGCCGCGACGTATTGGTGGCTGCAGCAGTGGGCCTAACGTATCACGATCGAATCGCGTACTCTACTGTCGCCCAGAATTTAACTGGCCTTCTTCCGGCGGGTTCTGAGGGGTGAGATTGACACTTGCCGCCTTTCAGCCAATACTAAATTGTTTCCATCATTTTCAGAGTGAACCATGGTCTGTTATTTTGTCTTCTTCCTTCCATCCCTGGATATCTCAGATGGATCCGCCAGGTATTGCGACGGATGGTATAACGGTGCTCTTGACCGTCACAATTATGGACAACTAATCAAGTTCAACTACGATCCCATAAATATACCCACACAAATTCAATCAAATTACGCACCCCAGATCTAAACAAACCCCAGGATTGTACAATATATACACGATCCAAAGTAAGCATATGTACACCATGAGACATAGAGCCCGGAAGCCGGTTAGCGGTGATTAGAAGTCTAGCTTGGAAGAGGTAAAGACGAGCGGCGTCTGGTCATAAGGAAGCAACCCTCGTATCCGGGGACGGTCGCAGGACTCAGGGTGTCGCGCCACCGCCCTGCCAGGTTGCTGTTGATATTCCCCACGAGATATCCGCGATAAACCCATTTGCCTCGGTCGTGGTCCACCTGGTTAAGATGGAAAACGAAAACGAAAGATAAGCACTCGATATCAAGAAAAGTTTTGGAGTGGGAATGCCGGAGGTTGTCGGAGTGAGAAGGGAGGACGATGGAAAGAGAGGATGGACGCACATATTCTTTACACAAGCTGATGAACCCATCGCAAGGTCGGACTAGATGACAATCAATATGGATTGGTGCGGCACAAAAGCAAAGTCAAAGTATACCTCGACCGACAAGGTTGAATTGGCCTGTGTTTTTATTAGATTGGCAATTAGCCGCAGTGAAAATAGAGCCCACCCCAAGCCGAATGTCCCTGTCACTATCGTCAGCGGACTAAGACACAAAAAACTGACCAAGCAAAATGCACCTCTCCCGTGATTATGATATCCTGAACCTCGACCTGGGGTTGGCCGTCGTGCTTGACATTGTTGCACGTATTGGAACCAGTTGCAAAGCGGTAATACCGTATTTCTGTCGGACAGCTGGGGTCGCGCACTTCTAGTCCGTCGTGGGTTTCATTTATATGCGTTCCGGGAGGAATATAGGCGCGTAAAGGGTCGCCCGCAGCTAATGGATGAGCAGCATCGAAAACCGAACTCGGCGCGGGTCCGGTGCTAACGATAAAGTGGTGCTCCCGGAGTTTCCATGTTTGCCGGTGTCGAACGATGACACTTTTCTGGAGGATGGGCGGAGCAGCTCCTTGTAAAAGAGCAGCATATGCAGTAAACTCAGTGTACTGATAGAATCCGAACAATATGAGCCGATGTGATTTTGGGGGGTATTGGACGCACTGTGAATATGCCCTCCCATGTGCCTTCGACACTGGAAAATCAAAAATCAAAATTAAATTTAGAACACCGAAAACCGAAAATCATCCAGACCTTCCTGGCCGGAAAGACTCTGTCAACCCATTGTCAAATGCAGGTCTGCTGAGACTGAGACAGCGTCCCAGTTCGTATTCCCACTCGTTGCTCTCGGCCTTCATCGGCATATCCAGATGCGAAGCAAAGTCCATGTTGTTTGCCTTCAGGTTCACAAGGGTAAGGAACGAAAGTATCGCGGGAGTTGCGAGAGGAGGTGTTTTGAGTTGGTGCGCTTCGGAATAATCAATGAAGTGTGTCGAATGTTGCGGGGACTCCGGTAAAAAATTCACCCAAGAAGGATCTGTCAGCGGATACTATTCAGACCGTGGCCGTGGTGAGTGCGGAAACATTGGTGAGTGAAGCGACGTACTTTATGGGCACCCAATGCATAAATTTTCAACACACTCAAAATATTCCAGGTCGAGTCATCATCCGTCGCATAGTCATCTAAACGGATCAGGTGAGGTAATTTTCACTCGAATGGTGCAACTTACCCGGCCGGAGCAGAAACCAGAATAACCACATGGCCAGCGACGTGTTTTCGTTGTGCGGAGGCCAATGCTCCACATGAGGGACAAGCCTCGGCCGCGACGGAAAGTGCTCCGTGAATAAGTAGTCCTGGAGCCACTTGCCCATTTTCGCATAATCGCGAAGCTGCTGCTCGTTCTTGCCCCCATTCTCGAGCATCATCAGATACGCGTGAAAAAGTAACCCATGCACGGAGTCCCTATCGCCTGCAGACCATGGCCTCGCGCCAGAATCTGTCCTCACGCGGATTCTGTTCAGGGCACGGAATCTGTGGATAAGCTCGTGTGCCAAAATTGTCGGCGACGAGTGATCGATGAAACGGCCTGACGATGGGCCGGCGTCAAATTTAGCGGAGAATATCTTGGCGTAAAGATACTGGTTGGATGTGAAGGAAAGCCGGGTATGAATACGCCGATTAGCAGCCAGCAACGTCACAAGAGTCGATGGAGGTCCAAGAAGGGTCTCGGTGGCGGATATGAAGGCAATGCGCTCCAGGATCTCAGGGGGGACAGTATCAAGGTTGGACATGTATCTTTTGCAGACGGGGCAGATGAGGAAGAGAGAAAGAGACTTGTCCGCACTGCGTCCATGCGGCTGACATATACCTTCTATTTTTGGCAATTACACCGGAATTCGGGTGGAGTCAACCGCTCACTGGTATTCGGAAGCCTGGAATGCAGAATCGATAGACTTATATTCAGTTTAGCCTCTCTAGACAGACGCTTTATTGATTCCAGCTCATACCTCTATATTCAGCCATAGTAATCGTAAAATAAAATTTATCATAACTTTATCTTAGGAGCCAGAAGGAGTCTTTACTGATGCAAGGTTTCTAATGTATTTTTCTTTATGAACTGCTTGAAACTGTTTCTTCGCGTCTCTGACTCGTCGGCTTTTCCCTGCCGCGCAATCAAAATGCGGATTCTGTCAATTCGGTGACCAGTGACCCAAAATACCGATTCGGCACTTCGGCAACCAAATTTTGGCGTGACACCTCCGAAAATTCGGCATTCAACTTCAAGACGAAAATTTTCGAAAATTCTGCTTGCCATCGAGGTTTAGGGCGCGGGAGACCTCTGAGGGAGATCTGGCCCTGGTGTCACGGATTTTACATTCGGCACTGGGGCCGTGAGCAGTGACGGTTCAAGTTCAACTTTTGAAAGGAGTCGAATTATTTCCAAGTATAGATAGAACTAGATCTAAAGGCAATTATTTCACTACATCTACTTTAAAATCTACCGTCCTCGTCTCTGATAATCTTACTTCGTCTTACAGAGACTGAACGCTGCCTCCCATTCTGCCGCTTCATATCCATCGTGGATGGCTCGATATCTCCCGACAAAGTTTTGGGAAGAAGTCACTTGGAGGGGACACATTCAGAAGAATCAAAACAGCGTGAATTTGAACTCACTGAATCCCCGAAGTATTGTTGTGCCCAAGCCAGCGACCTAATTATTGTGAATGAGCATCGATGATGGAACATAGCAGTTTGAAGCCCTTACCGATTCCCGCCTCAGCACTATTAGTCCGTCAGTCAGTCTGACACGCCCGATGATTTTGAACGCTCCCCATGCAGACGCGTAAGGGTCATCAGTCTGGATATTAGTATGAGTATCGTCGAATGGCGGAGGACACCCAAACCACTTACCTGGCCAGCGATGATCACATCAACAATGTTCTTTGCGCGATCCAAATTCCCCTCCACCTTCGAGTAGAACCGCTTACAGTTATTGGACCCATCTTTGACCTCTATGCCCTCCTAAGTAACCGTCGGGATTTAGCTTCGCTGTGCAAAGAAAACACTCACATCCGACTTCTCCCACGAAGACGGTAGCCAGGGATCTGCTTGTTTCACGCAGCCAAATTCGAGGCTGCTCAAAACTGGCTTTTCCGCGTAGCAAACGTACTCCTGGAGCGTAATGTACAGCGGCTGTCTACATAATGTATCCATGGTCTCCGGTGCCTCGAGCTCGTTCAACCAATGTCTATAGCTGTTCAAGCACGGCACCTGGAGGACATGAATTTTAATTATGAGGCGCCATGAAAGGACACACGATGGATGACCCCTGCCAAGATCCGGTAAGGGACCCAGGAAAATAGGATTGGTTGAGGTAACGTGTTAAAGAATCGTTCAGGCCGTAGTCCGTGGCAAAATCCCACGGTTCAAAGCGTGTCTGGCACTCGTTTATGAAGTGTTCCACGTCCTCGGGGCGAGGCCCAGGTCTAGAAGGCACTGTGTGGACTGTGGAGCGCAAATGAGCTGGGAACATGGGGCTTAGGGTATCTAATCGTGTGAAATAGCAGAGGGTGGAGTAAATCGAGGCAGATGGGACCTGCACCGTTCTGGGCCCGAAGTACACGACCTCTCTGGCAGGAGGATATGGTGCTGGGTACGCTCCATGGACCGTCTCGCTGGTCGTAATATCTGCCAAGGGGGAGATAGAGCCGAAGCTCTCCCCTTGGAGGGTTGCTAACGGATACTTTTGGCGAAGTCAGTCCAAGCGACTGAAGTCAAAGGAGGTATACATACCCGAAAGGCCGCCAGAACGTAAGGCCGTATTCTTTCCATCACCGTGTCGCGCGTGGCTGGAGACTCGGCCCTGACAGACGCTAGAATAAAAGGTTGAGATTAGTTCCTATAAGCCGACGGTAGCACTTGCATTCGGAGGATAGCAACCACATAAGAGCTATGGCCAGGGAGTTGGTGTCGTTGGCCAGCGGCCATCCGTGATTCCTCTCCGCCCCGTTATTTAGCCGTTGTTGGAGAAACACGAGAAGCAGATGTGGAAGGCCCGCCCATAAGAGTTGATTCACGTTCATTTGACGAGGGTCTTCTGCCCTCAGCATAAGGTATGCGACCCATAATGCATCCGTGAAAGACGCGTAGTCGTCCAGGCACTGTTCGCCGCGTTTGAAAAACTTGAGCGCAGAAAATCGGCCTCGCAATTCCGTCTTCGCGTGTGCGGGAAGGAGATGGTACACATCTGCAGGGACATGAAACTTTTCTGCAAACAAGAGAGTGTACATCGCGGGGGTATCGAGCTGACGACAGAACGCGCGGCAACACAGAACCAGGCTGTACCATTCCTGTGGGGGTCCGAGGGCGTGGCCTGCGGCATAAAGCACGATGTCCCGAAGCACTTCTGGGGAGGTTGACACTAGAGACGCGGCCATGGAGTGAAGGCGCCGTGGTTGTCATCGTCCTAGTATAAGTATGCCGGAGAACCAAATGAATGGCGAGCCGTCAGAGTCCTTAGCCGTAAATTTGCTCCTAATGGAGTGCTCTTGTCGCTGATTTCCGTATTTTTATTACACTTCGCGTCATCCGAAAGCGCCAATCGCCCGGGACCCTGAGGATCAGATGGCCCTCGGAGTTGTGCGGATGCTCCAGGGCAATGCAACGCGGGCCTCGGACGGAAACAAAAGAACCTGAGGTGAACGTCTGGAACGTCAAACAGGAGATTTCTTTCTCTTTGTGCAGAAGGAAAGAGAAGTTCTTAACTTGTACGTAGCATTCGGGTGGAGCATGGCAGCCAGCGATGCTGACGAAGTTGGTACTTATGCTTCACGGACCGAGAGCAAGTCGGACCGGCCAGAAACGATGCTCTTGAAGGACGGTCGGTTGGCTGGTTGTAATTGTCTTCATGAAGGCACATGACAGTCGCTCGGCAAAATCTGCGTGCATAGATTAAGTATAGCGATGCGATAAAGCCAAGACAATATTATCTTGCTAGCAAGCGCCACGCAGTCCTCATCCTCTCCGCTAACGGGCGGAGCTTTGGGAGGACAAAGATAGGAGAAACTTGGGAGGCGTTTAATTAATCCAATGGTTAAGGCGCGGAGGCCATAACTTCGGATGGTGACCACAGAACGGAGAAGCCGATGTGGGAGCGTGGTTCGGCTCGAGGCCCGGACCCAACCCAGAGTAGGAAGGAATTGAACTCCCGACGGAAATTAAAAGCGGTAAACTGTACAAATGAAAGCCACGCGAGGAGGCCGTGCTTTGGAAAAAAAAATGCGCAGTGCCGTTGCGGGCCCGGGGTTGTCAACATTCCGAATGTCGTATGTGGCGGAAAAAAGACTGACGCGCATTTGTCGGAGGATCCGCTGGCATTCAAGTTCAGAGCCACAGCGACGGGCACCCGCGGCACTGAACGCATTGCCATGGGCAGATCATGCCCCAAATACTACTTGCCTGAAGGAGTTGCAAGGCTTGGGCAATGGATCCAATGCAGAAGATCCCAGGGCTCTGGCGAGAGGAACAGGTTCGTAGCAGCACAGCACGGGTGAGGTAGAAGAGGAAACTCTGACTCAACAGTGTTGACTCGGTGTGGTCGCGGGGATCTCATGAAAGCACGGACGTGATGCATATGAGTCCTGCGACTTTGAAAATAAACACGGTCAATCTCCAGTCACTTTTTTCTTACTTACCACTTCATCGATGGCCAATCTCACGAAGCTCGAACAGCACCTTGCCTCGCGGTCGTACGTTGAGGGGTAAGTGGCTTTCACAACTGGTCTCCATGATGACTTTGCTATGGTCCGTGTTTCCAAGAAGCGACTAGACACCGCTGCCAAAGAATGCCGATTTTTTTTATTACCTAGCCTTCTGAATCCCATTTTGCTGTCTCATACTTCTCGGATAGTCTCTGATATTCATTTCGTTCAGATACACGCCGTCCCAGGCCGATGTAGTCGTTTTCAAGGCGATCTTATCGGCGCCAAGTGCGGAGTCGACTCCCCACGTAGCGAGGTGGTATACTCACATCAAGTCCTACACTTCCGAGTTTGCCTCTCTCTCCGGCTCCAGCACCGCCGGCGACGCTTTCCTGGGTGCTTCCGATGCCCCTGCCGCTGCTGCGGCAGCGGATGACGACGATGAAGTCGATCTCTTCGGAAGTGATGAAGAGGACGATGCCGAAGCCGAGCGTATCAAGGCTGAGCGGGTCGCAGAGTACAGCAAGAAGAAGGCTGGCAAGCCCAAGCCCGTAGCTAAGGTCCGTCAAGTATTGCCTAATCGGCCTCAAGCCTCATCCATCGTGTTACCCAGTCTGTTGTCACTCTCGACGTCAAGCCCTGGGACGACGAGACCGATATGGAGGCGCTAGAGAAATCAGTTCGTTCGATCGAGCAAGATGGGCTTCTCTGGGGGCTCAGCAAGTTCGTTGCTATCGGCTATGGTACTATCATTGCTTTCGCTACTTTTCGTTGCTGCCGCTTATCTTCATCTCTAGGAATTAGGAAACTACAGGCAAGCGCTTACCCATCTTCCATCTTCTATCCTTCCGGCGTCTAACATATCTGATGTCTAGATCACCCTCGTCATTGGTATATACAATGTCTCCCATCTCGTATTCCATTCTAATATCGAGTCTGTCAACAGAGGATGAGAAAGTTTCTCTTGATGAACTCCAGGAGAAGATTGCCGAGTTCGAGGATTACGTCCAGAGCACGGATGTCGCCGCCATGCAGAGTATGTCGTCCACTAGTTTTCATTTAGTGCCATCTGATCAGCTTTGCCTCGCTAGAACTCTGAGTGGGTGATTTAAATAGTCTTTTCGACACAGCTCTCGATCGTGTACTCAATGCCTTGTGAATGTGATGATTATCTCCGTACTTGGCCTGGATTGTGATCGGTGGCGGGCAACTCGGGCGTTTTCATTTCCGAGACTCTTCCTGGCAAAACTGACAAAACTCCGCCAGAAAACGGAGATAAGGCCCGATTCAATTGGTTTTTCTAACGCCCGTTTACTCTAATCAGAGAGGTCAGAAGGCGGCAAGAACGCGTCCATTTGCACGTGTCCGCGCTCGCGGGTTCCGAGATCGGTGACTTGACCTTCGCACAACCTCGGTGCGTAACGCCGTAAACTATTTTAGCGACGCTTATCATAAATATCAAGTGGGTCCAGGTAGGCGGGACAAACCGTCGCGGTGTCGCCATTTTCGTCGTCAAGTTATCCATGAGGCCGTGATTGTGTCCCAACTGAGGAACAGGGGGGTCCAGATCTGAATCTTGATCTACCCGCTGAGTGGAGTGACCTACACTGTACGGCGAGCTCGATGCGGCGATCTGTTCTAAACCCGACTAGCATGTTGTTTCGTGAATTCTGGGATGGCGCGACAACCTTTAAAATGCACTATGTTTCGCAAGTACCTGGCAATTTTTCAAGATGGTTTCATTCTTTGAGCGTATCCCTCACGACGTCCTTCAGCACATCGCGCTCGCTGGTGTCTCGCCTGGTTGCGCCCCGCCAGTGGATCTCTGCTGCCTTCTCGCCACTTGTCGAGCCATTTACAACTGTCTCAACATCCGCTCTAGTCCACACTTATATGCCGCTATTTTCAAACTCAAGTACGGGGGTAGCATCGTCTCCGGCAAGCACACGGATTCGTCGCTGGCCTCTGAACTTGTTCGACGATGTGGCGCGCTTCGGCGTTGTCATCGCTTTGACATTTCTTTCCCCGACCTACGTCAAGACTTGTGGACTCTTTTATGGATGATAGCCGAGGAAGGGCGCTGCGTTCCCCTTGTTGAGGCGCGGTTTCCTCAATTCATTGTCGAGCTAGCTCGATATTATTTGAGAGAAGACGTCCCGCGTAGGGGAGATATCGAGAGTTTAGTTATCTGGTTGCTCTGCCTGGGCTTGTCACGACGTACGCGGTCCTCCCATTTGTCCCCTGCGGAATTGACTTGATGCCTAGAGGACATATTGTCGGAAAATCCGGAAACGCGGAGCACACTGGTCACTTTATTACGTCCCTTCGTTTCCCCGTCCGAATCGAAGGCACCGCTTTTTACCTCACAATCTCCTCCCATATTCCATCCCGTCCCTCAGGATTACTCTGCTGCGCCTTCGTATACGGAGGTTCCGGACACTGAGGACGAGGTAGTAATGCATTATAACCTTCGAATACGCTCACCACATCTGCCGTCGCCTTCCGATGCCGCGATAATTGTGATATTCGCGCTCAAGGAGGCGGTATCTCTACAAATTCCGTACCATCTTCCGGCAACGCGTGCTATTTCTATAGCCGAGAATCGTTCGGGCCCGACTATCGAAGACTACACTGCTTTCAAACGCGCTGTGACCCCGCTGTATTCCGACATCCGAACGATGGCAGGTCATACCTCGGCTACAACTTTAAAATTCGTTGATCCGTTATCTGAGATCCTCGCTGTTGACTTGTCTGCGGAACGTTCGCGTCCGGCTTATCTGGCAGGGTCTCTCACAGGTGTCTGGGACGGCTCGATGATGGTAGATCGAAATTTTTCGGAACTTTCCAGTTCAAACCTAATATCCATCTTCAGATTTCATACGTCTTCTCAGGAGACCCACCCGCGAAAACAGAGATTTCGTCAGACTTTTTATGTCGAGCACCCATGCAATGCGAATTTTCGGAATATCACTGGCTCCCTGCAATGGAACCGCTTCCAGCTGGACTGTACAGGGATACTACCATGCCCGAGGACTCACAAGTGAGCGACAAACCCGTATCTGCCACTGTGATAATAAACTAGGCGTAGTTTTTATGCGAAGAATTACAACACGAGTTTGTTCAGCCCGCATTTCATATTCTCATAGGCCAGGTACGTTAACGTCCCTAGTGGTCCGTATCTTTTGTGCTTGACTTTCGCAGACACTGCAGGACCACGAGAATGCATGGGCACCAAGAGGTTTCAAGTTTTCTGGAAGGGTGCACGACGATGGTCTGATTGAATTCACTCGGCGACCGGTAGGTCCTTTCATCTTCTCATGAAAGTGTGAGGACCGACGCGCGCGGTAGAAGAATGATGAATCCGAGATGTCTGAAGCATGGATCTTCCAAGCCCGCCTGCACCACAAAACCACCCTTGTTGGTACATTTCGATCATCATCTGAAGAGTCGTGCGGGGTTCGCGGTATTTTCAGCATGAGTAGACGAGCGCCGCCGGCGGTGTAAAATTAGCAGTCTGCCCAGTCCACAAATCATATTACCTTGCATCTCCGACGTTGACGTTTCCCGTATTCTAGTAACAGTTTGTCGAGTGCTCGCCGGCGCCAAAGTTGCCCTCCACTCTTTGACCAATATCCGAGCTCCGTCTTTTCAAGTTTCGGTGATATCCGTATTCTAATTCAGTGATGTCAGTGGTTCGGTGGCCGGATTGCGCAGCTGCAGAAAAGCATTGTCACGGCACCAGTAGGAGCGGATTGGATTTCGAGCTGACGTCTCCCGCTCTCTCAAGGTCGTGAGTGAGCTCATAATGACATAATGATCAATGAAGGGCATTTGGAAGCGTGAGGCCAACTCGAGGCTGCCGTGTGTCTTGAACATTGCGTTCAACATCCATTCACGGCAATTTCCGCGTGTGACCCTCAAAATCATTGGTCATTTCTGTAAATTCGGTTGAACATTGAGAGTATCCGCAGCATACATTAGGCTGTACGCTCCCCGACTGTTTCCGAACGGGAACGCGCCGGAAAATTCTACCTGAACACACTTCGCGCCACAGTCGGCCATGACGAAATACGGAGGATGCTATGTCCTGCAGGCGTCAAGACAAAGATAGCGTCCGCTCATGAGTGTTTCAGAGAGACGAATAGGTGACGGAAGCAAAACTAATCTCAGGCTCTTCACGCTGCTCCGACTTACCGCCGCGAGAACTCAGAGGGTCTACATGGGGCTCAGTTTTTGATTTGTATCAAAAGACCGCATTGCGGCTTTCCCTCGAACGTCAGTTGGCGACAACTACTTACGACGATGAAAATGAAGACTCGCAATGCGCCGCCGCTGAGTCCAAGTCCCTGATGAGTTTAGTGGATAAGATTTTGCGTCGCCGCCTCACGTAAGTAACACAGTGGACAGGAGGCGCGCATGCCGACATGGTGCGGTGATGTGGAGAGGTGGGGAATGTGGCGTACTAAGGAGAATTGTGGCGAGCTAGAGGGTCTAGCCGATCTGTGTTATGTTTCCGCCGTTTCGAACATGTTGAGGGTGGAATCAGTACCGCGAGTATCTTTATCTTGTATGGCATGGTATGGCACCACAAAACCTGAGGCTGTCGGTTGGGCCATCCGTCCTACCGAGCATGAATGGACTTCTGTGCAGCGATAGTTCCTTTGAACTTCAGCGGTAGGGAAGTATATTTCCTTAGCGTACATCCAGGTGAATGAACAGGCATAGTATCAACGTCGGACAGAAGTCATGGAGTCACTCTATAGATCTAGAAATTGTGTCTCTGACCTTTGGGGAAAACAGTCTTCAAGGTCCAACACAGTCAGCGACCAATCCAAAGTTTATCCATTTCTGTAAATTCCATTAGCCGATGCCAGATCGGAAGGTACGGGAGAGGCCACCCGTAGTATAGAGGGGAAATTAGTGCGATGGTGCCTGTAGCGGTTTACCCGACATCACTCGGCTGGATGGGCCGCTGAGAATGAAAATTCAAAATAGGTATGAAGGTCTTTTTGGACGAAACGATCAGCTTGCGTAAAATCTTGAGATGTTTGAAGATTTTCCGTACCTGAATACTTTGAGGCCCTCCCATGTGTTTACATGAAGGCGGTGAAAGTGATTTTTAACATGGATCTTCAAAGATTCTGGACAATCTAAGTTCTGGCGAGATTAGTGTCCAATTTTGGAATATCTCGCGAGAAAGGAAAACAGATTGCCAGCCGAAAAACTCGGAGGAAACAATATATTTGTCTTGGTCTGGCCCAGAATCTGCCTCTTCATTGCATATGTCAACTTTGATTCATGACCGCAAGCTGACAAAAGAGCTCGGGCATCTCGGAGATGTTCAACTCAGAATTGCTTGCTCAGAATCTGGTACTCAAGTTGCCACAAGGTTAAACCAGATTTTACAAATTCATTACAAAGGTAACTGCTCCCAATTACAAGTCGCCAAACCCAGAACTTTACATCCACGAGGTACGACTTTGTCCTCCGTCGAGGTACGCTTCATGATCGGACTTTTGATCTCTTGTATTTTCTGGATCTGATAAAATTTCACAGACCAACGCTAGAATTTCCGACCATCTTTCAGCTGCTCATTGCCAGCGAGGACATTATACCCTCAACTCAGCTGATTCTTATCACCCTTCGGCCAGGTAGTAAGGGATCGCATTGATGTGAGCTTTCATAATTTCAATCAGGCTGCACAGTCCAACAGATAGATATGACTCAATGTTACAGCTGAAGATTCACCTGTCGATAGGCATGTCCTCCGTTTCTGGCAAATTTTGAGGGTGTTCACCCCTTATGGAAATATCGCTGCGCCTGCAACATGCACGACGTCGAATCATGGGCCACATCATGCATGTCAGAAACCGATGAGATCTGGGACATCCCTTGATCGCGGGAGAATCTCGACTTAACGGAATGCGTAATCATTCACAAACAGAACTTGTTCTGTATGTGCCTATTTGGGGGGTTTCCAAAGGGGGGACTATCGAGAATGTCCACACTTTGGCTTATGTAAATCGGACGGCCCCGGTCCGGTCCGGTCCACCTTTCTCCGGTTGAATGATCACTGCTACTTTGCCCAGTAGAAAATAAGGGAAGACGAGGAACCAACCGCAGGTTGGTGACGAGTCTTCCCATCATGTATATATCTTGACTCAAGCTATTTTGGTTCTTCGGGAAATATTCTCTGATTATACAGTCCCTGCTACTAAGTTGAAATGAAAACCTCTCAGAATAAGTATGCAACCACTGCCTTTTCTGTTTGTGCCCCGCCGCTTGCCGGCCTATCCCTATCATCTTGTTCACTGAAGCGCGGACGTAGTGCTGACGTAGTTGACGAGCCTTTGCCGCGAATGTCATCAACGTAAGGAAGACACTTTGATGTTCTCCGGGTTCGAACCAATGTTCATGTTCGCTGGTTGTGTCTCGGTAATTCAAGTACGCCCCGCAAGTTCGTGCTTGCGGCAGGCCTGTTCGCACAACGTGAACTGATATTTGTTAAACGGGTGATTACGAGAATTTTGATGCAATCAAAATCTCGTTCTTTTTATATCTCAGAAAAGGGGCTGGAGAGCGTTTTTTTTCCTTGTCGCCGAAAACATGGTAACCGATTTAGTGGCGGTGCTCTGGATTTGAATGCAATTTAGTGGCGCTGCTTAATTCGGTTTCAGGTGGGTTTCAAGAGGTTTCAAAGCTGTATCAGTGTTTTCTGACTTCAATAGTGGCGATGCGATAAGATAGGTTTGGTCTTTAGGACTGGGGTAATTAAGTGCAAACAGACGCGTCGCGTTGAGAGATTCTACTCACACATAGATTGCTCCAACTGGAAAATTCCGAACTTTGTTAACATTGATACATACATGTATTTGTATGTCAAACACACATTTGCGGCCCACGGCCTATTTCTTACTGTACAAAATACAATATCTCGAAGGAGCTGTCTGGGAGGCACGAGTTCAGTAACATTGACAAACAAACGCGTCGCGTCAAGAGCGTAACTGCGGCCGACACCCGGATCAAACAATTCAAAGTCAGCTGTTTCCACTGATATCGAGGAGAACTCTGTGTGCCAGGAGACAAGCTCCAAAGGAGGAGGGCATCTCATCTCAAAAGCAATATTCCACCTAACAGCTGGCTCCTGGAAGTCAAATATTGAACCCCCCATTTTTTGCTCTCTGTAACACTTGCGTTCGATGTGTATTTCCTTTTGAACTGCGCGCATGTAAGTCGTGAAGGTCAGTCAGATATACTTAGTGGATCTTGTTGAGTACTTAGAACAATGTCGGCATCGATTTATGTGGTGCGAGTCGTGCGATCAACATACTTTTCGCATTTACAGACCACAAACCCCCAGCTTTGAGAATTTCACCAGAGACACTAAGGCTGAGCCTAAGCACTCCTTTCGGACTTTATGTCAGGATAGAATCACTTTCAAGCCGAAATTCCATTCTATTCACCTGAAATAATGTCAGTGCATGATCAAATGAACAGAAACAGTCGACTTTACCGACTCAAGGTGTCTGGGTTTTAAATTTCAGTCTAACCAGTCCTTTCGACAAATACAATACGGAGCCACCAGCAAAACTCCATCAACATTGCGTCAAGTCACAACGTGCTCGTATCTCACAGTCCACACCAAGTGTTGAATACTGTACTATTTCGACCAAGTGTTCGGCCCATGTTACATGTTACACCAAGTGTTCACTTACTCAGGTGTTCATTTCTCGGCAATCACGGGAAAATTACCATAAATGGTAATCCGGCGGATGCCGGACGGAAATTTTTGACGCTTTTTAGCCCATTTCAGCCAGAAAATCTCAATGTTACCGTTACAGGTGTCCCAAGTGTTCAGTTCGGAGGTCCGTGTTACACGTTACATGAACACTCGGTCGAAATAGTACAGTAGTTCAACATGAGCGCGAACATATTATATCACAGTGTGAAATCGTACAATTAATCACAGCAGCCGAAAAACAAAATTCGAGTCATGCCGTGCACAGCATCGGCCCTTACCCCCAAGTACTTCTCGGTCCGTGAGACTGCGCACTGCCACATCCAAATCCGGTAGTAAATACCACACTATATTTGAATTTTTCAAAATTGCAGATCAAACCTTAAAGCGTTTCGCTAGTTCCAATTCAAGGAAAATCCTAATAGCGCGGCCGTCAAGTGTTCTTAAACTGACGGAGTGACTGTGTAAATTGCGGAGCCGAAATTCTCAGGATTCAGCCTTAGAATTGTTCGATAGGAGAGATTCCGAACCACCGGATATTCATCTGTGTTCGTTTCTTAGTCACTGGACCTTAGGCCTGTATTGTATCACCATCACCGGGTGCCATGTTGCACAACGAGGGGGCTTCAATCACAATGGTGAGGAGTTTGAAGAACCCGAGAAGAATAACGATTCAACAGTCACGCGTCACGCGCCCCGACGAATTTGTGGTCCAAAAATGGTCGGGAACAGCTCCTGAAATTCGGTGAAATCCGGGTTGTGGTGAGTACGAGGACATAACTAAGAAAGTTCAAAATCCATCCCCATATGTGGCGACACAAGCCCTCGTAGCCGGTTTTTCGGCAGTGTTTTTCGCGTGTTTCGGCAGCGATGGGTAGAGGCAAAATAGCGAAAACAATTTCACTGCTGCCGCAGCTGAAGTATATCTGAGCGCCCGGCTTCATTTCTACATCGATTTTAGGGCCTCACAGGCAATTTTGGTGGTGCCGAGGTTTGGGCGGGCGTCCTTGTGCCTCTCTGCCGAGGTGCCGAATTGATATTTAGGTCACGGGTCACAACCTGCCGAATGAAATTCTATTTAATTTCTACCCCATTTCGTGTTCTCTGGACGACATTTCAAAGCTTCTTTCACACAGCCCTCGAATTAATCAAACATCGTTCATTTACGTTGCTCGCCGTTCATACGTGCATCCAGCGGCTCGCTGCAAGCTGTAGAAACATATAAAGCTGCCAGTGTTCAAAAAATACTACCTGATGTGGCAGACTCGGAGACTCCTGTAGTTCAGCCGGTTCTCGCAGCTGCGGCCGCATACACTCGCGGCACAGTTTTGTGAAATAATGTTCGCTCCTTCCCCAACTCACTCTTTACTGCCGCTCACTGCGTTCCGACCCCTAGTAGACGGAGGGTCCGTCTACAGGGGTAGACGGAGGGTAGACGGAGGGATCCGTGTACCTTCGTCTACACCATGTAGACGTGGCCCGTCTACCTTCGTCTACCTGCGCGCAGCAATGTAGACGGACCTGTCGTGATGTAGACAGACATAGACGGATGTAGATGGATGTAGACATACCTGTAGATAACATACCATACCCAAGTCCAGTGTAGGCTGGTGGGACTTGTTGGTCGGTGGCACAAGATGTAAGGTACGTGTACGTCCGCGTACTGATGTGGGCGGAGGTAGACGGAGGTAGCAGCACGTGCGTCTACGCCACGTAGCCGAACGTAGCCGAACGTAGCCGGACGTCCGTCTACATTGGGCCGTAGACGCATGTAGACGAACGTAGATGCACGTAGACGTACGTAGGGAAACGTAGACGGGGGTCCGTCTACTGGGGGTCGGAACGCAGTGGCTATCTCGAATTCAAGATGAATTTGGCTTCTGCTACTATTTCGCCCAATGGGTCTGGATTTTCCCTTCCTCCCTTCCTCCTTGCCCCCAAAATTTTTGGAATGATTATCTGTAGTAGTCCTCTATGAGTATACCAAATATCTAAGGGATCCGGAGAAGGGAAGGTGTTGAGAAAGCCTTGCTAAGACATCAAACTTGATGACATTTTGTGATGTCTTCAAGTTGTCCAGTTTCTAGCTTCCTCATTTGCCCTAAACACCCAGAAAAATTTGAGCGACACTGTATATCATGAATAGCTTGCTTTTTATCTTCAGAAATTTTTACAGATGCGTGTTCGTGGCGCATTAGAAGAAAGTGTCGCAAGTCACATCAGGTCACAGGTGTCACGCCTCCACACTTTCCGTCCAATGCGCCACGAATTTGCACCGGTGAAAAGTTTTGATGAAACAGAACATGTTATGAATGATATACAGTGTCGCTCAAATTTTTCTGGGTGTTTAGGGCAAATGAGGAAGCTAGAAACTGGACAACTTGAAGACATCACAAAATGTCATCAAGTTTGATGTCTTAGCAAGGCTTTCTCAACACCTTCCCTTCGCCGGATCCCTTAGATATTCGGTATACTCATAGAGGACTACTACAGATAATCATTCTAAAAGATTCCGGGGGCAAAGAGGAAGGGAGGAAGGAAAGAAATCGAAAATCCAGGCCCATTGTGCAAATCCAGACCCATTGGGCGAAATAGTAGGTTTCTCTGCTTTGCTGGAAGTATCTATCGACACCTCAATATCCACCGTCTTCTACTCTCTGCTGGATCGGCTGGTTGGATTGAGCGCGGGAATATGGCATGCATGTAAATCTGGATCTCCATACAGCGCCTGTTGGTGTTGATATTATGCGAATCCCGAAACGGAGCGAGGTATGTCTTGTACTATTGAACATATTTCCACGCTGATACGAGGACACGCCGCAGCTCTGGTGCTTGAATCTGAGTTGATCCATATTCATCAGCGGGCCAATCTGAAAGACATGACACGAGATTCAAGACAAGGAGCACATTATCCTAGTGTTAAAATTGACGTTGAAACTTTCAGCGGGCATGGATAACGGTAGTGCGAAACTCTGTATGGCTGCATAACTCACGTAACAAGATCCCAGACCCCGCGCTTGGAAACGGACTAGCATTTCCCCTGAGTCTCGAGAACTCCGCGAGCGTGAGACCATCCGTTTCGCCCAATCAACTTGAACCCTCGCGACAGTTGGGTCCATAATCGCCCAGACCGAGGAAATTCATAGTCTGGATTCGAAGGCCCCTTCTTGTGTAATCTTCCTTCCTTCCTTCCTTCCCTCCTCCGAGTCGGCAATTCTAGTACCGCCGCAATTTCTCAACGGAAACTACCACGACAGATTCACGCGCCCTCCGAGGGGATCGGGTGTAGAGACCTAGCAGAAAGGCGGTGAGATGGTTCAAAGTTGTGAGGCGGGACAACTCGAACGGTGAACATGAAGTTTGACAGACTTCTACTTGCGTTGATCGCATGCTGCAGCGTTCCCAAATATATTCGATCAAAAGGTCGAGATACTGCCCCTCGGTGTCACAAATATAACTTCTGCTATATTGCCTGGAGAAATCACTTGGAATTGAGATTTCTGAATTTCCCTCAAGTCCACCCTTGCGTTGTATGGTGTAAGTCGAAATTGTTCACGTTTCGTACGAACTTTTGAATCTCGGCACAATATCTTGACCATGTTGGCGGCCGCAATTTATGGACGGGAGTGTTATTCACTGGCTCATTACAATGGCATGTCTATTGTGAGAAAGGGGCCACGGCGATCAAATTCGACGAGGGGCTAAAAATTGCCTGCAAATCAGCTCAAACCTGCGATTCCATTTCGCATGTCCCCCGCTATGGTTATATTCCAGATCTGCGAGGACGCCTTCACAACAGAAGCAATCTATCCAGATATATAGGCAGGATGAACTCTAAACCAGCGACACAGTCAAGGGCTAATTTCGTATCGAGAGGTGAAGCGAGAAAATTACGTGAATTGCTTCGCACATTTATAACCTCCGGAAAGCGAGGAACATCAGATCTAGAATCAAAACAAAAATTCGTCAATACCTTACAATACCTCATACCCATTATGTACTGCCAGCAGTTTTTTGCTCCCGATGCACAAATGCCGACCGCCGGGCTCTTTCAAACGATGACATTGAACAGGAACAGCGGTATTAAAAACGACTGATCAAACAAATTCGAACTGTCGCTTGCCATTGGGCTAAGTATTGCCTTCTTGAAGATAAGGTTCGGTCTTATCGCGGAGAACAACGGACATTCGGAGTTGTTCCAGCTGGAACAATCCGCAATACGATCTGCTACTGAAACCTCACTCCAATATTGAGGGCTGTGATGCGGGATCTCCCTTTGACTACTACAGAGGGGATTCGGAACCTCCGTGAACTCAGAATTCCCTGTCAAAAAGCAATTGTTCAAGCCTCCAAGTCCCAGTCACTGTAGAATGGCCTCGGCTGACGGCATGATACACGCACGCCTCCGCTTGTCGACGCATTCTATAATTTATTTAGACTGATGCTCTCGGAGTAAGGTTCGACAATAATATGCACCCCAATTTCTTTGATCAAAACAGCAGGGGGGGTCGCGGGTCAGCTCTAGCAGAACAGCTTGAGAAATATCGAGTCCCACAAGCATTAGAACTTCGTATAATCGACGCTTCATTCACCCGGCGGCAATTTTAACAGCGGTCCCCGCACCTCAAGACTCTGAGCGTGTGTAGATCCGAGCGCCGAGAACGTAGGAATTATAGATGATAAGTTTTGACGCACGATCGAACTTATGTACGTAAATTCGGTCCCTTTCACTCTCTTGGGCTAAAATAATGATGAAGAACAAGACGTTTCGCAGAATACACCGAGTAAACTTTCTTTCGACTTGATAGTGGCTAGTGTTGAACGACATTGTCAGTATTACTTCAACCGCAACCACCGATAAAGTCTTGAAATGCTTGCATCAACTTGTCAGTGAACGGTGAACGTTGAACATCGAACCAACAAGGAACGGCTGTCCAACGCCGTTCTGCGAGTCAAACCTCGGTAAAAATCCAAGAACTATCGGAACCAATCGAATTTGGGCACACTGCACACTGTCCAATGACACGGACCGAAGTACGGTGTCGGCAGGAATCTCACTCACATGTTGAACCGGAACAGCCGAAGCGCTCACAAGCGTTTGAACGGACTCTGTTGGAAGGAAGTTTTAGTTTGATTTGAACCGAATCAACTTTGTCCATTTCACATGAAACTAAGATTATGAGATGACGCTACCGCACGAGGGTCTCGACGATCTGCTGAACTATGGCGAGCATTGACCCTCGATCCATAGTGTTGGATCATTAGCCGGTGTAGAAGTTGCAAACTCTAAGCCTTCCTCGCCACCTGGGGAATAATGATTGGATAAATGTTGAAATGCTGTTCAATTTATTGAACTAAATAAACGTCGGGCACAGTGAGAATTCCAATATGATATGTGTCTTCGAAGCCCGCGGTTATCCCCACAAATGTCTCGCCAACCATCATTAATAGAAGTAGGCCAGCCGGGATGCAGGGTTCAGGTATAAACGTCCGAGGAGATCGCGCGCGCTATGGGCAATCCGGGAATCGCGCGACCGTGTGTCGAAGCTAGAGCTGTTGGCGGCGCGATTCGTAAGTATGAACACGAAAGACCTATGTAATATTCTGCGTACCGCGCAAGTACCGTGCATACAATTTCAAGATTTAGACACAGCAATTGTAGTACTCAAGTGAATGCGACAAACTGATCGCGAGCTGGGTACTTGAACGAGGAAATTAAGGTATACATACCTCAATTGTCGCTGAAGCTTGAAGAGATACGTAAATCCCCAGAGAAGACCTTGAAGTCAAACTTGAAGGACGAACGGAGGTGTGGTGTGCTTCCGGGCAATGGAACTAAGACATAGCCCATATTTCCTACCCACCAATTTGAGCGATTGGGCTAGACGACGAATTTGTAGCGGCGGTCGTCGAGGGGAAGTATTCCGCCGACCATTGGCTCAGCAACTCTGCCGGTCCTGAATAAGATAGGTGGGAAATTGACAAAGAGGTAAGTGTCTGGTGCACCGTCCCGCAGTGCCACACACCGGCTCAGGATCTGAGTTATAGTGCACAGTGCGCATACATCACCCAAGTACGCAGTGATAAGCCCTAGCGCCAGCCCCAGGACCGGTTGGCGTTGCTGTTCTGTTCCCAAGTCTGACGTGTATAGGGAAGCGGAGAGAACGATGCGCCGCGTGTCGGTGTCGCTGCAGCTCAAGATGGAGTGAAGCGAGCACACAGCAAAGGTAAAGTCAACACAGGCCCAGAAAGACGAGAAACCGTAGATCCAGGAGCATATTTTGGCAAGTCAAGACCGATGCATAGCGTCCGTCAAGAGAGAACACACATCGCAGTGACCAGGACCATTTCAATTGGCCGAAGGTAGCACAAACGCAAACCCCAAACAGAAACTAGACGCGTGCGCCCACCTCGCGGGGAGTCTGTATACCGCCAGGGACTAGGTTTTGATGTGTTGCGATGCATATGGTGATCGTTGGTAAAGACTAAAAGAAAACAAGCTCCGAGTACAGATCTAGATTCACCGATTGTAAGTTAAGTGCGATAACTGCGGGGACGGTCACTTCGTGGATCAGCAAGTCCGCATTGAGTGCCAAAGGATCGATGCCCGAAGGGTTGTGCGCGTCGCCAGATAGAAATGACGAACTTGCGGCCGCGCCGCCGTTGAGGCCAGCCCGTGGAGAATCGCCCCCTCGCTCAGCTCCACGCTTTCACCCTGTAGAGGGAACTTTGGTGCGCGACCGCACATGCTTTGGCACCCGAGGGGAGAGCAGTCACTGGACAAGTGCCACGGAAGGCGCAAGCAAACAGAGGGCTACGAAGTTCCGGAATACGACGGGGTTGAGGACGATGACAACTGGGTCGTCTTCGCCAGAAGTGTCTTGATAATAGCGGAATCTCCCAGAGTTTAGGATTTGCACTGGGAGGTGCTCTGACGAATGAGGGGTCCGATATGAACCCGGATGATGCCCTTGCTTTCAATGAGCGTTGTAAGAGTGAGTTCGGTATCTCTTGTACTCGGGCACGTACCATCGGAAGTGACCACAGATAGGATAGGCGGTGCACGACCACCGGCGTAGGATTGATTATTCTTGTATGAGGAGGATCTCCGGAGTCGCGCGATACGACAGGGAGAAGAGGGGGACAGAGGACATATAGGGGTCGCCGAAGGCGCACATAGGACTTGAAGCTAACCACGGGGCTAAGGACGTCGCAGATGAAATTAACCGCCGACTATGAAGATAATGAGCGCCACGCGACAACCAGGCGACACAGCCTCCAGCATACTGGGAGTGCAAAATGAAAGCCAAAGATTGTGCAAGCGAACATCGAAAGGATCCGAAGCGGAGGAAGTCGAGCACACCTTTGGCAGTACACTGATGGAGGCCGAGCCACGCGGAAGGCTGTCGAGACAGACATGGTAGTTCCTGAGGGCGGTAAGGTGCAGACACGATATCTCCGAGTGCACGGTGTTGCTGGGAAGAAAGAGACCTGGGATCTTGTTGAAGAACTCGAAGCTGCCCGAAGAGACGCCCAAAGAGACCAAACTGAGCTTGTTCAGAAACATGAGTCATCACAGTACTTCTGGATTGTCGGGCCCAAGTTGACTCTTCGAGAGGTTCTTCGTGGCCTGCGCACTTGACGGAAGAAGCCAATACCGATACCGTCCGTGCGAAAGAACGCTGGCGAAGAATCAATCACTGGCAAGACGCCATCATCTAACGCAGCACAGACAAGGCGGAGCGTCTGAGGAGACTGCGCCAAGCAACCGGGTGGGTATAGTGGTGCCTGGATGGAGCCGGCCTGGGGGGCTTATGGTATGCATCGGCCGCGAGAGAGATGTGGGTGGTGCTTGACGAAAGAAATCAATACCGTGCAATGCATGGTTGGCTGCTGTTACCAGATGTCCGCATTGTTCCGACTGGTCCTTGGGCTGCCCCACCGCGAAAGATTCAGGAACTTGGATATTAATCACAGCCGATCTCGACGCGAAAGAACGCTGCCGATGAATCAATTTACTGGCAGGACGCCATCACCTAACGCAGCACAGACAAGGCGGAGCGTCTGAGGAGTCTGCGCCAAGCAACCGGGTGGGTATAGTGGTGCCTAGATGGAGCCAGCCTGGGGGCTTGGGGTATGCATCGGCCTCGAGAGAGGTGTGGGTGGTGCTTGACGAAAGAAATCAATACCAATACCGTGCATGGTTGGCTGCTGTTACCAGATATCCACATTTCTCCGACTGATCCTTGGGCTGCCCCACCGCGGAGGATTCAGGAACTTGGATATTAATCACAGCCGATCTCGACGCGAAAGAACGCTGGCGGAGAATCAATCACTGGCAGGACCCCATCATCTAACGCAGCACAGGCAGGGTGGAGCGTCTGAGGAGACTGCGCCAAGCAACCGGGCGCGTATATGTAGTGGTGCTGAATCATAATGAAGCCGGCCTGGAGTGGGCTTGAAGGTGACGTCAGGACGGCGTATGCATCGGCCTCGAGAGATGTGTGTGGTGCTGCTCGTGGTACGACTGTGGCTGCCAGAGCGAGGTATTGGAAGGCCTTCGATCATCTCTGGCGAAAGAACCTTATATGAAACAACAATTGCGTCATGGTATAAGCCAAAGATCGGAAATGGTTCTGACCTTCGGTAAGTAGAAAGCTCCCGTTTCCATGTTCCCAAGTTATTTCGACGTCTTCCACAGGCCAAAAGACCTTGGTTTCGAGGTGTACAACAGCGAACATACTCAGTCGACGACAGTGGGTTGCTTTATAGTCAGTGAATTCAGAAGCCAATTTATAACTTCCAGCACTCACGTCAGATGGTTAACCCAGTCCCTGGCTGAAGCCCGAGCCCGGCCAAGCCACGCCCAGTTTGAGGGCTTGGGCATAAAGATTCCGAGCCGAGCCAGGTCTAAGCCGGGCTTTCGGGACAAGCCTGGTTTTGCGCGCCGTGGCTGCTGCGCTGCCGACGGTCTAGAAAAAACTCGGCCGCAGAAGCGAAGGTGAAGAATTCTTGCAATCCGGAATTCCAAAGAGTGACCGCGAGGTAACCGTGAGCAACTGTGAGGACGCCACCGGAACTTGAACTCGAACTTGGAAGTTGAAGGGATGTTGAGCCTGGAAGGAAACGGAATTAGCCGTCCGAGGCAAGGCGGGACTTCGTTGAGACTGTTTCGGGCCCTGGATTGGAAATCAAAGTCCAGGAGCTCAGTGCATGAATCGTCACTGGCAGTGGTGGCAGCAGTGACAACGGCAGGTGACGTGTGTGGCTGTGCCGGCGCCTTTGTGCGTATTTATCTCCATCTGACACTCGTCTTCCTCCTCAACGCCCGCACAACGTTGTCGACACGCCTCTTGTCGTCTTCCCCCGACAGTAAAAAGTCGTCCATTCTTTCCCCACTCCCATAATGTTCACCACATTCGCTGTCCTTTTCGCCACCGCTGCTGCAGCTCAAGCAGTCAGCCCCTTTCACCTCCCTTTTTTCCTGTTTCTTACTCTGTTCCTAGGCCTCTGCATCGGCGTCAGCCTCTGCGTCAGCGTCAGCATCTCCAGCGTCTTCTACAGCCAACCCATACATCCCCACCTCTGCCAGTGCCGCTTGCCAGGCATATTTGAATCAGTTGGATGCTGACGCGGATCTCGCGACCTGCACGTCTGCTCTCAAGACTGCAACGGCTGGCTTCGGTCCCAATGGAAACCTGACCAACGCAAGCAAGGCGCAGGTCACTGGCACCCTGACCACCATCTGCGCCTCGTCTGCTTCCGTCTGCCCCCAGACCATGATCACCAGCAAACTCGCCTCCTTTTACACCTCCTGTGGCCCCGAGCTCACCTCGACCCCCAACGCAGAAGTGAAGCTGATATACGACACGTTCTACACCGTCCTCCCTTTCCTCTCCGCCATCTGCACCAAGGACAACGCCGGCTCATGGTGCGTGCCCCAGGCCAACGCCACCTCCGGCAACGTCTCGCCCGCAGTCAAGGTCGGCCGCCGCGACACCGAGACCGCGTACATGCCCGACGCTGCCACCATCGACAAGAATAACATACTCTTCCTCTACACCGCGCCCGCTCTCCCCAAGGCGCAGCTCTGCACAGACTGCACCGCTGCCGTCCTCAAGAGCTTCATGACCTTCGAGGCAGGCACGAACTACGCCCCAGGGCTCGCTCAGAGCACGCTCATGTCCGGCCAGCCGGGGTTATACCAGGCCGTCACCTCGACGTGTGGTGTGAACTTCCTCTCGGGCGCGGTGAAGGCCGCCGGGAGCCTTTCTCAGGGCACCGGTACCAGCGCTGCGCCTCGCACCCTCCGTGCCGGGAGCGCGCTGGTAGCCGTCCTCGCTGCTGCCCTCGGCGCTGTTCTCCTGTTCTAGAGGGGCATGTCCATGTTCTAGGGGTAGTTGTCGGTGTTTCAGGGCAGGAACCATCGTCGTCTCACCGTTCTCTCTTTATCCCCCACCCACCTGTTAGTTATCTATCTATTCACATATTCATCCTTCTCCGGCAGACATCGATATCGTTTTACAGCATCCTCCCTCTCGGTGACAGACAGATAGATATCCATATGTACACCTTTGCAGACAGCAGTGCTAATTTGGTTATGATACCCCGCCCGCACGCTGGTTACACCGCTGAGGAATTTTCTGCAAGAGACTGCAAGAAAAGTGACGACGACATCGGTGTGACCCTGTTGCCGCATAACCTGGCGGCGATCAAAACAATTGACACTGACAGAGAAGAAGGCGCTTCGCTGCGCTTCGGAGGGTGAATAGAATAACAAGAGGAAGGTCAGATTACAATAGCACTGTTGGTGAAAGGTTGTGTTAGTGCAATCAGATCTCTAACAGGATTGTACAAGTTTATATACTGCAGAAATTTATCTAGAATATTGGAGATATTTTGCGGATAAGTACTTACAGCACTTTTCATTTGTATGCGGAAAACGTAAAATAATTCCGGACCTTTGATCTGTTCACACGCCCCTGAGGCCTGGCATCACAACTCTCCTTTTCCTTTTCCCACCACTTCTGCACCGTCTAACCAACTCAACTGCAGTCTGAGTATGTCTTGAAGCATACCGACAACATTTTTGCCATCATAACGACCTCAACAATTTGAGTTTCACACGCCGAGGCGGAGCGAGGCGGTATCTGAAGTGTCGGTGTTCAGTATAGCTCGTGGATGGGCCAAGGAGGGGTCGACCGTTCATACCTGCACAGGGTATGCTTTCATTGGGGGAACTAACCTGAGAGCTGGTCAACGCACTTTCCAGGTTCGTTCACTTATTGCCAGGATGTGAGATGTAGGCTTTAACAACGATGGGTGGTGTCGTGCCAACCCTGGTGCGTCTCACTTGATACTCATCTAAATCCCCCCATACTAACACGACCTACTAGCGTCTCCTCTCGCCCTTCGTCATCCCCGAGATCCTCCACATTCAAATTCTCCGCCGTGGACCAGATCCACATCGCAGGTTGCCGATTGCAACCATACTACTGTGATAGTACCATCCAGTGCCCTCCAAAATCAATTTCTTACAGTTATATACATGTTGAATGCCCCCAATGCATTGATACCTCAGAGAATGGCACAATATTCAGTTGTGATGCCAGGCCTCAGGGGCGTGTGAACAGATCAAACGTCCGGAATTATTATGAAAAGTGCTGTAACATGCCGTGAACAAATGGTCCAAATCGTACAGTATTTAGACTGGAACTGCCGCCGTCCGACATTTTGTAGCCAATGGGTCTACTTACGATCTTCGGCATCCAAATATACAAGAATACAATAATATTGGTCAGCTCCGTGTCTCAAAAACAAGACTGAAGTCGTAATCAACAAAGCCAAACAACCGCTTTCTTCCGAATTGGGAAATTTCGTCGCAATTTAGGTCCTTTGGTTTTTGACCTCGCTGAGCAGAATTTTCGAAACCAAACGAATTTAAAGATGACTGAGTCGGCTCCATCTCGTTGACTGTGGTGGCCATCACGCGTCGACCCAGGAATGTGATTGCGTCTTGCAGTGTGCCGGAACGACCAGCGATCTGCAGCCAAAACATACGCAGTCGAAAAACGAAGGCGCTCTGTTTGCCGAGCCCGAGTGATGCTGGCTTGGTTGCCGATTCGAAGGTGGTTTGCGCATTGGACGATCTCAAGATTATCATTTTAATAGTATTCGTTACATCAGTTGCTCCCCACGGTCGGACACCAACCGTCGTCGCTGCAGGACGAGCACAACATGGAGGGGAGGATATACAGCTCGTAAGTGAGCTGAATGTGCGGGCTGCGGAGTACTTGAATGGCACAGAAGGGCAGGCGGTCAACGCGCTCCTCCGAGAGAAGCTGTTGCGCGTGCGGACTGAGGGTTCGAGAATATGCGTAGGCTCCAGCGACTCGAGATAATGGGTGGATAGATTGGAAGGCAGGAACGACCACAGCGCACGGTCTAGACAGTAAGGTTTCGCGAACGAGGGTCGGCAATGCAGATGGGGTACCGTCTGGGATGACGACATTCTGCAGTGAGGGAATGGCGGTAAAAACGAGAAAAAATGCGGCAGTTTGCAAGTACGGTGCGACCACCAGCCAAGTAATTTTTTGCTTGGTCAGTCGGATGCGAGTTCATTCAAGACGGTGACCTTAGTGACGGTCATGATTCGTCCGAGTCGGATCCTTGAGACAGAGCTTGAAGAGAACAGAACGCACTGAGAGCAGCGAGTACGTCGGAGGCTGCAACTCAGGTTGGTGCATTGCTGCAGACTGAGAAACACAAAAGGAAATTCCGCAGAACGGTCCTACACGTGACCTTTCGTCTTGTGCTGGTCAACCCTCATGGAGCCGACATCCACACCGCCGGCCAGTGGCATTCCAGAGGAGGAGGAATTCTACTCCTCCTGGTCTCTGTTCCTTGTCTGTCTGCTTCTCATTCTCTCGCTATGGACCAGCTACTATCTCCAAATAAAACGGATACGTTCAGTACACGAGACGGGTGTTTCGATTTTGGCAGGGATGACGGTGGGCTTGATCGTAAGATTGGCACCGGGCACGGCGATTCGCGAAATGCTGGTGAGTGCACATTTTTCTACAAGGGGAGACGACGATAGTGCGCATGCTGCGCTGCGCGTCTACATAGCTGTGGCTTCTGCCCTTCATGTCGTGGTTTTGGCATTTGGGGGCCGGGAGAACAGCCAGTTGTACTGGTGGTCTTGGTGGTCGTTGTGCCTGGCTTGAAAATTTCTCTGGGAAGTCGGCTCCAAACGCGATGACTTTCTCGCTCCGGCGCTTTCTCGCTTGGCCCATTTGGCGTTGATGGGAAGCCGAAGTCTGTTGAAGCCGGGCCCAAAGCACCATGGTCAAGATACGCCACAGCCAGCGCCAGTCTCCCTAGCTGCTGCGACCGGCGGGATGGCGTTACTGCGCATTTTGCGCTGCTCTTATGGCTGTGGCTTCAGGTCCCAAAGTCGTGGTTTCCGTGTTTGGGGACTGGCAAAAGAGCTATCCAGGAACCATTGGTCGTTGTGCTTGGCTTTAAAAACCTTGGGCCAAGCCAGGCGCCGTGCTTTCGTACCTGGCCGATCTAGCACCCATGGCACACGACGAAACCGGGCCAAAACCATGACTTCCAAGACCGTCCACGGCCGCACCAGCCTCACTACCTGCGTAAACACTAATAGCCTTCCAGACTTTCAAGCACACGTTATTCTTTAACCTATTGCTTCCTCCAATCATTCTAAATTCGGGGTACGAGCTCAAACAGGTCCGTTTGTACTCCTCGCTTTTACTCTCTCATTCGTCAACTAACGGCGCGCAGGAAAACTTTTTCAGAAACTTTGGGTCCATCCTCACGTTTGCGTTTCTGGGCACCTTCATCTCGGCAGTAGGCGTGGGGTACGCTACACGTTAATGGCCATACAGCGACTGATCACTTACAGCCAGAATTCTCGTCTACGTGTACTCGTTCCTTGGTCTTGAGTCCCTCGACCTCGGGCTGGTGGAGTGCCTCAAGTTCGGGTCCACGCTGTCCGCGACGGATCCGGTCACTATCCTGGCGATTTTTAATCAGTACAAGGTCGACCCCAAGTTGTACACCGTCATCTTCGGCGAGAGTCTGTTGAACGATGCCGTCAGTATCGTCATGTACGAGACGCTCACGAAATTCCACGGCTTGGAGGAGATCTACGTGAGCTCCATCTTCAAGGGCATCGGAATGTTCCTGGCTTCGTTCAGCGTCTCTATGGCGCTTGGCGTCGCCTTCGGCCTCGGGATGTCCCTGCTGCTCAAGCACTCCCACCTGAACCTGTATCCATCCATCGAGTCGTGCCTCGTCGCCCTTTGCGCGTACACCTGCTACTTCTTCTCCAACGGCCTCACCATGTCCGGCATCGTGTCTCTGCTCTTCTGCGGCATCACCCTCAAGCACTACGCGTACCACACCATGTCGCGGCGCACCCAGCGCACCACAAAATACATCTTCTCCACTCTCGCACAGCTCTCCGAGAATTTTATCTTCATCTACCTCGGGATGTCGCTCTTCACGAGCCCCCCGACGGAGGAGCGCGTGACGAGCTATGTGAAGCCGCTTTTCATCGTGATCACGACGGTCGCGGTCATCTTCACGCGTTACGCGGCGGTGTTCCCCCTCGCGGAGGCAATCAACTTTTTCCATCGGCACGTACGCGGGCAGCGCGCGGAGGAGCTGCCGCACTCGTACCAGATGATGCTGTTCTGGGCGGGGCTGAGGGGTGCGGTCGGTGTGGCGCTCGCGGCGGGGTTCACGGGGCGCAACGCGCAGACACTCAGGATGACGGTGCTTGTTGTCGTTGTCTTGACGGTCTTGCTATTTGGCGGGACGACGGCGCGCATGCTTGAGGTGCTCGGGATACGGACGGGTGTGGAGGATGAGGGCGGGAGCAGCGATGAGGATGATAATGCGCCTGTGCGCGTGGCGAGCACGCGGGTGAACGGGAACACGGACAGATGGGGAAGATATGTCGACGACGAACCGAGCTATCTACAGCCGAACCACGAGAATAGGGACTTTGCGGCGGGAAGGATCGGCGCGCACTATGGGTTTAATAGTTACAATCACCAGCAACAGGCGCAGGCTGCGCTCAACGGGCAAGGGCACGCGCCGTCGCCGATTGGGCAGGTGTTCTCGTCGTCGTCGTCGGAGTACGACTCGGACGGGGAGGTGTTGCCGCTTGCGACGACGGCGGTGCATCCGCATGGGACGGCATCGCCTGGTGGACACCCACCACGGGCGGACGTGACGGCGGAGGGAGCAGGTACAGTCGGGGAAGATGGCAAATGGTTCCAGGCGCTGGACGAGCGGTACCTCCTCCCGCTGTTCTCGAACGCGACCGCAAGCCGTACGTTCCATGCGCGGCGCGCGCAGCGGCGGACGATGGCGAGCGAAGGCGGGCCGGGGGGGAGCCTTGTGGCCACGCCGGTGGGGAGCGACGACGAAGGGGCGGGGGCGGACGAGGAGGAGGATGCGGTGGAGCTGGGGGTGCCGCGCACCGCTCGGCCGGGGAACATCCAGACCCAGCCGAGCAGGGTGGTGGCGGAGGAGGCGCGGATGGAGCGCGGGCTGGCGAGTCCGGTGTTGCGGTCGAATAATGGTTTCGGACAGGAGCACCGCGATATAACGTGAGATGTGCCATGCTTGCTTTGATTGTTTGACCAGTAGATAGTACTTAGATCGATAAGATAAATACTTAATTGAAGTATGTATGAATACGCTTATGCTGCCCTTAATGCGCTCTCTTCAATTGGACGTAAGTAAATAACTACTTACTACGCGGTTCGATGAGGAATTGCCTATTTCGGCGCGAAGCGGTTGTTTGGCATAGCGAGGAAATCCAAACTTGTCGCTCTCGGACACCGTCACGGAATGCGGTTCCCATCCCAAGTTGCACTAGAAATGCACTGCTTCACCCCCAATATTCATGGAGACTCGCTGGCCTTGGCGCTTCCTGTTGTAATGCTGTTGCGCCTCCCCTGAGGCTGTGCTGGGTGCTATATGAATCAGACAATTGTTCTCTTCCGCCACCATTGCGCACTTGTAGGCCTCGCAACATGAACGCTACAGATTCCATCCTGCAAAACGCTGAATACCACGCCCGGCTCCTCGCGCAAATCGCCGAGCTCGACTACGCCCCCTCCGCTCTGAAGCAGCAGGATTCCTACATCGACGGCCTGGAGAAGGACTCAGCGGCGCTGGTGCGCAAGATCGCGGTGCTTGTGCAGCAGACGAAGAAGGAGCGGAAGGAGCATGAGTCGATACGCGACTCTACGGCGCGCCGGTTCACGGCGAAAATCACCGGAAGGAAGGAGAAGTTTGAGGCCAAGGCGAGCAAGGAGGAGAGGTAGGCGCGCGTTTCCTCATTGTTCTATCCATGCTGAGTGTCCTGCACTGCAGGGAGTATATCGAGGCGCTGGAGCAAGAGATGCAGCACAAGCGGCAGCAGGAGACGTTTGCAACTATGATTGCCGAAGCGAAGGCGGTGGTAAGCTGTTTCTCGGTGCTGTATGCACCTGTCCTACTACCTGAGCGCACAACTGATTCACGTGTAGCGCGCCGATCTACACGACAAGGTGAAGCTCCACCATAAACTGAAGCAAGACCTGGCGGCGCTCTATAGCAAGATTTTTGACGGCCCGACGGAGGCGTATCCTGAGGACGACCAACTGGAATACCAGCTGCAACAAACACAGAACCGGTACAACGAGATCCAAGGCTTCCTCAACAGCGAGTCGCAGGCCGTGAGTTTGCTCCAGTCGGCAAACGTCGCGTTGCAGGCGTGCAGTGGCCAAATGAAGGAGGCTCTCAGCTACTCGCAGTGGGGTGCGCGTCCTTCCCTTCGCCCCTGCCGCGACTGCACTTAACCCTCTTCTCTTTTGTCCGCAGACGTATTCGGAGGCGGCGCGTACGTGCTTCCTGGTCTGTATTCAGCACAAGCAATGTCTATCTCACATCACGTCTGCGCAGCGTAAGCGACATGATGGAGCGCAACGCGCTGAGCTCCGCAGAGGGGCACGCGAGCCAGGCCCAGATATTCGTTCAGCAGGCGATGATGGCCTCGCCACAAGTGCAGCCTATCGGCCAGATCAGCATCGCGCACGGGTAGGCCGTCCCGCCTTCTTTCTTTCTCGCGATGACAAGGTACGATGTGTCCGCAGATCGATCCTCAGCGACGTCATCTTCGACAACATCTTCACCGACTTGGCGTTCCACGGTCGGTTCCTCCCCATTCTATGATCCAAAAAGTTTGTATTGAGGTTGTTTGCTTTTTTGTAGACAAGATCAAGGACTCGGCGCGTAACGTCGAGGCTGTTCAGTTCAATGTGAGTCTTGGGCGTTTGCAGCAACTTTGACGTGCTGCTAACGCTCGCATGCAGCTGATGAGGGAGCTCAACGCGGCGCGCGGCCGCGCTGGCGCAATCGGGGCGGATCTCAACACCGCGGCGGACGCGCTGATGCGCGCGCGAAGTGCATTGGATGCGTTCCGGCGCAGCGTGTTCGAGCGTCTTTCCGGAGGAGGGAGCGGCCTTCCCGCGTACGCCGCGCAGTCGAGTACGTTTCGTCGTCTTGCCCCACCTTTGTCTGAGGCTGACCTGCGTTGTGTTTCACAGACGTGACTATGCCCATGGGTCCAGCAAACCTCGCGAGTAGCTACACGCCGCCTCCACCGCTTGCCAGCACCTCTCCGCCGCCACCAGTGTCTATCAGCACGCCGCTTGGGCCGCCTCCGTCGTCCAGCAGTAGCACCAGCTACGCCCCCCCACCAGGGCCGCCTCCGCCGCGAATCCAGCAACCGGAGACCAGCAGCTATTCTCCTCCGCTTGGGCCGCCTCCGGGTGGTTCTCGTGCAGCGTCTCCGTCTGCGTGGGGTAGCCGTGCGTGGTTTCTTGAAAAAGAACTTGGTAAGACTAAGCTGACTGTGTTTGGCGCATGTAGGCAACCCATTTGCGGCTGCGCTCGCGAAGGGGGAGAGTCCAGCGGGTGGTGCGACTGGTCCTCCTGTCCCGGAGAAGTCCTGACTCAAATCACGGGCGAGGTGCTTACTGTAGATCTGAGCAACATGAAGCTCAAAGCAGTGCGAGCGAATACCAAGGAGGGCTGTACTAGTATTCATCCTCAGTCTTATCAAAGTCTTATGGTGGACCTGCAGTGCCGTGGAGCCGAACACACTTGAGGAAAATGCAGCGCAGCTTTGCAGCTTGAGGATTGCGAGATAAATTTCTATCGAATTTGAAGCCATTAGACAGGAAGGCTGACTATTGATAGACCGAAGGCAGAGAGCTATCACCGTCGCACAAGCCGCAGCGGAGCGCAAGCACCGCGATTTGCTCAAGCTCAGCGACATTGTTGACAAATATGCCATTAGTTACTAATTCGTCTCTTCGATTTTGCGGAAGTATCCCCACAAAGCGCCAGGTCTAGTATTCCAACCCCACATCGTTGCGAACCGCCTCGTGATGGATCCTATCATCCTCCCGCTGCTCTCTGCCGTGTCCTACCTTGCTTCCTGCCTCCTTGACTGGCACCGGATGAGACTCGCTCGGAACACACTGATCGTCCTCTTGGTTTTCAATACCCGGCAGGACTGAACGACTCGCTCGCGGGGTGGAGAAGAAAATTCCGCCTAAAGGACGAGATGAAGAATCATGATTACGACGCGGTGTTTCGTGAGCAGACGTTGCTTCCAGCGGATCCCTAGAATCCAGAGGCTGTTGCCCCGTCGTTGTTGCACTGCAAAGGTATTAGCTCGCGAAAGGGACCAAAGAAGTCGCGAACCCATCGGATATGGCGAGCCGTTTTCTTGGACGCAGTTCAGCACTGTTCGCACCTGGCACTGCATCTCCCTTGCGCTTCAAGTTCGGTGCGTGTTGAGAATGAGACGCTGACTCCTTGGCCTCTGATGGAACCGTTTGCTGCAGCCGTCCCCGTCCCACTATGTGCTGCACCCATCCCCGTTCCACTATGAACTGCGAGCGCAGCTCTTGAACCGTTTGCCGCAGCTGATCCCGTTCTGCAGCAACACCGTCGTTCTGACGTCGCAGGTCTTCATCCGTTTGTTGCAGCCGATCCCGTTCCGCCACGACACCATCGTGCTGACGGTGGAGCTCTTCAACCGTTTCCCGCAGTCGATCCCGTCCCACGACGACACCGTCGTGCCGACGTTGCAGCTCTTCAATGGTCTGCAGCAGTCGATTCCCTTCCGCCACGACACCATCGTGCTGACGGTGGAGCTCTTCAACCGTTTCCCGCAGTCGATCCCGCTCCACGACGACACCGTCGTGCCGACGTTGCAGCTCTTCAACCGTTTGCAGCAGTCGATCCCCTTCCGCCACGACAACGTTGCGCTGACGTTGTAGCCCCTCATTCATGTGCCGCAGCCGATCCCGTTCCGCCACGACACCATCATACTGAAGTTGCAGCTCTCCAACGAGCTGATCCTGTTTTGCCACAACACGGGCGTGCCGACGTTGCAGCTCTTTAACCGTGTGCACCAGACAATCCCGTTCCACGACTACACCGTCGTGCTGACGTTGCAGATCCTCATTCGTGTGCCGCACCTGATCCCGTTCCGCCACGACGCCATCGTGCTGATGTTGCAGCTCTTCAACTGTGTGCCGCAGTCGATCCTGTTCCGCGACGACACCGTCGCGCTGATGTTGCAGCTCTTCAACCGTGTGCCCCAGCCGATCCAGTTCCACCACGACACCGTCATACCAACGTTCCAGCTCCTCGACCTTACGCCGCAAAGAATCTCGTTCTGCTGCAACACCGTTGCACTGACGTTGTAGCCCCTCATTCGCGTGCTGCAGCCGATCCCGTTCCGCCACGACACCACTTTGAATTTCTCCAACCTTTCGCCGCAAAGAATCGCGTTCTGCTGCGACATCGCGGCATTGCATCAGTACCTGTGCATTTCTTTCGTCGGCCTCCTTCACTCGCTGTTTGTAGGTTTCCAGTTCGGCGACTAGGGTCGCTGTTTCGAGGCGCTCTCTATCATCCACCACCTGGACCATCTGCAAAACTGTGTCGGCCTCCGTCTCGTGATCAACGAGGTCCTGGAAATATTCACTCGTCCTGAGATATCCTCTCATATCTGCAAGCCGGAAGACGGCGTCAAGATACGAGCAGCCGATTGGGAGGATATCTCCGTCGCAGTCCCCATCATCCGGGTGTATTGATATTCTGTTTTCCAGTCGTAAGCGGTCGATGTGGTCGTAAAACGCGCGACAATGGCAGCATTTGTTTCCTTCAGGGCATTTTACCATGTTATAGTCCTTATGTAGCGTAATGTTTTGTTTTGCCGCTCGGGCGTAGAGGGAAGCCATCCTAGATTCGAGCGCGAACGAGGGAGGTCTCGTTCCGCTCGTGGTTATGGCGGCTTTGGGCTGACGACAGGGCTCGATGTCGAGCGTTTCTGTTGCCGTAGCTGGCATCGGGGCTGGTTCAAGGAAGTCACAGTAGATCGAATACAATACTTGTGAGCGAGAAAACCCTGAACGGAGGAAGGAAACAAGGAAGCAAGAAGGAAGTAAATTTTATGTAACCGCAGTGCCAGTGGTCCCATTGAGGGCATTCAACTTCCTTATGCGGCAATGGCCAACTTCTGATTTCATCGTTGAACTGAAGTTCGAGGAAGAGTTGTACAGACTTGTACACCGAAAGACTTCGCTCAGCTTCTGGAGGCTCAAGGCTCTACCATTACTGCAGCACTTTTAGAGTTGCATGACAGGTGCTTGCACTTTTTTCGGCGGGGGCCGGCGCGTACTAGTAGCGCGTAGAGGTCGTATATACTCGATCAGAGCCACGACGAGAACCGGCGGATTTTGTTTGACATTGGAGAGGATGGTGGTCGGGAAATGGGTGGAACTAAGTTACAGCTATGTGATCGCGAGACGGCGGTCGTGGGATAGGAATCCAGGATGGGGTGGGTGGAAGTGTGGTGGGCTAGGATAGGTGCCCGCGAACACGGTAACAACGTCACAGGGAAGGAAGCGGAGGCCGGCCAATATGCCGTCGTGCACCACCCGTACGCATGCGGGCCTCACTCCAAGTCGGAGCAGGCGAAGAACTTGATGAGGTGCGCGCGGAGTGCTTGGTGGAAGCTAACAAATAGCATATTGGCTGGTATGGGAAGAGAAGTGAACAAAGGTAAAGGTTATGGTAGCGCATGAAAGACTGAAGGGACAGAAGGAAAACGGGGAAGTAAAAGGTGTAGATTCTGATCTGAAGGCAAGAAGTCTGAGTGTGCAGAACAAAAAAAAGGAGAAAACACTTCTATACTCGCTCGGGCAGCTCCCTGGAACTAAGACGAGATGGTGAAGCGTGCCTCGGCGGTCGATGCAGACGACTCCACAAAGAAGCCCTCCTTCCTACTGTGGCCCCTGCTGCTGCTGCTGCTACGTCCCGTGCCCACGACCTAAGTCTCTGCACTATCCGATACTGTTTCTCCTCTTGCGCGAGGTAGGCTTTGGAGATGACGAGTAAGTACGTAGTCGGAAGGGCGGCGGCATTGGGGGAGCGCGGGTACAGGCGAACCTCGCTGGCCGTGAACGGGGAGAATTTGTCTAGCGCGTCGCAGAATGCGAAAGAGCACACATTCTATGTCGCGGTTCCCATCTTTCGGCGGTCGACTGGTGCTTGCCTGGGATGCATAGAATAAATCCGTGTGGACTTTTGAGTTGGACGAGCCGCGCAGACTTACAGTTCTTCCTCAGCTCGCGGTTGAAACGCAGGCCTGCTGCGACTCACGCTCACGAGGTACGTGAGCAAACACGCGAAACTTACTTATTATAATCCCGCCTTGTGGTAATATGCATAGAGCTCCGGCTATGGCGAGTCGCCTTCAAGAACCCGACCTTTGCCATATGGTTTCCGAGGAGCAATCTGCGCCAGAACTGAGGGAAAGGCGAGATTGGCGACCGCACGTTGAGCGTCTAGCCGCTGGCCTCCAGCTTCAGATTCTTGGCCGTCGTCTTGGGCTTCATTTTCATCCACACAGTGGGAGATCCAAAGGCACTGGCAGCTTTGCAAGACGAGGGAGATGGCAGGAAGCTTCAAGTTGCATGCACCGCCACCCATCGTTTGCGCCTTCATACAGTCTGCATTTAGATTCCGACTGGGAACCAACTACTGTCCCACGGACTCCCACCGACGAGGAGGTTCTCGAGATTCGTTCTCTTCTCGTTGAGCCCACTCTTCGATTGAAAAGTCTGGACGACAAAATTGCAGATCTCCAGAAATCCATCGACAAGCTGGTCGAGGAGCGGGTCCGCCTGGGTTCCTATGTAAGCCTCACGAGGCTCTCATTTCGCCTGTTCGCCTGTTACCGCTCGACATATTCCAAGAAATATTCGTTGCATGCATTCCAACGCACCGGAATTGCGTTATGAGTGCCACCGAGGCCCCCATCCTCCTCGGACGTGTCTGCAGCGCATGGAGAACCATCGCACTCTGCACACCGCGACTTTGGGCCAGGCTGCATGTCGTAGAACCGCAATTGTCCAGATCGTGGGCGCTGATGCAGTTTATAACCGCAAAATGGAGCAGCGCTTGGAGAACACTAAAACATGGTTAGGTCGCTCTGGCCAATGTCCCTTGTCTATTTCGCTACAAGGCATCGTTGGTCTTAAACCGAATGCTACCGCGCAATTCACCCAAGCTTTCATTCCATTTGCGGCGCGTTGGCAACACGTCGACTTCACGATCCCTCCTGATCTACCACCGTGGCGCACGGTGACGGACTCTACGGCGAGCTGATTCGCATACCTCCAAGCTGGCTGGCCGCGAGTCGCCGGCCCTTGAACTCGCGATGCCCACGTCCGAGTCGTCCTCTCAGTGCACCCACCTCTAACAGTTTTTCGAATCGACCGACACTTGGGAGACTAAAAAGTCCGCCTCCGCAACCGAATCGCAAACTGACGAACATGGTCGATCTTTCGCAAGTAACTCTCGCCAGGATCCTTTCAAGAAACATTAGCTGCTGTGAGATCTTGAATCTTGACTACTGTCTGCGTCTTGCCTTGCCAGGTGCACCCCCGGACGACCTGCCTTGGGGACTCGGGAGGCCCACCCCGACGGTTCTTCTGCAGCGATAGCGATTCGCAAAGTCGATGATGGCCTCGGATGGAAGTCGCCTGCCTACCGCGCACGACGAGCTCGCGAGACGAGATCCGCATACCTTCAAACTTAGCCCTGGACCCGGCGCCCAGGGCCTCGTCCCCGTCCTCTCTGCGAACCACTTCACTACTCCTCTCCGCCTCCGCAACCGTGCGGCGTGTCCGGCCTCCGAGTCCGAGCCAATCTTCTCTGCGTCTGCATCTGTCGCTGTCGCCAGAATCGTCTCTTTCCAAGGAACCAGCGAGGGTGTCTACACACGGTGCGGTGCAGTGAAAACCATACTTTTTCAAGCAAGGTTGCGTAATGTGCTGTGGGCCACAGAGCAGCGCGTTTATCGGTGGGAGCGGGCGCGGGATCGGAGGCTTCTGGCGACACTGGGCCCAAGAGGAGCACAACGCAGCAGACGCGTCTCCGAAGCTTCAAGCCACCGAACGCATGCGCAGGGCTCCAAGTCGTGTCGCACAGAGCAGAAAAACCGGGCCGCAGGGCATACGTCCGGTGGTCCCCCGCTCCCAAACTCAAACCTAAACGGTTCGTCCGCAACGCAGCGCAAAGTCAATGACGGTCTGCTGCGGCGCATGGTCACTGCGACGGACTCAGGACCACGGCGAGCTGAAGCGTGATTCGCATACGGCCAACTGAAGCTGAGCCGCCGGGGTCACTCCCTCCTTGGAACCGGGCCTCTCTGCGAACGACGTTTCCACCTCCGCACCCGATGACGGTTACGACCTCAAGTCGACCCTCTCTGCATCTGCATATGTCGCCCAAGCCAAGCCGAGGTCGCGCGAATCGAATCGTTCCAGCGCGGGGATACAGCCCGAGGGTACCGTTTTTCGGCGGTGGGGCGGGCGCGTATCGATCGCGTTGGTGGGACCGACGCAGGGGGGACGCAGGGCCTCGCACGGGCGAGGTGTTCGAAGCTGGCACCGTCACGAAGAAACACAGAGAACAAGGGACGCGAGACGCAGAGCGGTATTCTAATACGTCGGGTCGTACTGTATCTGTACTACTCATGCCATGGACTCGATTCGATTCGACTCGGACTCGTTGTAGACGCCTTGGCCCGCCTTCTTGGGTTCCGCGCGCGGTTTTATTTCCCCTCTTTTTTTTTTTTTTTTTTGCGAGGGCGGACGTCGACGCGAGATGACTGTACTGTAATTCACCTCCACCTCCACCGCGCGCCCCAACCCGCGTCCCCGCCACCCATCGCGAAATCATTATAAGCAGACAAAGCGCGCACCAATCGGCTCCTCACAAGTCGGGAGTCGAGTAGGGAATCGGGAGTCGGGAGCGGGGTACCCAAACTAAAATAATCGTATACTACTTTACTTTATGTCCATCTACGCTGCGTGGTACGTGCTGCTGCTTTGTTCTGTACGGTACGGGTACGCTACCACGCTACCCACCTACCCAGGCTACCTCCGCAGCTATGCACCTATGCGCTGCTTTTTTTCGCCTTCGTCTTCGCCTTCACCGTCGCCTTAGTCTCCGGCTTCGTCTTTGGGGTAGATTTGGGCGTCGGCGTGGCTTTTGTGGGAGCCACCGCCTTGGGCTTCGCTGCAATTTCCGGCTTAGACTTCGCCTTGGGCGCCGACGCCGCCGCCGACGCAACAACCTTCGGTACCTCCTCAAACAACCCCCCCGTCGAGGGCGTCCCGCTCGCGCTCCTCCTCGGCGGGGCCGGCCCCGCGAAGGTCTGCACCACGGGGGGCGGGGGGCGGATCTGCACCACTCTCCCTCCCGCGCGCACCTGTCCCACCGCACCCGCCTGGCCCGCCTCTCTTGCCGCCCTCCCCGCCCTCGACCTCGCGACAACGCTCTCCTTAACATACCGGAATGTGTCCATCATAGTGGGCAGCTTCGCCGCCCCCGCAGGCGGGGGCGTCCACTGCGGGATGCGGAAGAAGGCGCGGACGGCGGGGACGCGGAAGAGGAGGGATTGGAGGACGGTGGAGAGGGAGGTTACGAGGAGACAGAGGAGGAGGCCCTGCGTAGCTTTAGTTACCTGGGAAAAGAGAACGGAGAGGCACTCACGGACGGAAAGCGGTCCATCCAGGGGACGGCGAGGACGGTGGCGATGCGGAGGCCGTTCATGAGGTGGCCGATGCCTGGGCGGGAGGTGTCCATGTCGCGTGAGTTTAGCTGTGTCATAAAATCAGGATGAGTGGGTAGACAGAGGGACGGAGGAGGCACGCACCGACATCATGAGGTTTCCCGACACGGCCGCCAGGATGGGAAGGATGTAGTACGGCCCCGGCTGGGTGAGGTCCGGCAGCCACTCCACGCCGCTCTGCATCATCTGCACCACCGGGAGCTCGCACATCTTTTTGACGCCGAAGAACATGCCAATCGAAATCGGTATCTGCACCATCGGCGCCAACAGCCCCCCCATGCTCACGCCCGCCCCCTCCCTCAACGTCTTGGCCTCGATGCTCGCGCGCTGCATCGCGACCGTGTCGCCGACCGCGCGCGCGGCCTGGATCGCGGCGCTCGTGGCGGACATCTGGGCGGCGATGGGGCGCATGCGGGTGGTGTTGCGCATGCCGACGACGGCGAAGGGGAAGATGAGGACGCGCCAGAGGAGGGTGGCGGCGACGACGGTGTGGAACCAGGGGAGGCCGGTGGCGATGTGCACGAGCTCGAAGGAGTATTGGACGAGGCCGACGGGGGTCCAGTGGCAGAGCCCGAGGGCTTGGAGGTCGCCGTGCTGCAGGGGGGGATGGCGGCGAGGGCGGCGGCGGTGGAGTTGGCGCGGGCGTGGCGATGGCGCGGGAGCGTCAGAGGGAGGGCATGGCGTCTCAGCGGCACGATACCCGCCACATGCAGCCGTCGTGCCCGCAACGCTCCAAATAAAAAGCTCATTGCCGCGTGTGGTCGTGTTTGCCCTCCCATGCATCGCTACCGCGGCCACCGCCCCGCCTCCTTCCAAGCCGCCGACCTCGCAGAGCTCGTCGAGCTCCGCGCCCGCCAGCGCACCTTCCACGGCGCATACACCCGCACCGCCCTCACCAACCTCGCTTTCGCGCTCACCATCCTCCGCCTCTTTGATCCTCGCTTTCATCGCAGTCAGTCTCCCTTTATCTCTTTCCCTTGTCATGCCCGTAACCCCCCCTGCATAGTCGGCCTCCTCTTCGCCATCCTCGGCGCAGCGCTCTACGTCCTCGCCTTCCTCCGCGCCCGCCATTCGCTGCACGACTTTGCCGACTTCGACAAGCCGGAGGACAGTTCAGCCCCGTCACCCCGACGTGCCCCTCACCGGGATGTAATCTGCACCAAAGGCCAAGAGGGCACGCGTATATTCGGCCGCCCGTTCGTCACGGCCGGCGCTATCGTCGTGGCCGTCGCGGTCGTTGTCGCGGCGGTGGAGGTTGCGCTGCTCGTTTTGGTGCTGAGGATTTAGGTGCCTCTGGGGCCTGAAGATTTGGACGGCTCTGCCCGGTCTACTTATTAGCATGCTCGACGCGAGCAGCTCTCCGCGAGACGGGACACCGCCGACTTTCCTGACGAGGATCCCTACAGTACTCTGGTAGCGCAGAGTACGCCTTGCGCTGATCTACATACCCAAGGGCACACGCACGCACGCAGTCTCTCGTAGACAGACGCCAAGTACATATGCATGTCGCTTTCATGGTCGCTGCGGTTACAATGTACAGTACATGAAATTTACTTTTGCTTTCTCCCTTAGTGGCGGACCTTACTGCGCTTCCACCAAGCTGTCGACCTCGAGAGACCCTCTTTGGCTTGAAGGCCGGCCTCCTTCCACCAACGCCCTCTCAGACTTTACCTTTTTCCCTCGTACTCCGAGTCTTTCCAAGCTCCGCAAGCTTGCCCTCCCTCCTCTTCGCCCTCCCCGCCGTCGCCCTAAAAAAACACGCTCCGAGTCGTCGCGGTCCGCGGAGCGCATCAGTCATCTCAGTCTGCACAACGTAGCGCTCAAGTTTGGACACGATTGACTTAATCTGAGATGCAGCTTCCGAATCCCCAGCTGGCCTTCAAGTTCTGCATCCATCCATCCACATCGGGGTTTGGAGCTCGTCCTCGAAAATAAAGTTGTTGGAGTGGTTTTTCGAAGTTGGCCATTGCATAAGGAAGTTGAATGTCCTCAATGGGACCACTGGCACTGCGGTTTCTTATAAGTTACATAAAAGTCACTTTCTTCTTGCTTCCTTCGTACAAGGTTTTCTGGCTCACAAGTATTGCATCCAATCTATTTCCTTGAACCTCCCGATCCCAGCCCCGGCAACAGAAACGCTCGACATCGAGCCCTTTCGTCAGCCTAAAGCCGCCATAACCGCGACCGGAACAAGACATCCGTCGTTCGCCCTCGAATCCAGGATGGCTTCCCTCTACACCAGAGCATCGAAACAGAATATCACGCTACATAGGGACTACAACATGGTGAAGTGCCCTGAAGCGAAGAACTGTAGTCATTGTCGCGCGTTCTACGACCACGTCGGCCGCTTACGGCTGGAAAACAGAATTGACGAGGACGGCCTGCAGACGGGAGATATCCTCCCAATGGGCAGCTCCAATCTGGACGCCGTCTTCCGTCTTGCAGATATAGAAGGATGCCTCAGGACGAGGGAGTATTTCCAGGACCTCGACAATGACGAGGGCGTGGTCGGGCCGTTCGAGGTTTTGCAGAGGGCCCCAGGAGATGATGGATGGGCAACTCGGAAAAGCGACCCTAATTGGCGAACTGAAAGCCTACAAACAAGAAGTGAGGGAGGCCGACGAAAAAAATGCCCAGCTACGGAGGCAATCCCGCGGTATCGCAGCACAATTAGAAACCTATAAACAGCGAGCAAACGAGGCCGAAGAAGAAATTGCCCAGGTACTGATGCAATCCGGGGATGTCGCAGCAGAACTGAAAACCTATAAACAGCGAGCGAGTGAGGCCGACGAAATAATTGCCCAGCTACGGATGCAATCCGGTGGTATCGCAGCAGAACTGGAAGTCTATAAACAGCGAGCGACGGAGGCCGACGAAATAATTGCCCAGCTATGGATGCAATGCGGCGATGTCGCAGCAGAACGAGATTCTTTTCGGCGAAAGGTCGAAGAGCCGGACGATGTCGTCGTGGAACGGGATCGACTGCGGCAAACCGTTGAAGAGCTCCACCGTCAGCACGACGGTGTCGTGGTGGAACGTGATCGGCTGCAGCAAACGGTTCAAGAGCTGCGCTCCAAGTACACAGTGGAACGGGGACGACTGGGGCAGCAAACGGTTGCAGGCCTTCAATCGGAGGTCACCGAGTCAGAATCTCATTCGCAATACGCTCCGAACTTGAAGCGCAACTTGGGAGGTGCCAACGCAGGTGAACTAGGTTTAAGAAAACGTCTCGCAATATCCGATGGGTTCTCGGCTTCTTCGGTCCCACTCGCAAGACGACTAATACCTTTGCAGTGCAACAACAATGGGGCAACTGTCTCTGGATACTAGGGATCCGCCGAAAGTACCGGGCGCTCGCGAAGCACTGCGTCCTGATCATCACGATTCCTCGTTTCCTTCTTTGGGCGGTTTCTTCTCCCCCACGCGAGAGAGTCGCCCAGAACTACTGGCGCGGGGTATTAAAAATCCAGAGGATGATCAGTGCCCGACGTGTGTTCCGAGCAAATCTCATCCGGTGCAAGTCAAGGAGCCTGCAGGAAGCCAGCCTGAGGCCGGAGCAGCGAAACGGTTGCGCAAAAAGAAGAAGGGGGGACGTCAGAGGGGGTCGCAGGCCGGCCAGGCCGTCCGACGTATGCGCCTTGCAGCTTCAAGTGCAGCGTCTGTGGCGATCACTAGAGACGGTGAAGAACATGGCGGCGACGACGTGGATATGGAGGACGTTGCGCGCGCTCAATCAGATCTGCGGTATGTACCTGCAGGTGATTGGCCTTGGCTGTAGTCTTTTGTCTTACTCTGCTCATGAGCTCAGAGCCTCAAAGTCTATCCCATATCTTGAATGTATGTACTTACGGTGTATCCATAATCTCTCGCGATCCCGTTCCGAATAGTGTGCGAGTCAATCTGAAGCTGTAAGCTTGAGAGCCGAGCCTGAGCTGAACATTTCATTCGGAGGTTTGAAATGTGGCGAACAAGGAATCGTTTGAAAAATTGAACATGAGGCAAGACATGAGGCTCGCAATATGTCTCGCTTGAGTGCCTTATCAGTGGCGCGGTAGAGTAACGTAATTACCCGATCACATAATTGGCCTTTGCTCACCCGTCTGATTCTGAAGGCTGAAATGCAACCTCGAACTCTGCAGCAAAGCTCCACATCGATACAGCACTGCGTCGTTGCCGACACTTCAAGTTCAAGCTGAATCTCAGGCTACTACTAGTAGTACTGGACTCGCACTCCCGCCAAGTTACCCGCTCTCCGTGGAGATGCGAACTCGTCAAGCGAGTCGCGACGCGATTCTAGAAACCCCCGGGCTTCAAGCTTACACACTTCCCCACCGTAACTGTAACCACTACCACCACCACCCATGGCATCCGCCCTCCTCGCCCTCAGCGCCCTCATCTCCGCCTCAATAACAGCTATCGATGCCCGCTGCACCACGCTCTCCCAGACGTACCCCGACCTCCACAACTGCTTGAACCCAACTGCAACAGACGACGAAAGCCTGCTTCACGACCCCCAAATCGCCGAGGCAGCCGCGACAGCGATCGCCGCCGCCTCGCAGCTCATCGCGCACCTCCAGCCGCCCGCGCAAAAAGTGCTCGAGGCGTCGCTCGCTGTGCGTCCCGCCCGTCTCATTACCCAACCACTTTTCGCCTCAGTACTTGGCGTATACGATGAATGAATAGCTAATGAATGGTTGAGTTGTAGTTCCTCACCTCGGCGGCGCTGGGCGTCGTGTGCGCGTCCGCCACGGCGGAGATCATCAGGGAAGCTGGGCCGCAGGTTTGTATATTCCTTCATTCAATTTTGTTTCTTTTGTTTGGTTTCCTTTACCTTCCTTCCGTCTCTTTTTTCCTTCCCTTGCCTGTCCTTTCATTTATTTTGCGCTTCAGGATTATTGACGACTCAGCACAGGGCTGCCACATCAACGAAATCGCAACCAAGAACGGGATGGATCCTCTCAAGATAGGTTCGTCGTCTCCCCACTTGCTCCTCCTCCTCCTCCTTTCTACCACTTCAAACTTCAACCTCGGGTATATGAATGAACGAATTAATTAATGCGACCCAGCCCGCGTCCTCCGCCCCCTCGCGACACAACACATCTTTCGCGAAGTCTCCCCCGACGTCTTTGCGCACAACCGCGTCTCTGCGACGTTGGATACGGGGAAGAGGAGTGTGGATGTTTTGGCTAGGTGCGTTTTTTTTGAAATTCCGCTTTTCATCGTTTGTTAGATTTTTTTTTGGTTTGGTCCTTTTTGGGTTTTTTTTTATGGCGGCGGTATTATTAAGTTGGTCCCACTTCTACCTTACTTGATTCTGCTTCTGCTTCTCCATTTGCGCCAATCGAACCTCGAACCAGGAGCTGATGAGTTTGATTTGGCAGACCGGAAGATAAACACCAGGGAGCCAAGGGGTATGCGGCGATTATGGAGCTCAAGTGGGTGTTGTGTTTGTTTTATTTCATAAAAAAAGGCTCAATATTTCTTTTCTCCGCACACCCAGCACGGACGAAACGTTCAAAGCCGGCGCCTACATCCAAGACGTCGTCCTCGCCCCCTCCACCTCCGCCGACGAACTCGACACCCCGCTGAACCGCGCATTCAACACCCGCGGAGTCGACCTCTTCTCGTGGTACGAGCGGCCCGAGAACCGGGTTCGGTTTAGACGGTTCGGAATGGCGATGGATGCGGGGCGGAGGGTTGCGTCTGCTTCTATTTCTGGGGGTGGGGATGCGGCGGGAGAGCGTACGTTTTCGATCTCAATCCCACTCCCTTGGTACGATGATGCATGATGATGTGGAATTTTTGAACAGGCTTCGACTGGTCGTCCCTTCCGGACGACACGCTGATCGTGGACGTGGGCGCGGGGATCGGCTCGATTTCGGTTGGGATCGCGAGAGCGAATCCGGGTTTGAGGTTTGTGGTTCAGGATAAGGCGGCGGTGATTCGGGAGGCGAAGGAGGTGCGTAGGTGTCGTGCTTGTATTTTTTTTCCTGTTCGGTTCCATTCTATTCAATTGTACAACATATCAACTGACCGCCTTGTAGTTCTGGGAGAACGAATTACCCGATGCCGTCGTGTCGCGGAGGGTTTCCTTTCAAGGTGAGTGCATGAATCCTCATTGATTTGGCGGCGGTTTTTTATAATTGATTATCAACTTGGAGAGCACGACTTTTTCACCGCCCAACCTGTCAAGAACGCGGATATATTCATGCTTTGCCGGGTTTGCCACGATTGGTCGGACACCTACGCCCTGAGGTGCTTGTTTCCCTCCCACTCACTCCTCTCCTCTCATTTACCCTCCTCCAACGACTGATGAATGAAAGCTGAATGGGTTGCAGGATCCTGACTCACCTCCGCGACGCCGCCCAACCCAGCACAAAGCTCATAATCCAAGAACGCATCATCCCATTCGTCTGCGGCGAGAACGCCGCGTACGCACACATCCCCGGCGCCATGCCGCGCACCCCCCCGCCTTCACCGCTCCTCGCGAATATGGGCCGCATGGTGCCGTATCTCATCGACATGCAGGTGCGTTTTGTCGTGTTGTTCCTTCCGAATCTGTTGCGAGTGAATTTATTGACTGAAATGCGGCGGGGACGTTGTAGATGATGGCGCTGCTGAGCGGCTGCGAGCGCACGTTGCCGCATTATTGCAAGTTGGCTGCCGAGGCGGGATGGGAGATTGATGCGGTTTATCGGGAAGGCGCGGATCCGATGAATCAGATGGTTTTGAGGCCGGTCTAAGTAGTAGCTTATTCTGCTTTTGTTGTTTCATTTATGTACGTGGGATGGTGGTCTGGATTTGAACAGTCGAGTTCAACTTGCACTGCCTTGCGGGAACTGCCGAAGTAGCGGTCGGATCGTGCCGACAGCACAAAGAGTTGCGTTAAAAAATGAACACAATATTTTGAAAGCAACTACATGTTCACTTAAGCGGAAAGTTGCATACAGGTCCCCTGGGTAACGCCAATCAACAGCCCCGTCTACGCCTCGAAATTAAACCTGCAGTATAGTCATGGAGGATTGACACGGTTCCACACGCAGGCGGTAAAAGTTATATCACATAGAACGTACTATCGAGCTGGAGGAGCCCAAATGGTATTCCCTGCCTGGCTGGGACCAGAGCAGGTGAGGTACCAGAGAAAACCTTGAATTGGACAGGATTGAACCACGACTCACCGGAAGCCTGAATATATTTCAACTCAAGAGTTGTGCTAGGCATGCCCCCTAAAGTAAGTATGGAAATCAATATATGAACTGAACCGATACTCGGTTCTGTAACTTAGCAAGAAGTAGTAAATTGAGACATGCTCTTCACGCTTACACTGCCAGGTTAACGACGACGGGTCGATCTCTTCGCTCGCGCTCCAGTCGGGCCACAGACCCCAGCCCTGTCTGTAACCTTGATTCCCTTCTGGTGCAGAATCTCGGAAAGCGTGATCCATGGGTCTTTCCGAGCTTGCTGCCTAAAAGGAGGTCAAGAATTGACGACTGCTGTCCCAGAAAGAACGCACTCGGAGGTCGGCCACTTGATATCATCGATTTGGATTTCCTTGAGCACGGGGAAGCTTTGCGGGGCGAGCTCCTCGAATACGGGCATGGCGGAGACCACCTCCTTGCGGGCTTTGAGAGCGATATGCGAATGGATGCTGAGAGGGGACGACACATTAGGCTGTAAAATTAATAAATAAGGACGACAAATACACTTACAGAGTGCCGCCCACAAAATGAATCTTGGCCAGCGATGCATGCGGGGTCGAACAGGCTATACATTTCACCTGCGCATACTGAATTAGCGTCGGATAAACGATCCTGATTGGAACACTAACCATATATTCATCTGATCCATCGTACGCACGGCGTACAGTCAGGGCGTTGAGGTTCGTGCAGATATTGAATACGTCGGCCTCGACGATGGTTTTAGGCGTGGCGTGAAGTTCCTGAAGTTTGGCACCATGGCATTGGAGGAAGGCGACGGTACCCGGGCCGTGTACTATCAGCTCGACCGTCCGCAAAAATTGGAGGCTACCAACGTATCACAAGTCAGTTTGTGAATTTACCAAGGTTATTGGAAGACACACGGTAATTGCACAATATGAAGAAGGAATGGGGTCGCACCTCCAACGCTCAACTCCTCCAAGAGGGGTAGAACAGAAACGGCAGGACCAGGGGCGGAGAACGAATATTCGTCAGCCGTGCCGGCCCACTTGAGGTAGGTCACGGAAGTGAATGGAGTGAGGTCGATGTCGGCAGACTGTGCGTGTAAGAATATAGATAGTGTGTTAACAGTGCCTCCGATAGTCTGTCCGAGTTTGATTAGCGCCGGGAGACCTTCGGCGTAGGCAGCAGATTGTTTTGGACAAAAGGAATTCCCATGTTTATCGACTCCCAGCCTAATCGGCTGTTCGCGAACAAAAATCACTTGAGTGCGGCCGCTTTTGAAGTCGCCCTCATCGTCTTCCTCGTCCGTGTCTGTGGTCTCGCCATCGCCTCTGTTTCCTCATCAGCTACAGCGACGCAAGAAGAGAATATTTACTCTAGATATCTCCACACTGGCAGTTGAGCGTTGTCCCGTTGCGTCTGCTCGGCCTCTCTATTTGCTAATAAGCCACGCACCAGCAGCAACAAAGCGACGCAATTTACTCTAGCTCGTGATACGAGACAAGGGCTTTAAGTCTCGCATCTTCATCGATAGCTTCACGAATGGCTTCCAAGCCCCAAGAAACCGGGTTCCACTTCAAATGTCGGAATAGTATGAAGTTGATAGACTTCAGGGAAGGCGCATCAACCATTTGATGAAGATATTCCGGAAAATTGGGCCCCATGCCGACTACGAGTGTTTTCAGGCTCCGAGACTTGGTCAACGCTGAAATCAGTGCTGCAGCGCGTGGGTCTATGATCGAATCTCTCCCATGATCCAAGTACGGAAACTGGAATGTTTGCTACGCGAGACGGCTCAGTATAGATTCAGCTGGACGATTTAAAGAGCAAACCATTTCATCCCACTTTGGAATAAGGCTGACAAGCGCCTCAAACAATTCTGTAATCTTTTTGTTTTTCTTCGGCCGTACTTCCGAGTCATAGCACGCGTCAACGACGATGACGCGCCGAGGGTTGATGAGTGGAAGGCCGCTGCAGAGACCCTTGACATTGTCTGTGCCCGCGATATAAAGTGTCAGATACAGGTCTGTGATGTTTGGGGCGCATTTGAAAATGGTGTGCATGGCATCGCCGAAACCACCCTCGACGCGTAGTTTCTTGATAAAGAGCCCGAATTCTTGGTTATTTTTCAGGACCGCCTGGAGCGCTTCTGCCTGTGCGGTGGTACGAAGGATGATAACATTATACAATAGCGGCGTCGACACGCGAAGCCATGATTTGGAAACGAGCAGATACCTCGATGCGGAGTGGTCGGGGTCGAGAAGTGGCTTTTGCGACTGGTCACAAAATACCTCGTCGGAGTGCTTGAGTAGAGGCGTAAGGATTTCGGAGACAATTTCGTCGGGAACACGATTGGCCGCTGGACTGTCCATGGTGAAACAATAATGGTGAAGGTGAAAGGACAATTGGACCGATTTGGACGTTGGAAGCCGTCAAAGTCACGAGCTCTCTCCCGATTTCGGACATCAATGTGTGTGACTCAAGTGTGACTCCTAAGCAAAACGAAATCTTGCTTTCTCCATCGTGGGTGATTTTTATACAGTGTTGACTATTCCAGCTAAAATATAGATCTAGGACTGGAACCTCAATGACTGGAACTGGAGCGAGCCTCAATATGCGGTCCACTGGCAAGCAGCCAAACTGGTTGTCCCTTCCCGTCGAAATTTGGCTCCAAATCTTGGCCCTAATACCTCTTCGAGATCTCGCAGAGTTCTGCTTGACATGTTCTTGTTTCCTTTCAATCGCTCGGCCCGTCCTATATCGCCATCTCACCCTTAGAGCTGAAAAGAGGGATTCAATTTCGAGTCCCAATTTCGCGGTGACTAACACACTCGCACTTCTGGCCCGCGACCAAGATTTGGCACTAGCTGTTCGAGAACTGAGCCTTGACTCGTCTTCCAAATCCGAGGAATACTTTCGCAACCCCAATTTATTGGATCTCCCAGCACTGCGGAATCTGACGCAAGTGAAGCATGTTACACTCATTGGTAATATTTCTCGGTGTGCCACGAGGACGAATGTGGCCCATTTTGTCGAGATATTGCACAAATTGAAGCTTGATACGCTGCAATTCCCTGTGCCGAGTGTGCGGCCGTTCATCCTTGCACTGAACAATGCACAACTTGCTCAGTTATCGAATGCGAAACACATCACAGTACATGCGGGGGTGGTTGACAACAGCGGTGGGTTTTTGTTATGCGTGAATGTTGAGGTACCCATTGACGGCCTTCAGGACTGCTTGTACCACGATTGCATACAATTTTCACGGCTGCCAGAGCATCACTCACCTCGCTATCGCTGACGGGTCGCTGCATGCACTTGAGTGTCCTCTTCGCCGTGCATTTCCCGCTTTTACGCTCTTTGGAGATCATCAACACATTCGATATTCGGCTCACCAACCCTCCAGGCTTCAACGCCTTCCTATTCGCACATCACAAGACGATACAGGAGCTGCATCTCGGGTATACCGAGCGCCACTCGGGCAATCTTGGCCCGTTCCGGGCTGCGATCTTATTCGATGCAGCAAGCGGACTCCATCCGGAATTCTTGCCTCAGTTGCGGGTCTTTCGTGGACACTGCCAGAATTTAGAGATGATGGCGTGTGCCCGCATGCACTGTCTCACCGACCTTCGAGAGATCACACTCGGCTCTGCCTTGCAGGACCCCCATCTGACAATGGCCGACATTCACCGCATGATGGATGCCCTAGAGGCGACTGGCCCCCTTAATGCACTGGAGACGCTGGATGGTGATTTGTTCCAATGGATGGAAGTGGAGCGCGACGTTGTGCCCATCTTCGTTAGCCGATTAGGCGCCCTGTGCGGTTCGACGCTCAAGGTGTGGCGCCTGCTGCTACCGTTCGAAGGCTCGTGGCCTATCGAACTTTTCACAGCATTCCCGCGCCTGCGGAGCATCAACTTTCCGCGGGATCGGATGACTCTTGCCGTCCGCATTCCCTACTCCCGCAGAGCCGCAGTCAGTGGAGAAGGAGTGCGCGAAATGGCGGAGACATGCGCTGCGCTGGAGGAAGTGAACATTGTCTCGTCTTTGATAGGTGACGAAGAAGACACATGTTGGAAGGTCTACCGCTCCGGTTTGGGTCTTGACGTGAGACAGGTCTCCGGTCCTGATCTGAGGCGTCTAAACGAACCGGTGTAGAGAAGGTTCATATTCTTCTTCTATTTTAAATTATGCGCTGACTTTAGTTTACATAAGGTCTGGTTGCACGCTCGACTCCACGCATACTGATCCTGACCCAACTTCGGCGGCAGGCGCAACTTGTATATGTTGCTTGGCCTTGACAGTCCTCAGCATTGGGGTCCTCGCTTCTGCTAACTTTCGCTTCAAACAACTCTACTTACTTCTAATACAATAGCTATTCTTCGAAAAAATTGGGTCGTTTAGCGCTCGAAGGCTTCGCTTCCGAATTTCCATTAGCAACAAACAATGGGTCACCAACATCGGCCGTCGTTCTCAACGCCTGCATCATCGTCATTTGATCTTTAAATCCATGAAGGTCGTGATGCTCAGGCTGAGAGAGCTCAGCAGCAGGCGGCTATTAAGAAATCACGTGGATGCGTTCTTGATTTTTCATTTGCCCTGGATTTGAAAGCTAATTTCGGTTATATAGATTATCGCAATTGATTTGGGTCAGTCTAGTCCCCAACTAGAAATATTTTCGGTTTTAGAAAGTGCAACGCTGTTACTAGATCTGCCATTTAGAGTGCGAATTTGGCCATTCGGGTTCATGAACCTGCCGATTACGCGTGGACTACAGGAAGATTTGGGTATTTCTCATTAGCCAGACCTCGCGGTGAGCAAAGTAGAACTTCTATCAAAAGAGCTTTGACTGGGAATCAGGACCTCCGAGGCGGCAATCAATCACCGTAATTGTTCTTGGTTCAACCTCACACGACGTGACAGACGTTCTTGTCTGTTCTTGTACTCAGGGTTTGTGTTTTGAAACAATGAGTCCCTTTGGCGACGCGTTCGGCTACGCGGCATTCCAAAGCGATTGCATATTTAAAGAACTACTACTCCCTTAGTACGGGCACTAGATCTTGTTAACCCACATTGCCAGGTTGAACCATATTCGACTCGATTTCAACGTTACCCGTCTTGGCCCAGCAGCGCTAGCACCGACTGTGGAATATGCCTGTGTCGCTCTCCCCTGCCCTTGCGGCCTTTGTCGTCATCACCATCGATCCTGTTGCCACTCTACAGGCGCTCAATGACCCAATCGTCACAGCCGCTGCGCGAAAGATCACCCCGCAGAAATATGTGGGCTACGTGAGCAAGGTTCGTGCAAACTTTTCTGCCTAACAGAACTCTCGATCTAATACGTCGATTTTCTAGGCCATCGACGTCTTCGACTCGAAGGCCGAGTATCACACTTACGCCATCCAGCTCACGAGCCCGACAATCCCAGCAGCGTGTGAGGGCGACGGCATCAGTGCGGACATGTACACGCCCGTATTCCCCGCCGCCGCGCATCCACACGACCGTGTGCCGCTGAAGCCGAGGAGGACGCTGCCGTGGAGCGACTGTCAACAGCCATCCTTCATGCGCAGCATCGTACGCGTTCCGGTCAAACTTGGAGATGACACCCAAGCAGTTCTCCTCGACCCGGATGAGGCAATCCGGTATCGCCGAATCCTAGCCGAGGAAGACGAACAGCGACGCGTCTTGTTGGGTGCATCCCAGTCTTCAAGTTCCTTTCATGACCGTCCCGGTGCCCGTGATGGCAGCAGCTATGTCGAGCTCAGCGACCTCGATGACGATGAGTATATGGGGAATTTCTCCTGTCCAGTTGATTTAGTGGACGGCGGCTTCGAAGACGAGGAGCACCATACAGAGATTGTTCAGACGAGCCGGCCGCCAGACACAATTGTGGTGGTGAATGTCTCGTACGATCTTTCTCAGGTGGACGAGCTACCGGATCCGCTCCAATTTTTTGAGGAGAAGCGGCAGTTGAAAGAGTATGTTTTAAATTATTCCATGTTACCAAACGTCGACGGACTCACCAGTGCCAATTGGTAGACTGGTAGCGGAGTCAAGAGCACGCACATCCCAACGTTCTACTCCCGCCGTTGAGCCCAAGTTAGAGGTCGTTATCGCGGCGCAGAAAGACGTCCCCAACTTCGCAAGGACAGATATTTTGTGCTCCGACTTCCTTCCGTCACTGTTAGGACACATACAACTTCCGGAGCGGCTCTCGACTGTTCGTATTCCGTCCTCGTTGATTCGAGGAGCTGCGATGACGATCCGACGCTTAGGATATTGTTTGGCATATATCAGGCAAGATGGGTTCAGTGCGGCGCAGAGTTGGATGGCGAATTTCGGGCCTCTAGCTTGATTCTATGGTTGCTTCTCGGTCTAATTTTTGGTTAATGAACGGAATATTGCCTTGCTGAGATTGCATCACCATTTGATCAACCTCGTCAATTCAACCTAGTTCGATGAGTATAGTTCAAGTCGCAATTTGTTGCTACGAATGCGCCCTCGAAACAGAATAGCTGTCAATTCGCCTAGATTTAGGACCTGGCCATTCTATAAATTGTGAATGAAACGACAGAGTAATTACAGGCACGTGCGAGTTTGCTTTCGAGTTCAACGTTGTTTTCATATCACGCCTAATCCCGCCTTCAACTCACTGGCCAAATCACCCAGCCCGTCCTGTCCCTCCGGCGGCTTCCAGTCCCGCCCCTCCTCCACGCACCTCGAGCACTGGCACACGAACCCCCAGGCCTCGAGTTCAGCACGGCGCTCGGCGTACCCCGCCGCGGGGTTCACATACGTGATGAGCAGCTCCTGCGCCGGCTCGATGTCTTCGAGGGCTCGGACGGTAATGCGCGCGAGGGCGCGCCGCTGGTCGAGGTGCCGCACGGACGCGTTAGGCGCGCACCCGTGGTTGAGATGTGCGTGCAGAGTGTAGAGCCCGCCGTGCGCTTCGAGGTCTGCACAAATGTAGAAAAAGAAAAATAAGAGGTGTGCCGACCTGAAAAGCGGATGAAGGGAAGCGGTGGGACGCACTGAGGCTCATACGACCTAATCCACGCAGAAAGCCCGTATTGTAATCAAATAGCGCGGCCTCGATCTCAGCGGGTAGCGGTTTTCGTAGGATCGCGGCGACTTTTTTCTCCTCCATCGTCTGGTTCTTCGTTGCGCCGTCATCGCGCCGCGAGCGATGGAATGTCGTGCAGAACAGCTCGAACGCGGCCTTCCACGTCTCGCGATCCGGCTCGGACCTTCATCCACCGAGGATTTAATTCAATATCAATGTATATCGCAGAGGGATGGGCGGCCGCACGTCACCTGAAGCTGTACCGCGCGCGTTCCTCCATCCCGAGCACCGCGAACCCACGCACAACGGCCCAGTCCGAAGCGAGCGTTTCTTCGCCCGCGGCATTGGCAAGCAACAGACGCGCGGTGCATTGGGTGAGAGCGTGCAGCGCCATCCACTCCCTCGACCGTACCCATCGCAACAGAGGAATCGAGGAGGGATTCTGCGCAGCACAGAGCAGCGAATGCGTCTTCTCCGACCGCTTGCGGCACAAAGCGTTGCAGAATGCCGCATGGCAGTAGAGGCAGCGTGCCCTTGCCTCAGACGGGCTCGCGAAGAGCGTTGTACACTGGCTACATGCGGCGCCTGCGCACTGTTTGTCGTAGATCTCCCTGAGAAATCCATGAGTTTATCTGTTTTAGAATGAAAACCAAAGCCTCTCAGCACACCATTCAGGCGCGATAACGAACGGATCCTCAACCCAGATCGTCTCGCCAGCCTTGATTTTCTGCGTCGCAACAAGGCCTTTTCCTTTTTTCTTGTCGAACAAGCGGACATCGACGCGTGTCGTCCACTGAGTAATATCCAGACCCTCGACGAGCTGCGAGGACGGGGAAGGCGGAACGGTCTCTTTTGACGGGGAAAGCATCGCCAGGACCTTACGCATACGCTTTTCGCTCACAGTCCATGAGGGAAAGTCCGCACGTAAACGCGCGTGAAGTTTAGAGATTCCAAGGGTTGGATGTGCGGCCTTGAGCTGCACGAGCGCGTCCTGGAGCTCAACATCACTTGGGGAAGACATAGTGGAAGCAAGCCCATTTGGACGTGAGTACTTGAAGAGTCCTTGACTCCTGTCACGTCTCTCTAAGCAAGGACGGGAAATCGTTACATTCGACACATACACTGCCAGCGAGCTAATGTACAGGATAACTTGCAGGAAACACATCACTCAGTTCTTTGCCTTTTACTGTCGCCACCCTCGGCCTCGCCACCTTCAGGAGTAGCACGCTTCTCGCCGCTGCTTGACGGAGCCGAGTTACCACGCAGGCCCTCAAGCTCTTGCTCCGCACGTTGGCGCAGCATACGCTCCTCTTCCCACATTCTACGGATCTCATCGAGTTGCACCTGGAGGTCTCCCATCGCCTGGTCCATGAGCAGCTTCTCGAGCGTCCACTTCTCGATATTCCGCGCTTCATTCTCCTTCAAGTGGTGGATGTACTGGACCGCGCGAGAGAGGATCGCGCCCTTGGCCTTCTCGCCTGAGCCGCTGGGCACGATGCGCCCCAGCTCGTTGATCCCCTCGTTGATGTTTCCGCGACGGCGGCGCTCGACTTCTTTCTGCAGGAAAGTCAGCGCCAAGATCAGGGTGGAGGGTGTCAATGTACATGATTGTCCTTCCGCTGACGGGTCCACTCCTCGCTGCCCATCGCCACACCTCCACGGCCACGGCCCTTTCCGCCCCCAGTGGCTTTGCGGGCAGGCGCGTCCTCGGGCTTGTCGACATACTCTCCATCGTCGCCATCGTCGCCGTCCTCCGCGCGCGCAGGGGGCTCCGGCGGCGGGTTCGGCATACCGCCGGCGCCGAGCACGTTGACGTCCTGTGGTGGCGGGATGGCCCCGTGGACCAGGTGACCAAGGGTCGGGGGTCCGTGCGGGTGCGACGACGGGCCAGGATCACTCACGCGGAAGCCACCGGGGCCGGTTCCACCCTGCGAGAGATGGGAAAGATTCGAAAGCGTCTGTGCGGCGTCCTCCTTGAGCGTGCCGTCGGCAAGTTGCTGGGAGACGAAGTCAGAAAGAAAATACAACGACGAAAAAACACGACAGGAGGAAAATAGAAACAACGAGAGAAGTTCTGAACAAAAAACGCGTAAAAAGAGCAGGTAAGGAAAAACGCTCGTCATGTGAGGCGGCGTGCTGCTCGACGCGGAGGCGTGATGAGCGCAGAACGATCACGTGTAGACGATGAGGGCGCGGAATTCAGGATTCGAGGAACGAAGGGGTATGTAGGGGAGATGAAGGAGGTCCGTCGGAGTAAACAGGACACGAAGGACACGAAATTGCATCGCGGATAGACGCACCTTGGTGAATACATTTGGTAGATGCCTCAACAAGTTCATGAGCTGCGTCGAGTTGAGCCCAGGGATCGCCTGAATCTGATTAGGTTGGAGTTGTGCGGTATCCACACCAGAGAGGTTCATCGGAGCGGGGCCAGTAGTTGCAGGCGCAGAAGTCAAAGTCGAATCGTGAGCGGGTGCTGCTGAAGACATTGGGGAAGATTATGTGCGCCCGGGTGTATTTGAAGAATATGGATGAGTATGGGGCGTATCACAGACGGCAACAGAGGCCAGAAATATGGGAATATCACTAAAGAAAGGGTAAGCGAATAAGGACACCGATGTGGGAATTAGGAATTTTTGCCTCGAGAATCAAGAGAGGATCACTGGAGGTGGGAGGGAATCGTTAGGGTAACGATGCGGTGGATCGTAGAGGGTGAGCAGGATAAGAGCTGCTAATTGCAATCTGAGTTGGCGCGTGGATCACGGGGGGAGGCAAAGCAGGTCAGGCTTTTGACACGAGCACGATGTGCGTGACGCGTCACATGTCACCCACGCACGGGCCATCTGGACGGCATCTCGGCATCCGCATCGCAATTTTTCGACGCTTTCCGCTCGCGAAAAATGGACGCCAGTAACTGCAGAGAAGCTTGGAGCGTATGCTAGTGGTCTGCTGAGAGGGCTCCCGCGGACGTCTCCCACCTGCTCAGTAAGGGTGATGTGAAAATGCCAAGAGGTCCCTGAAGTCTTCGAAGTGGGAATCGACAGAAACAAAATTGCAGGCGCGATGCAGGTCCGCAAGGGTCGGGAGGTTCACGTAGCCAAGACGTAAGAAGTGGTTGGGAGAAGCGCAGGTCAGAAAGAACGCTCCTTTTTTTATGCAGATAGACTCAGCGCCACGAGGGCTATACCCCACGCTTCGAAGTAAACTGCAAATGATGTGAGCCTGAATACACCCAATATGAATGTGCGCATACGCTGTGTTCGTACCGAGCGTGCTGGTCTGACAGCAGGACCAGTAAGGCAATCGCGCGCGCAGTGATTCCCTCAGCTTTCAAGTTAGAGTCAAGGCGCAACAAGAGAGACTCAGAGACGCTTCGGAAGGTGGCGCAATTCATATAATATTGGTGGATATGCGAGGTACACCGTATCCCTACCGCGTTTATTCGCGTTAGAGAAGTACCTAAAGACAGGTACATATTAGCCACTGAACTTCTTGGAGGTTAGCTCGGAGAATAAGCACACCGTGAAAGTGCTTCCAAACCACTGAATGTAGTCCATGTCAGATGAAATAAGGCGGTGAACAAGTGGCAAAGGTCAAAGAGTCGACGCGAAACGCGTGCCACGCGCTGGGACGGCGGAGTTTCAAACTGCGGTGTCACAGTCACGGTGGCTGTCCACCCTCGAAACTCAGCCTATTGCCTCAAACCTCAGAAGAATCCAATTGCAGCCAGACTTTGGAATCCCCACACTGAGTGGTGGGTTTCTTACGCTGACGCAATGGCATGCCACTCTCGGTCCTCGGAACGCCCCGACATCACCTATCCGACTCGGAGTCGTAACGACATAACCTTGACCTTCGGCGCCAACACAGATGTTCTAATGAAACGTGCGCCATCGGTATGCATCCTTGGCTCTCAAGCTGGTCGGAATTTCAGAGCCTGTGCTGTTCGCAGCGTTATTCAGTTGCTACTAGCTGAGACCTTCAAACACTCATCATCCTGTTCGTCTCTTATTGTCTCCCTCCTGAATATATGCACTCAAACCTGCAGCTGTCGCTTCAAAACCCCCCACTGCGATATATCATGCTATAGAGCAGTCCAACCCTCAGACAGTTATTCAGAATGTTGGTGGATTGCCGTTCCCGGAGGAGGAGGATGTACCCGGTTCTTGTTTACTCCGGGGTTGTGGATCCCATGGCCACGTATTTTTAATTTCCGTGAGTTTGCTGTGCTTGAACCGTCATGATTCTCTCAGGGTAGGGTCCAACATGACTCATCAAGTCTGCGCAATGGGAAGACTGGGGACCAGTGCGTCCCACTTCACCACCGCCGGTCACACAGAAAGAAGATGTTCTTATGCATTGAGCATACCATAATAGCTCCTGGATCAGGCTGTACGCTGCGTCGCGCATCGCAAACTTCAAATCCGTCTTACGTTCCGTCTCATTCTTGCTGCTACACTGGAGCTTGCGCTCGCACTCGTATTTATGATTTCTCACCTGGAGACACTATGACGACCTCGCGAAGCATACCCATGAAAACCTCCGCATACGCTCCCGAGCGAGCGACTGGTTATCGATGCGGAGTCTGTTGTCTGCGGCGGCCTTGGGTCCCCGTCGCGCAAATGCGCCCCTCGCAGCATGGCGATATCGCGTAGAGCGCAGCCAGCTGACTGACCCTCGTTATTGTCTCATGAAAATCGCGGTATCTCGTCCTATCCTCGCAGTATTTATCAGGCTATCACGAAAAACGCACAGCGGATCTCGACTGATTGTCGCGAAGGCAGTACGATATGCAGTGTATTGGGTTTTCGCAGAACGTGCGCAATATTCCTTTCTGGTTCCGTCCGAGCGCGCGGATCAAAGCCGAAAAATGAATTTCACACCCTCCGAGTCGGCTACCGTAATCTTCAACATTTTTTCTTTCAGATTCCGGATATAGGCACCGTTTTCATATTGCATTACGCGATGTCATCTCCTGCGAAGGGGAATGATTTACCTGTCCGTGGAGTTGACCGTCGGCAACAATACAATATGACCAAAGTTCGAAGTTTAAACAGTGTGAAATTCGGTTAAACCAACAACGACGCCTGGCACTATGGCTTAGTAGTGGTTGGGTATACGATTGCAGTAGGGGGGCATAAACCGACGATGAAGAAAAATGCGTCAAACATGAGTAATGATTTATGACAGCCCTTTCGTTGGGTAGGACATCCGCGCAGGGTCCGGGAGTGTCGGCGTAGGCGGGAATGAGTAGCATTGGAACACAGTCAGCACGACAGTCACAGCTAGCGAAGTCCCCACGGCTTCGATACTGAAGTCCCCAATCATCCGAAAGGATGCAGACGCCAAGTAGAAGGCATCCGTGCAGGGTACGGATTTTTTTTTTCAACATTATTTGTCCCAATTTTCGATCAGTTCCAGTTGAACTCTAGAGGCTCAGCCATACTTCAAACCCACACTTGGCGCTACTCCCGGTAGCTCCGTTATCTACGTCAAATTTAGCGCCTTTCTGTGTAACGCAGCTTCGGCCTTAAGGCCTCGTCTTCTCCCTTGACGTGGGGAGCAGTCGCGTAAACCGCAGGCACAGAAGTTGCTTTGGAAATTCGACGGGTCTCAGGTCACCTCCACATTCAATCGCATTTTATACTAGCGCCAAGTTATCGTCACCACATCGAAAGCAACTAATTTGTGGACCCAAATCGTTTGAATGCAGGCGCATTAAATCCGAACGTAAATGAATTACTCTCGGACTCTAAAGCCCGCAGGTGCTTCCGCCGATCCGTTGTATTAATGTGTGGGTGCGCGCCCAAATTGGAAACGCTAAATTCAACACTGACCAAGTTCGCGCATTCTCTCCCATTCCAAGAACCCTAACCGTCGGCGGAGTCGTCAATTCCGACGTTTTGCGCCCACCAAGGTAGAGATCGTTAGGAAGTCAAGTACTAGATAGAATACAAAAGCTACATTCATAAATACCACACCCAACGTGCGCCTCCAACTAGCGCCTGTGGACCGCCAACATTACGTTCGCCCCGGGCGTCGTCCGAAATGCCTCCGCGATAATCGCAAGACCGGCGTCGAGTTCGTCCTGTGTGGTCGTCAGAGGTGGCGCCATCCTGAATGAACTCCCGATTCCCGGAATCCGCAGGACGTTTGCGCTCAGCCCCAACTCCAACATACGGTCGGACAACGCCGTTGCAAGGTCTTCATCAGGCTCCTTCGTCGTGCGGTCCTTAACAATCTCCATACCCTGCATGAGTCCCATGCCACGAACTTCGCCAATACATTCGTACTGCGCCTGCAGACCCAAAAGGAAGGCGCGGAAACGCTGACCTAGGCGCTCAGCCCGGTTGGCCAGATTATCGCGCTCCAGCATTTCAAGCACTTGGAGACCTATGGCCGCTGGCAATGGGTCCGAGACATGGGTCGTGACTAGATGGGCGAGGTAAGTTGACATGAAATACGAACTGAAATTAACGCGACTTCCAAAAAGAGAATCCCCGTGAATGCACGACCTGTTCTATTTCGTTGGAAGTGACCACCGCCGAGAGTGGAAGGCCTGCACCTAGAGTCTTGGACAGTGTGAGGATGTCGGGAATGACTCCGTCGTGTTCAAAGGCCCAGTTCTTTCCCGTACGGCCGACTCCTGTCTGGGCCTCGTCGATTATTAGCAGCATACCGCGCATTACACAGTGCTCTTTCAGCCGACGGAGATATCCCGGGGGCAGTACGATAACACCACCGGAACTGAGAATGGGCTCCACGATTACCGCCGCAAGAGATCCCACAGATTGAGCATCAACAAGTGAGAAACCATAGTCGAGTTCCGTCTTCCAATCATAGGTCCCGTCTGGGTTGCGGAAGGGACTCCGATATCCGTTTGGCGTGGGGAGTACTAACGAACCGGCAGCAGCTGGGCCGTAGCCTTTGCGAGTTAGTTGGTATGTCATGGACGCAGCAGCGAAGGTGACCCCATGCCAAGAGTTGGACAAGCCTACACCTACGATCAGCTGGAATACAAGGTTTTATAGTCGCAGATGCGCACCGACGATTTCAAACTTCCCAGTGTACATTTTCGCGATCTGAAACACATCAGAATCATATGGAAAGTTGAACATGGCGAAATTATTCACGCGAATAGCACACTCGTTACTTTCACCTCCGGTGGACAGAAGCTGCACCTTGTCGAGGCCAGGGGGCAGCATACTACACAACTTGGACGCGAGATCCACCACGGGTCGACTGAGCATCCCAGAAAACAAGTGGTCCAAGTTTGCAACCTGTGCGTGGATAATAGCCACGATCTCCGGGTTTGAGTGTCCGAGAATGGCGCTCATCTGTGTCGATAAAATAAAAAATGAATTCAGAGGGTTCACGGTGCTTACTTGTCCAGACGTAAAATCAAGGATCCTTTTCCCATCCGCGTCATACAGATATACGCCTTCTGCACGTTCAATGATACGGTGAATGAAGGGAGCCCCGCCCGAGTAACGAATGAGACAGTCGTCGGCGAGCTTCCAGAAAGCAGGATTTTCGTTTCCAGTACTAGAATCCATGAGCGATGGGAGCTGTGAAATTGGATTGCGGGAAAACAGGGGCGGTCCTCCCTTTTTATGTTTTCCCGGGCCGTAATCTGATATCTGTGATCTGTGATTTGATTGTCACCTCGTCGTGTCACAGACGTCCGAATCTGCGATCTCCCATTCCCGTCGCCTTTCCCCCGTCGCCCTTCCCCCGTCGGCCATCCTGGGCACTTTTTGGTTGCTCTGGCACGCCATTTTCGTCACCGTCGGCCAAATCATCTGGCAAATTGTCGACCTACGGGATTATGGAACTAGAATCGCAGCGTCCATACCGATCCAGAAAGAATAGGCCGTGTGATAGATGTCGCTCGCGGTGCGCCCCTTTTACTCTCCCTAGCCGTCTCACTGACGCCAAAACGCTCATCAGTAAGCAACGGTATTTCTCTTTTGCAGTCCATACTTTACGGATCTGACTCGGTGGCCTAGATGCATCACGAAACCGAGCGGAACCTGCTTAAATTGTCAAATATCGGCCGTTGCCTGTACCTTCGACTCCCCCGCCGCAGCCGACGTACCGCGACCGCGGAACAAGAAGGTGGAGTCCAAACCCAAGGCCGGAAATGGGATGGTGGAGGCGAGCTCCAGTCGACCTCTTTCCCAATCTTATGGGTCATCTGGTTATACGAGTCCGTCGATCCCTTTGGCTTCGCCCACCGTGAAGTTGGAGAGGCACAACTCGCTTCGTCCTGACGTAATATCCCCTCTTACGTCTGGACTCGAACTTGGGGGCGCGTTCTCCAACATCGTCCTCAACTGGGACCCGCCATCCCTAGGCTCTGGGATGAACGAGACGTCAGCGAATACCGTTAGTGGCGTTCTACATTCGTTCTTCTGGAAGAAATCCAGCATTCATTTATTCATTTCAGCCCGAGGAAGACTACAGAGCACTCGACTCCGACGCAGACGATGACTTTGAGCCGCATTACGTTGGGGAAACAGCAGAACGGGATGCCCTGGTGTTGAGTGCGCTGGCGACTGTACATTTCACGACAAGAAACGGCTCTACACCTCCGCAATCGAACCCTTTCCGAGTTCGTCAAGTGTCTACTAATCAAGCAGAACCAGTGTTTTTTCTTTTCGAACGCCCTCGTCCATATGGTGAAGACAATGTAGGCAAATATACCAGCGCTGAGTTAATTGGCCTTCTGGGACCCAACAATATACCCCGTCTCTTGCAACAGTTGGTACATCTTTTTTGCTAATTTTTCGTGCATTTACGGGTAGCCAGTTATCTGCACATGGACGGACGGGCAGTTCCAATATGGCGCCCTTCTGACTTTGCAGACAATCCTGAACAGCGGTTGCCTGCTGGTTTATTTTGCGCCTATGTGTCTCGAGGTAGGCAGACAGAATTACATAGCATCGTCCCGCTCAGAAACGCCGGTTTCCAGGAATCATCTACGACGACCAGTTACGTCATCTAGCCAGTGATGCTTGGAAAGTCACCACACTCACCAACCGGGCCCAATCACGGAGTGCGCGCGTGTCCACAATCCAGGCTAATCTTCTTGATTTGGATGGACGTCCGTCACTGAATCCAACTGGCAACTCTATGCTTCTGGGACAGGTACCTTCTATGCTTTGCGCACGTTCAAATGATAATAATACATTTTCAGACCATTGCAGCCGGGCGTTTGATGGGCTTGCATCTTGATTGCACACTGTGGCTTATACCGAAATGGGAGAAGAGTCTTCGCATCAAGTTATGGTGGGCCGTCCTACAGCAGGACAAGTGGTTTGTCTTTTGAGGCTTTTATGGGTGCCTTGTAGAATGATTGATTACTCTTGCAGGTCGGCTTTGTGTCACGGTCGTTCCAGTTACATTCATCATAGCGACTGGGACGTGCCGCTCCCACCCGTCGAGACCTCAAATGACACTCCCTTCGTTGCGCTCTGCGAACTGACTGTTATTCTGGACCGCATCCTACGGCATCTGCATGTCGTTAGATCGTCGCACCGCTCGAGCGACACCCGAGAAATACTGACAACCATATCCAAGTTTGGTTTGGACCTCGATACATGGAAACATCGAGTGGATGCTATGGGCCAGTCCTTGAACAGCTATTTTACCCCTGGATTTCGTACGTCCTTGGTTTGCAGCCTGTATTGTTTACCCATTTTCCCAGGTTCTCTGCAACTCTCCTATCTTGCAGTTGCGCTTCTTCTGGTTCGCAGCGTTTTGGACCTTGATCTTCCACTCGGTGCTGCGCAATCTGCACATGAGAGCGCACTGAGGGTCACGGAAGAAGTGGTTACATTTACGTCATCACTTACTCCGGACGACCTCCGAGGATACTTTACGAGTTGTGAGTTCTACTCTCATTGAAATTTCACTCAATTAATAAGCGACAGATTCTGCTTTCCATTTTTCGACATGTCTCATTCTGCTTGTGCGGCTTGTACTGCAGGCAGACCTTTCCGACCAGACCGATGGGGCTGCGTGGCAGCGCAACCTGCATCAGCTCCGGGTTTTTATCTCAGCCTTGTCGAACGCGAAGAAGGCTGTTCCTTCATTCGAACTAGGTGATTTGGCTCTGGCTCGGGCACGACATCTCATTCCCCTGCTGGCCAAAAATATTCCGGAGCTCGCCATTGTTCTAGAACCATTCTGGCATGTCCTGGCTTCCGTTCTTCTGCCGATGGCTAATATTTCACTTTCAGCCCGCCGGGCGAAAGCAGTGTCCCCGACGTGCCGACTGCGTATGCTACCGGCGTTATGTGGCCTGAGAACGGTTCGCGATTAGATGCTTTCTTTCCAGAGGTGACTCAACCCGACTGGGTGTCCTTCCGGGACTACGTTCACACGCCATATTCGTCGATGGTCACCAATTCGTACGGTCTTCAATGACAGTGCAGCATGCCAATCTCTTCATCCAACTTTCTCGGGAGTGCCAGAAGATGGTCGGTCGAGTTATGTATCTTCTATGAATGTTCGCGGTCCTTGTGATGATATTTCCTATCGGTCAACGGGACAGGTTTTAACTGTGGTCATATAAATTCATGGTCATAGAAATTCATCCGGTTGAATTTGTACACCAGAAGCTGTTACTTCTGGTGTGGATGAGAAGACCACTGACAACCCGTGTGCCCTAGTGCAATGTAAACTTGATATGTCGGGGGAAGAGTGGTCCAGGAGTTTTCCGTTGTAAGTAGCTAGATATCAATATGCGTGGTCAAACATCTCTCGCGACCTATGGTGAACACGGCAAACTGACGACCTTTTTGCTAGTGCAGGTATGGACCTGTTACCGGGCCCGGAATCAGCTTCACCATTCCAAACCGGTGGGAATAGACATCTCCACCGTGGGTCGAACATTACTTAGAGTTTCTATCGGGTCCAGTCGGGTTCCAGGTGTTCCTATTGCCCCCCACGTTCAACTTCCGTGCGGACGGATCTACGTACCTGATCCGTTTGAACCAGGTGAGTGGGAAACAGTAGCAAACACTGTTCCATCCATGGATTAATTAGGAAAAAAAGTCGATATGGCAGCACCACATCCGAAGGGTTTCAACCACTAATATAAAACATTCTAGCCTCTCCCAGACGCTATAACTGAACGCCCGTTCCTTGCTGGTTATACATACATTCGTGAATCCAGGCCCCACGGTCCCACCATAGATCTCAAGCTCAGTCGGATACGGGGTATTTCTTGGGGATAGGCGGGAAGCATTAAATTTTCTTGCCGCCTGTCTATTCATAATACTTGGTGCCCTCCCTGACGATCCTACAGGGCCAACTTAGCCGTGATAACTGATAAGGAGGTTATGATCTTTGTTCTCACACTCGGGAGAAGTACTGGAGAAGTTGGCGGCTTCATTGTGCAAGAAGACTCGCCTAGAAGCGGCATTCCCGATAAGTATTTTTACCCACTTTAGTTCAAGGGACCCAACTCAAGGTCGGTGATTCGGATACGCGGACTTTGGGTGGTCGAAGCCCGAGGGAATACATCTCCCATCCTAAATATAATTAACCGCTTCCAACTCGAATCGCAATTCCACGGGCGATTACTCCTGAGTTTTATCTCGGGCCTATGCGGAAAGAAGAGAAAACGGGAAAGAAGCATGTGAATTTGCACGATTCAAAAAAGACCGCGGCGTCGAACTGCAACTAATTTCACTTCGGATCCGGACGTCTGAGGCGCCAAAGTGAGATGAAGTCGGAAGTAAGAGGGGAGGAGTTGATGGCTGTAAAACACGCGGATTAATGTCAATAATACATGTACAGCTGAGAAGGGTTACTTACAAATTTTGCATCACTACTCAGCGAGGCAAAACCTTGACATCGGTCTATAGTACATACAGCGACAATATAAGTTACAAGCGGTCTTAGCGGAAACATGTACGTAGTATACAGCGGCTAAAGAAACAAACCAGGAACATGGAGATTATATAAAGCGTGTGTAGTACTCTGCACTATGCGTACAGATTAATCCAGTGGCCGAAATCATCACCTTACATTAGGTCTGCACGCCGCAGGTGGTCGCGTAGAATGGATTCTTCCACTAACAAAGAACGAAAAAGTGAGCAATGAAAGGGAAAGAGGGAGGGGGCGCGGAAGCGTACCAGCGCCCAGGGTAACGGCGGTGGATTTTGTGTCCTAAAAAGGAAAATCAGCGAGGGAATAGATGGTGAGGAGTAGGACGCACGATGACCGAGGTGAGGTGGACATAGAATGGGCGCTGGACAGGGGAGTAAGTGCGCAGTATCTCCTTGAAGTGCTGCTGGAAATCTGCAAGCGAAGTACGCATGAGTTACGTGGAGGTGGAGCGCGGACTACCAAGGGCGCCAATGAGAAGTAAAGAAGGGGGAAAGAAGCCCGGTGAAAGCGCGAAAGAGGAGCCCTCGGAAAGTAGTGGCGGGTGGAGCGGACGGTGGAGGATATGACACGTCCACCAAGGCTAACGCTCTGCGAGGCTTCATGTAACGAGCAGATGAAGCGAGCAGGCCACACTGAAACGCAGAAGCATAGACCAAGCCGATGAGTCGCTCACTCCAGTGTAGTGACTCGCGCGAAACAAGAAAGCGAAGAACCCAGTACAGGACAGGACGTACATCGCGTTGCTGTTGCCACATCGTTTCTACGGTCGCCAAAGCTCGGCACTGAGTCCCGGATCTTGGCGCCACGCATGAGCTTAGCCTGTAGCAGATCGCACTTGTTGAGGACTGCGAAAAGTCGTTAACAACGTGAAAAGGAAGAAATTGCGGTGAATCAGCATTAAGCCTATTTGAGTATAGGTAGAGGTGCTTACAGAGCACAAGCTGCGTCCGCGCAAGCAGCTTGCAGGAGCATACGCTCTTCCACAGCATGTAGCTATCCTCGAGGCGGTTGACGCGACGGTCCTCGGCAAGTTTCTCGTCAAAACATGAAACGGGCGCAAGGAAGCTGTAACTGATCAGCCTCAAGTAAAGTCCCGTTGAGCGACCACATACATAATTGCATCGACATCATCAAACTAATGACCATCAGTCGACGAAGGGAAAAATGCAGGGGTTCTACGCACATAGCTGTACCATACGGCGCGCTAGACAGTCGCTGTTAGACACCAGCGGTGGTAGAAGAGAAGAGAAAGGCGTACACTGCTCCGTGTTCCACCTAAAAGGTGTGAGTAAATTGAAGGCACAAGCCATAGGCGCTCCTACTCACCAACATCGTACATCCGCCATTCACTGCCTGCGGAGTGGCCTGCGAAGGAGTAGGTCATAAAGAAGAAGAACTGAACGTGTAACGTACCATGCTCAAATGTTACTCGGTACTCTTGAACACCGACAGTCCGCAGACGCGCACGGATGATATCATCATCTGTGATCTGGTAGTCCGGCCGCGCAATGCGGTCTACATCGTTGAGAAAACTGATCGTCGCAAATGTAAGCAGTCGAAGAATGGGCAAGGAAAATGACGCACAAGCCCGCCGAGTCCTCAATGCGCGCTTTCCGTCGCGACAGCATCTCGCGCACCACGCGGTCTTCCCATACGCTGCGCATATCCTCACGACAACCCGAGATCACATCCAAAACCTCGTCCTCCATGTCACGCACTTTGCGCAACACGCCCGAGTCCTCGCCAGATCGCCGTCTGGCGGCGCGGAAGCGCTCGAGGGCCGTCTTCCAGCCGTTCGTTGAGTGGACGCTGAACTCCTTTTCCCGTTTGGAGGGACTGGAGCTAGCGCTGTCGAAGGGGGCAGCAGAGTTAGTATTGGTCGTGTACAGCTCAGTCGCGGCCGCGCCAAGCCTTGCCTCCAAGTCGGACTGGACCCGGCGAAGTGGGGCAAGACGTAGTCGTAGGAGACGATGCTTGTCCTTGAATTTGAGAGGGGGGAAATTGGATGATACCGGTGAGCCAACGGTAGCACTTTGCCGCCGAGTGGCACTGGGACTGGGTGGCGGTTCATCGAATTCAGAGTCGGAGGATAGCGGGGACGATGTGGGAGAGGAAGACGTCGACGTGGGGATCGCTGTTGCAGGCTTGGATATCTTGGAGGAGGATGCAACGGGCAGCACTTCTGGATTTGCCGCAGCCATCTCTCGCCCCAGAATATCGAGAATGTCATTCATGTTGCGCACAAGATTGAGCAGAACAACACATCTCCACGATGCACGCTCTTCCGACCATTGTCTTTTGCAGTAAAGCAATTGGAACTAGAAAATGTCAGCCACCGTGTGCATAACACGTAGACCAGACATACATCTACAAGCACTTTCAGCACGAAACACGATGGCGACAACAAGTCAACTCACTCTTCAACGTCGCCGTTTTACCAGACTCTGACTGGCCCAGCAAAAGTAGCTTCACTGGCTTGCGCTTCTTCTCTGCCTCTCGTTCCCGTCGAAGCAGGGCATCGATCTCGTCGCTGATCCGCTTGGCCTCAGCTTCGCTGCGTTCCCTGGCGTCGCGCTCTGCTGGGGTTTCGTTCGGTGGCGGGGCCAACGCTGCTGTCAACGGGTCCTCCTCGAAAGAGCGGCCCATGGGAGAGAGAGAGAGAGAAACGCTTCACTGATACGATTCATGCACCGCATCTCGATCTGTCCTTCCTTCCCGGACTCTCGCGCCACCCTTGATGAAATGTCAACGGCGTGAACGCTAAATGCAGTTCGCTGATGATCTTCAGAACTTGACTTGTGGATTAATGATTCCCATGGTCCATTCCAAGTATGTGATATTCATCAATAGAAAGCGCCCACTAGCTAGATCATCCACAGCCTGACCAGCCTCGTCGAGTTCCGTATCTCGCTTGCTGCTCTTTTCCCCGCACGGCGAAACCGTCGCGAGTCGGCCCGAAGACAACATCAGGTTTCAAGAGGATGAAAGCCGCGTGGCTGATCCAAGGCGGGAAGATTATTACAGCGGCAGAGATCTTCCGGCCGCAAGCAACCTGCGACCTGGGTACTAGTGGTAATTCATGGGGTGTCTCCCCACAGCTCATTCTCTCAAATCCGAACCAGGAAGAAGCGTCACTGAGATCAGGTATTGCTAAGCTTTGCTAAGTTTTCCGTTTATTTTCCGACGTCAGAATTCGATGGCAAGATGATCAGCATTCGGAGAACTCTCCATCCATGGGAATCATCACCATATTGAGGCCCCGAGGTGCCTATTGATCTAGCTGGACGAGGTCCTACGAGGTCCGACGAGGTCCGGAGGACCGATCAAGGTCCGACTCGCCTTTCAAGTTCGCGCCGGCAATAAGTATACTGGACTATGTGGATTATTATCTTTATTTGCTACCTTTCTCGTCTTTCACAGCCTCGCACATACGGAGAAATTCTTGAAGACATAATTATTATAGGTGAGTGAAGTATTCGTTTATCTGATTGTCATTGATGCAATTATTGTAGTGATTACAGATGTCCGAAGCTATGGCCGGCGACTCCACTGTGTAAGTACGCACGACTACAGCGTTTCCAGTCTATCTCACTAGACTCTGTCTTGGTGAAATTCTTGGCCTAGCCCACACTATGTTTCACTCTATGAATGAAGTCTAATGACGCTGTCCGCTCAAAGCTACGCGGTAACGAACAAGAATCGTCTTTTTCAGCAGCTATTTCGCGATAACAATCCGACGATTGCGCACGAGACCTGGGCAATCGGCTAAATTAGCTGTCGGCCCCAAGATAAAGTAACAGAGCACGAACTTCTCGGTTCATAGACAACAATGGTGATCGTTGCCCGACGTTTATCCTGATTTTATCATTTCAATCTTATCAGACGGTTCCCAGCATCCGAGGAGACGTGCGTGAGTCCCTATATTTTCTGAATACGGTTTCACAAGGTTCTAGTGGTGCGGCGTTTGTGCAGTTTGTGTGGGGCTAGCGCCCCAGCCACCGACGTCGGTTGACATCAGGTTTGTTGGTGGAGTTGTCGAAACTCCAACAGTTCGCATGCCTTGGCTAATCTTGGGGTTTGTGCCTAGGTTGACCATGATTCTCCGTTTGAACCAGCCGCAATTGTGCTATTACTATTAGGTTCAAAAGTGCAACTGCGTCACGTGCATTATGTTGAAATGTCGTACCCGCTGTTGCCATTGCCAATGCCAAGCACGGCAGAGTCAGAGACATCCAGAAAGAAGAGCATAGCTTCGGAATCTTTGGTGGTTTGATTCATTTCGGATAAACGCTGATCAGTCTCCCATCAAGGATCCGTCTACGATAACAGCTTAATAATTACGACAACCTCAACTGAGGGCCATCTGACCGACCGACGTCAGCCTCACGGAAACTGACCAGCGATGATCAACCTCGAAATATCATGCTTGAAGGAACTCTGGCTCTTGCTAGCCTCCTCCAAGGATTTTTTTACCGGTGGGCTCGTTATTGATCTTCAGGATCCGACCGAATGCAACAGTGCCTCGGCGACTTAATTATGATTCCTATGCTCGAAATCTCATGCTTGCTGAGGCCTGCTAGTTAGGTGAGAAGCCGGCATCTTATAGTCATGGTGGAGCCCCAGCTGCAGGTTACTTGTGGGCACGCACATAGCAGTGAGCACGTAGCTCTTCCGAAACCAAACCGACTCCCTGTCAATTGAAACCAGGCCCACTCGGAGGCTACTCCGAGTCTACCAAATCTATGTACGAGAAAAAACTTGTCGAAGACTGCCTAGACTCGGGAGCGGTCTATCGACCGACTTAGGAGTTCAGCCTGGTTCAAGAATCAACCAATGTGAATGTCAAGATGTTGAGCCGGGTTCAGGATGGGTCAAGTGTTCAACCATCTAACCTAGGGTTCATCAAATAGCATCAGCTCCGTCGCCATCCCCTTTTTGATATTCGTGAGGCCTGCAAAGACCAAAGGAGATGCGCGCCAGAATCCACTGCGCGTCCTTAGATGATCGATCTACTGGACCCGCTCGGGCAATATTATACTGCACACTTGTGCGTAAAATTCAATTTCTTTTGGAGTGAAGATAGGATAGACTTTCTTGAACTGCCTAGAATTTGTCAACAGCAAAAACGCCGGCGCCAGCAACGTACAAAGTATCTCAACCCCGGTTTGAATCATTTTGATATTTCGACATGCAGGGACGCCTCGAGGCCACGTGCGAGCTCTACAAGCTGGTTCAATGGCTAGCGATCAGTTGGTAATTGTTTTAAACCTGAGAAGTTCGAATTATGGGAGAATGGATTTTCCATAGGCCCGAAATTTATCCAATAATAAATGAATCGGGGTCAAGTTCCAGGCATCGTTCAAGCTCCCTACTCCCCAGGCTTTCCCACATCCCGGCGTTGAATGGATGGTTCGAAATTTAGTGGCGAGAGTGCCTTTTGGTGCCAAATCACATAGATTCTCCGACTCGCTCCCATGCCGGGATGTTCCTCGAATTTACTTACTATTTTGGGGATTTTTTTTTTTTTTTTTTTTTGGATGTACGATAATGACCTCCGGCAACTAATAATGGATTAGCCCCTTTGGTCCGTAAAGGTTGAGTGTCATGTGACCTCGATCCAATGGTAGGAATGCATTTACGCACGAACGGCAATTGCCGAACAGTGTGGGACTCGGCCGAAATTCGGCAATACCCACTAAACCTCCCAAAGATGGCTTCTGCGAGGATTGAACTCTCGTTGTTCCGAGTCTCGCGACTTTCAGCTTACCCAAAAGCCAGGGCTGCATGGTTACCTTTTTTTTTTTTTTTTTTTTTTTTTTTTTTTTTGGGATTCTTTCTTTCACCACGATTCGGTCCTCGTTCCTGCGGGCCGCGTACCGAGAACGAGTTCGATTCAGGGGGCCTTACACGATGCTATGTATCAAGATATCGTTGCTCAACGTACTAGTACCTTGTCAACGGACACCCTCAATGGAATTCATACTTAACCGCACTTCGAAGATCTACATCCTTCTACACCGCTCTTCCATTTACAATTTTACCCCAGGTCAGTCATGGGCGCCGGGCTAATAGAGTCGATCATTGAAGCTGTCTCTTGATTTCGGAAGGCTGTAATTCTTCGAAGTAAATCAGACAGCAGCTATGAAGCAACAAATGTCCCTGGTATAAATGCTCACATGGGCGACGGTGGGGTCCCTGGTCAGAGAAAACCGATATGTTCAAACCATATGGGATAACCCTTTCCCTCTTTTTTTGTGACGCACCTCACTTCGAGCGGGCTATGGCGTTCATCCCTTTATGATATCACATATGCCTACCTTCATCCTGCCAACCCCGATATATTACAGGGTCCGTTTACAAGCTCCCCTCTACTAGTCATCTCCTCCCACGAACCATGGTCTCGTTGTGCCACGACTCGAAGCACAAAGGTTCTAGAATTCTATTGCTAGCGGCCTTGCCATTGCAGATGCAACGTTGACCCAGAATCCTCGCTCTTGATGAAGTCTGGTCCTCACGGAGACCTTGTCGCGCCGCCCAATATGCATTGCTATCGGGGTGCTTGTATGGAGCAAGGCAAGAGTCGGCCGGGAGCGTTCCCGGCTGAACCTCCATCTATCATGGAAATATGATCTATTTTCCGACTCGGACGGTACTTTTGGTTCTCAAGAATGTTTCAAACTCCGGATATTTCTTTTGTCAAATGGACGAAGTTGGCAAGTTGCCAACTGCGCAAACGCAAAGACGCGTTCCAGACGCGTCCTAAATTCCGCTGATCACATGGGCGCATTTTGGGCGCATTGGTCGAGTGACAGTCACTGTGTGACTCCCGAACACTTTTCCGACGCGTCCGTGCCACCTCCTTCTCGCGAAACATGTCTATTGTGACCATACGAGTGTGTTTTATTCGGTTATAAACGAAATGACCTAACTGTTCCTTCAGAACGTCGAGTTTATAAACAATCCGGCCAAGTTTTCAGATGTGTACCGATTTCGCGTCACTTTCGACTGTATCGCGTCCTTGCCAGACGGTAATACAGCCAATCCTTCTCTCTCCTTCTCTAAAGTGCTCTAGATCTCGAATGGAAACTTATCTACGTGTCATCGCCTGGGAACGAAGAACTTGACCAAGAACTGGACGACTGCCTTGTTGGACCTGTTCCCTCAGGCGTCAACTCCTTCGAATTCGAAGGCTCGCCACCAGACCCGTCCAAAATCCCGCCGGAAGATGTCCTTGGTGTTGCTGCGCTCATCTTGACGGGTTCATACAAGGACCAGGAGTTCGTGCGTGTGGGGTACTACCAGAACACGGAGTACGACAACGAGGAGATGAAGGAGACGCCGCCATCAAACATCATGTTCCAACGCCTTGTACGCGATATCAGTGCGAAGCCCCGCGTGACGCGGTTTCAGATAAAATGGTGCGTGAGTCGCGTTTCGAGGTTGGGATGTAACTTGACGATGAACTTGCGTGTAGGGATGTTGTTCCGCCCTCACAAGGGCAGATGTCGGGAGCGGCCACATCGGCCGCTGTCCCGTCCGCGAATGACCTGGAAGATTCGATGGATGTTGATTCTACCACACTATCTGCATCTTAATGCACCATTGTATCTCTACAACACCTACTGTCCTCCGGCTTTGTGTATTTTTATACGGCGTCCATCGATTCGATTCCACTGGTCAACTTTGGTTTGAGAACTGGCCGACTGCGAACGGGCCGCGAAGGCACCAATAAATCCAAATCGCTCTTTGCCATTCGTTGTAGGCGGAGTTGCCTCAAAACTAGTATATTGACAAGGAAGGTTCGCTGGGCCCAATGGGACCTCAGCAGTAGCTTCACATATGCACTCGATAAACCCAATCGAATTATCGTCCCCACTATATCAGGAGAGCAGGAAGCAATAGCAGGAATCATGCCAGCGGCTTGGACCTGTACAAGAGCACATATGCCGCTGAGTCCTCCCCTGCAATGAGGAACACGCCAGTGAGACCCAATGTCAGAGGAGGGGATGCTTGCTTACCACCGCCATCCAACGTAGTTAGCCTTTCCTTCGGGAAGATCGACACCTTGTCGTCGTCGAACTTGTACCAATCCTCGTCGCTCTCCTGCTCCGCGCCGAGGGTGGGCGGGTGGAAGACGCTCTTCTTGACGAAGCCGATGTAATGCCCCGCGTCCGCCGCCGCGCCCTTGTGCGTCACGATCGCTGTAAGATACATTGCATATGGACATCTTCGAGACCAATGCGGACGCACCGACAAGCTCATACAGCCCGCTGACGCTGCACCCGACGTCGCTCTTGAGCTCCGAGTCGACAAGGCCCTCGAGCTCCGCAAGCTCCCGCGCGCGGTACACGCTCTCCGGCTCCAGCGCGCCGCCGTCCTCCTTCGCCTTGCCCTTGCCCTCACCGTCGCCCTCGACGACATCCATCTCGGACGAAGACGCCACCGCAGTGGCACCAGTGGCACCGGCGTCGGCCATCTCTACGTCCGCGCCCGCACCCGCACCAGAGCCGGACGTGGACGCAGAAGGCGCAGCTGCGGCGACCTTGGTACGCCGCCGGACCTTCCTTCGCTCCTCGCGCTCCTTCTCCACAGCCTGTCGAGCAACGGCGCTCAGTTTGGGGCTCATGAGATGAGGGATGAAATGCATATTGTACCTTCAGCCGCCTGCTCACGGGGAGAAGTTTCGCCTTCAGCTCGTCGGAGCACAGATCCACCGCATCATATTCCGTGGGGAACTTGACTTTCCTCTGCATCCCACAAGTGCAAAATGAGTACGCACACACTCATATAGCATTAGAAACATGAGAATATCGAAGACGCACCATGATCTTTGCCTTCTTGTTGATGTCTGCGCGCCAGGAGAAACGCGCCATATGCACAAAGAGGTAGGAAGGCAAACGCGTCATACGTGATTCCTGCGTGTAGTTGGCGTCCCGCCCTAGTGTGAATGAATGTTTCACGACAGGCTGCGAGAGCGACTAGATAGATGCATTTGTACCAGGTTAGCGACGGCGTCCCCACGAAAGAAAGAAGAAAGAAAAGGGGATGTCGATTCGAAACGCACCTTCTGGATGCCCGAGGCCATGAAGTTGACGGTGGCGTCGATGTTGCAGGTGATCTTGAGCACAGACTCGGTGCTAGTCGACGGTGGCTCGTCCGCCGCAGCGACATCGTCGCACTTCAACCTGCGTTTGGAGTGGAGTTAGCCCGACAACATAGGAATCAATGCGAATAAATAGCCTACGTTCGAATCATCTGCCCTGTCATGTACTGCTGAATGAATCTCCTGTTTGTTTCCACCTCGCCGCTGGCAGTGTTTCCGGGGACGGACCCGAGCGACGTAACAATCGTGGTGAGGCATTCGTCAGCATCTGTATACTTAAATTAACCACGGAAAAAACCATCCGATACTCAGATACCTACCTTGTTGAGCATACCCACCGCCAAGCAGCGCGTTCATCCCGTGCGAGTGCGCCCGATCACGCTCGGCGAATTGGGGGTTGACCTGCGGAGTGAGAGGTTCAGTCAAGTCCGTAAGCCGAATCGCTGCCCACCTCTCTCAGCAGATTCAGAAAAGCAACCGGCGCAACTGTATCCGCAGTACGCGACATCGTTGTATACAGCGAACCCAACGCGCCTGGTAGACCCGTGAGCGTGGGCCGCACCGGGCCTGTGGGAGCCTGCTGTCCCAGCGCGGCTTGAACAACGGGACCATTATCGGTGGAACCAGCGGCTGTGGTAGCTTGGTCCGGGAGGGTGCCCGGCAGACCAGGGAGGTCCGAGGCGGGAGCAGGTCTCGAATCAGATTCCAGTCAGTCTTTTTCTACGTGCATTTGGAAAGAAACATACTTTTGGACGCCAAGGGCGGTTTGAAGCTCAGGGATTGCACGCATGGCTTGGAGCGTAGCGTTCATGTAGCAGGTGTTTCCAAGGCTGCAGCAAGCGTAAGCCATCGGATAGCGCTTTTAGTTGACCCTATATACGCACTTGCGTAAACCAACGGGTTTGGCGAGCTGTGGCGAAGCGTTAATAACCTGGAAAGAAATCAATGGAGGAAGATCTTACGGCCTCAGCGAGCTCGGTGTCGTCCATATCTGACTAGCCTTGAGGGAAAATTCTGCATTGAAGCATAGACGTTTATATACCTTCTAAGAAAACAACTGGTTTCTCGGGGGGCTTTGGCAATTCACCCGCTGCGCCAATGACCATGAAAGTTTGACCCTGTCCCTAGTTAAGCAGCTACAGAAAAATGAGAGCCGTGCCGCATACAGCTTTGGGGTTGATTTTTGACCACGGAGTGTCATCCTGCGAACGAAAAAAATCAATGCCACGACTTAGGTGCCAAAAAGTGAAAGTGAAAGAAATTATCGTGTTACAAATACAATGGGGAGGATATTTCTCAGCATCAGAGAGAAAATTGGCAGAAACAAGAGCGAAGCCGATGCACTCCACTCAATCTCGAACCAGTGGCGTATTGGAATCGCGTGGCAAAAGTAACTGGGAAACAGGGTATGTTGGAACACCAAACACACCTTCAAGACACCACCTTTGACCATGACCTTCATGCGGTCCACAGGGATTCCAGTTACTTGATAGACTGCCTCCTTGAAAGCCTTGGCAGGAAGATCAGGGTCCAGACTGAGCGCATAGCTCTTTCCTGAATGCTTGATGTGGACAGAGATGGGTGCCATATGTAAACGCAACCGCGATGGTAGACGAAAACTTTTCGAGGAGACGCGTCGCGCTGACGCAACGCAAAAGCTGTGCGTTGCTTTGCTTTTGCTTGCCAGGACCGATGATTATCGGTTGACAGGTCGGATCCCAAGTCCCGACAAAATTTTGATTTTGGGCGGTCGAGGTCTGCGCCAGAGTCCCGACAAATCGGTCCAGCAGGGAAAAATGTGTGATCCAGAGTCCCGACAATGGGCGTCAGCTCGGCCAGGGTGTGATCCCAAGTCCCGACAAAATCCAATTGGCACAAAGTGGCTGGCTTTGCTAATCCTTCGCGCCGGCTTGACAAATTGGGTAGACAATGTGGAGTATACCATGCCACTGGATAAAACCACAGTTCCCTTCCTAACCTTTTTTCTTTTTCACCCCACTGTCTCTCAACTCATATTTCCAAATATGCTTGCCGTTTCAAACTATGGAAGACCACGATCGAGACCAACAACACGGCGGACTAGCTATAGTACTTGACAGATAATGAGATCCAATGGAATGAATGTTTGAGGGTAGAAGAGGACTCTGTTGACGACGATTGATTTTATCCGACTTTTTTTGGCATTTTTTGAGAAATTTTCATGTCTGATCCAAAGTCCCGACAAAGAAAAATTTGGCCAAGGTCTAAGCCGGGATCCCGACAAAATTCTGGACCAGGGGCGAACCCAAAGTCCCGACAAAATTTTTTGAGGCCGAAATTCGGGATCCGACCTCTCAACCGATAATCATCGGTCCTTGCTTGCCAAGGTCTCCACCTGCACGTGCGTTCCCAATTGGGAAAAAAATTGCTGAACGCGCCCATGTGATCAACGAGATCACAAGTTGATTGACGCGTCTTCAATGCGCCAACGACTCGACTTGAGGCTTCCTCAATGCAACCAAAACGCTGTACTAAGTTGATTTTAGTATACTCTACTTCAATTTTGTTCTCAGTCACGCATCCAAAACAGATGTGCGTTGAACTTATGAAGTTCGCCTTACTTGAACCGTTGAACGGTTTGTCTCTCGACTGCAAACATGAGGCGCCGCAGCGTCATCCGTTCCTCACGCTGCACGATGCTGGATGCAGAGTTTTTCTTTACTTGACTTGGCAATTCTAACAATTGTGACATGCCGGAACGGCAGCTCTTCTTTCTGATTCTTTAACCCACGAGTTGCGTCGAATGGTGCGCTCACTACATAGCCCGTTTCAGGAACATGTTCTCTGCACTGGGCCGTCCCACTCGACCAATTACTCGGATGATAATGGACCGTTCACAATATGCTGAAAGCTCCAAGAGAACTTGTCCGTCATAGTGAGGAGATTTGATAATTCAAACGTTCACCCATTTTCCAATCTACACACATATACCTTTTCGCATCGACCCAAGGCCCGTTTCGTGCCATCCAGGCACGAAGATGAAGTCAGCCGTATGTGGGGTTGAATCTGTTGGACATAAGACGAACGAATAGACAAGGAGAGCCTCCAGAACCTGAAATTCGCATACTTCATCGGGCGGGCTGCAAATTTACGGCCCTAGATCAGTCGGGCATCCCGACACCGGGGCTCCCCATGAGTTGGTTGAACTGCTGGGAGAAAAAATAGCTGTGGGGAAGTTGCGCACGCTGAACTGTTCAGGTTGAATGTTGATATCTTGTGCCATGGTATTGATTGATGCAATGGTAACTTTGAACGAGCAAGACTGCAACAATAAATGCGGCTGGTGCGGAAAATCCCTCCTCAAAATGACATCTGCAATGAGGTAGATACCAATTTTTGAACAGGAAGACCTTGAAACATCATTCCAACAGATGTTCGTTGGGACCACCGTTTTTCAGTAACTTTCAACGCAACAAATGATATTACACAAAGACGAACCCGACCCACAAACCCAAAAGATTGCCAGGAGAAATCAAGCAACGAGGTTCAAGAAGCTCGAACCGACCATGGCCGGTGTTGGTGCATCGAACTCTTGCCAGTGCAGTAAATTCCGAACCGCTTTGTTAATGGCGGAGCCTTGTACACGTAACTTGAAGTGGCCGCGAGCATCCCAGGAGCGGGAATCTCGTTTTCCTGCTCGGTGGTGTGCCTTGCACGTTTCCGAGGGCATGCAACCTCAAGGGGTACCCAAAACGGCAATAGAGGTCTGGACCGCTTTCGGCGCCAGGAAGACTGCGGCATGCTGGGCGGGAAGGCGTCGGGAGCTACAAGGATGTGATATAAATAGACGGATCGGCACGCAGACTAATTGCGGACTTACGAGGCATGGTGATACAGGTGGTTGCGTTTAATAATTCACTGGAGGGGTGTGGCGCACAGGTGGTGATACCGAGAGCCAATGATGCCCTCGACTTCTCCGGTAGAGGTCTTAGAGCAGGCGAGCTAGATGACACCGCCCAAGATTCGCGACCCACAAAATTACTAGACAAGCGGATGAGCAGAGAATTTGTTCTGGCTGTAAGTAGAAATAATTTCGACGGTTAATATTGGAAGATTACGATGGATGGAGATTGATTACCTTGAAGGGCGTCATCCACATCGCCGCGACGGGCCTGAAGCATTCGCAACAGATCAAAGTACACGTCTTTCTGGCACTTTCCCTTTTGATACGATGCAGTAAACAGGTACAATGATATTCCCGAAGCTTCCAGTCTGTCACGAGCAGTCTTTTCCGGAATCCTGTGAGTCGATGAAGACGGGAGATGAAAAAACCGGTTACCTCGATTAAACGGATGATCTGCCGGGTGGCGTAAGGACCGAATGAAACACACGGTGCAGCTGAGATATAAAAAACTGACCTTGCGGCTATGTCTGCGGAATTCTGGGGAGGATAATGTGGCGACACAAGAGAGCAGCTCCGTGGCGGCACCGAGAAATACAGGATTCAAATGTGACTGGAGGGCGATGCACAATCGGACGGCGTCCCTCTGGAGATCCGTCCGAAGTGGGTGTTTAGCATCTGTGGCAGAAGATAGGATTGAAGCCATAATCGGCGAGTGGATGGATGTGGGAGTGAGGAGGAGGCCGCACAGCTTTTGAATCCGTTGTGGTACTCTGCGTAACGATATGTCGGGTTGTTGGCATGACGGCATCTTCCGGGATTTCCTTCCAATGCATCGGAAGCCGGCATCCAATATAGTTGCAAAGAAAAATATGCTGGCCACCGGAAGTCATCGCTCACGACCCTACTAATTCACCGACAAGATATTTTATCTCTCCACGAAGTATTTTCAGGCCTTTCACGAGTGTGACTGTGATTCATGTCAAAGGGAGAGTGCGGTGGGAAATAGAGCAGTAAAATTATCAAGTTCTAGTCTTGGCAACTATACGACTCATGGCTATTCAAGTGAGGATCACGACCCGGAAATAATTGTGGCACATTGACAGCACCGCTGAGCGCCAGATCTGGTTAAGGCGTCAATTTGTTCAGTTTCAAAAATAGTCAAGCCACTCGTCGTTTCCATCCTCGAGCCAGTAGGTAGACAGATGTCGTGCGACGCAACATGGCACTGTATTACTGAGAAACCCGGTTTCCAGGAATTATCCCGACGTACTTGAGTCTGCGCGCGCGATGGAATTTTCGGCGTGATTTACTTGAGAGGCTGTCCGCGTACTATTCAAGTCACCCTGCTGGGAAATGGATAAATGACAAATACCGATGATTCAGGACGAGAAAGTCTGCAAGCCTTCCGGCCTGCATGACACAAATTCCTTAGAAAAGGTAACGAAAGAACGGCCAAATATCGAATAATACAGAAAGCACAAAAGACATTGCGGTATGTCCAAGTGCAAACAGGCCAGTTGGAACAAGTCGCGGGAAGTGGCAGTCCCTCTGATTGGCGGCGGTGTTCAAATTTAGTCTGAAATCTTGCGCTGGAATGTCATTCACAAGTGAAAGGTCGTCGTTTGGCGCTTGTAATCCTGCATAGGCTCCGAATTAATCCGCAGAGCCTCCGTGGACTTTCTTCGTGTCGTTGCCGTATGGTGCCCAAGTCGCAACGGTCATTTAGTCAGGCTTGTGTTAAAGATAGAAAGGCCCTGGCAAGCTCCCCTAAGGACTGTCCGAAAGAATCCTCAAATCTAGCCTAGAAAGCCCCTTGTTTCAGGCGTTGGGATGTGATAAAGCCACTTTTCGGACAGGCATCGTCACGAGTTCACTAGCAAAAAAACCGCCGGAAAAATCAACTAAGATTGGAAAACTCCCCCAGGCGGATCGGAGGGATGGAAGCCACACTTACCACAGCGGAATTCGTCGACGTCCGCTCTTCAGCTGAGGTGAAATCTTGATCGCGAAATCAAAATCGGACAGACGCAAAAGAAAAGAATTCCCAAAATCTCGCCTGAAAAAGGTGTCAAAAACCCACTGTCTCGGACAAGCATGGCAGATGATGGCCCTCGAAACGCCACTTTCGGACAAGGAAATTGCATATTGTCGGCTTCAAAGAGCTGCTTTTTCGGGCAATCCTTTAGGGGGAGCTTCCCTGGGCCTATATAGAACTTGGGCAAAATTTCTGTTGGCTCAGAGATCCTGTTATGCGAAACAGAAACAAGAGGGAGGGGCGGGAGGAAGGGACGAGTATGATCGGAGAAAAGATGATTGAGGAGGCGCATCCGCAGGATTGCATTGAGTAGGAACAGAAACATCACAAGCCCATGAGTCTGATGTTGAAGTGCAACCTGAAGACTCTCGCCAACAGTTGCTGCCAGGAGAAGCCAATTGGAAGCGGAAACCATGAAGTTCAGGCAAGCGAAAGAGTAGTAAAGGGCAAGGGAGGCGAAAATTTCCGGGAAATAGTGTGTTCCCAAGGCTTCCGGTTTAGCTTCCTTGCTCTCCTCCAGGGACTCGTTATTAACTCGTTTTGGCTCTGGCTGAGTTTCGCACGTGTGACGGTCACTGGCAGATGACAGTGTGACGCCAATAACGTGACTCTCAAGTTCCTTTATAATACGCGTCGCGCGTCAACCAAACTTGAAGTCAAGTATGGAGTCTCTCGCAGCCAAAGAGCGGATGGAGAAGGAGCGGAAAGCAGAGCTGAAGCGTCAGATTGCGGCCCTTCAAGCACAAATCGGCGAGATGCCCGAGTCTCCTACTCGCGCTGGTCCTTCTTCTCCCAAACGACTAAAAATTGATACTGGCGCTGTTCTAGCACCCACGACACCTTCTCCGAGTAAGATCCTTCCCATTCAAAAGGTCCCTCATCCTTATCTACTCACAGAGAAGAAGCGACGACCCTCGTCGCACCAAAGCTCTCGCCACGAGCTGAAGAGCATCAATTTCGCTTCCGCAGCGGCCGGTAATGCTTCTCTGAAAAAACAGCCGGAAGCTTTTGTCCCAACCCAGCCTGCTGCTTCGACCCTGCTCAGCAGGCTCGCTACGGTAAATCGGCAGCCTCACGACGCGGTGGAGGCAGTACCTCTTGTTCGCTCGTCTACATTCACGGATGCGCCGCTGGACTCGTCTGCTTCGGTCTCGACAGCGCCGCAGCGCGATGACAGGCTTGCAATCATTGAAAATCTAGACGTCGGACCGGCCGATCACAAACCTTGTTTCGACGATCCACACTTTCAGCAACTAGAGCCGAACTCAGGAATCCGTCTTTCGTGCGTATATCTCTGTCTAAATACTATGTCCGTCGTAATGTACTCGATGTAGCTCCCGCATTGTTCCGCACGAGGACCTTCAGGATCACCTCCGAGGACGTTACTACCTATCGCCTTCCCGTCTGTACTCCGCTGTCCGCCTCCTTCCAGACAAGCAAGGGTACGATGTCCCTGTCTCCGGCGACTGGATCACCATTGCGGTCGTTGCTGAGCGCGGACCCTACAAGTACAGCATGGCACCGGTGGAGATCACCCCAGACGAGGAGGACGGCCGCAAAGAAAAGGCAAAAGAACGGTCGAAAAGCGGGAAGAAGTTCATTAACATCAAACTCGTCGATTTTGGTGCGACTGCGCGTTCTGCTTCGTCTGCCACCGGCGGGAAAGCCGTCATCAGAGGGGATGCACTGCTTTCCCTTCTCCTCTTCGAATCCGACGGCTTTGAGATGGTTCCCCAAGACGAGGGCCGGCCCAAAAAGGTGTATCGTGGCGGCAGCCGTGGCGCCTTTGAAGAAATGTGCGACCTCAAGGAAGGCGATGTGGTGGCCCTCCTGAATCCCAGAATCCTCAAACCATTTCAGGTCCGCTGGCTCTCTTATTTGCGTTGTCATTCCACCGTACTAAATGGACAACTAGCGGTCAAACGACACTCCCCACCCCACGACGAACATCCTCGCCATAACACCGGAATCCGCTTCATCGATCCTGATCATTGGGCGCGCGAAGGACCTGGGACTGTGTGTGGCGGTCAAGCGCGACGGCAAGGTCTGCAAGTCGTGGTGCGACAAGCGCGTGAGCGACGTCTGCGAGTGGCATATACAGCACGCAGTCGAGCGCGCACGGGCCAGCCGGCCTGAGTTTACTGCTGGGTATGCGCATTCTTATTTTTCGTAACCATCCTTTTACCTGTGATCATGCAGCACGTCGGGCATGTCGACGACCGCAGGCAAGCGCAAGTCAGAATACGACCCGCGCAAGAAGTGGGGCCTCAAGCCGCTCGAGGAGTCCGCTGGCGCCACATACGTCTTCTCGGGGCACATCGTCAGCGCCGGTCGGGGCGACCCACGCGACTCGCTATTCGTCTCAGAGAGCATGGGTCGCGAGGGACAGGCGAAAGCGAGTCGTAAGCTCGCAGCGCGGGAAGATGCGCGGGTGCTCAAGGCGCTGCAGGGGCGCGATGCGGAAGGTATGAAGCCCGTCATGAAGGCCCGTGAGGTCGGGTTGGCGGCCAAGGAGGAGCTACGGTCATCGAAGAATGGGAGCGGGAAGCGCAAGCAGAACGTCGATGTCGCAAAGGAGCCTACATCGGAGACCAAAGCCATGCCGGCCAAGAGCGCGTTCTCTGCCCAAGCGCTCAAAAATATTGGATTCGACCCTACCCTCAAACCTGGCCAGCGGCGCTACGATAACTGTGCCACCAAGAAGAAGGTACGGGCCACCTGTAGCCCCTTGTGTAGCTGCCCTTCGCTGATCGCTTATTTACAGCTGGAAGACTTGGCTCTCCTACAAGCGTCACGGAAGCCGATTAAGCTTGGGCTACGACCTGGGGAGAAGATTCGCTCGGGCGTCGTTGTGCCTTCCTCGAAGCCAAAGAAGAAAAAGCCGGTCGACTTGACCCATTTGCATGACTTCGACTCAGACTCGGACGCAGCGGACATCCCAGCACCTGCGCAATTATTGAAGGCTACTACCCACCCAGAACCAGACCCGGATGTAAAGATGGTGGATTTGGACGATTCTTAGTAGTTCTTAGTCGTGGACTTGTCTGCGGATCTTTTTTTGATTTAATCATTCCCAAACTTCGTTGTGGCTGTGTCTTCCATCAAGGCCCCACAACTCACTCAACGCCCAATGCCAGAAAAGGGAATTATGCTTTGATGACATCACTGAGTCCTCCGGAAGAACTCTGATAAAATGTCCTCGAGCTTGAAATAGTGCAGCGAAACAGGGTAGAGTTCATGAGACGAAAATGACTGAGGAACCTTCCAAAATCCACGCTGGCTTGAGATTTGCATTTAAGTATACGATTTAGACGTGACGACTAATCCATAGTACAACACTGCCTTCACCCTGCGAGAAGTTCGCCTCGAGCCACTGGTTCCACACGCTGAGAAGCGTGAAATAGTCTCCAGCGGAATGTAAAAGATCCTACGCGGCGTTACAGCTTCTTGTCTTTCGGCCGACAACCGCGGGAAGATCCCGATTCAGACAGCATCGAGACGACGGCTAGTACCTGCGGAATCATAGCCTTTAGAAACAGCGACGATGGGGGAAATAAATAGATGGGATACTTCTTCGGTACATGAGCATTTCTGGCTTTTTTCATAATTGTCTTTGATAACTCTGAATCAACGGGGAACTTAGCCATTAGACGGCCAGGTTCCGTGAGTGTTCACCGCGCATACGATAGCCAAGGCTCCTATTAGCGTCTCCGCCGGCGGGGGGGCAAGGGCGACTTTTCGATGATCTCCTGCGCGACTTCGATTTCGGTTTGGCCTTAGGGCTGAGTGGTATGGATCTGGAAGAAGTAGGAATTTCTTCTTCACACGACAAATCTACTAACCCCCGTTTACTCCGGTCATTATCGTAAGTCTCGCCTGCCTTTTCCTCCCGAGAGAGAAATTTGATTCCCCTGCAGTTACCCTGCTGCGGAAGCTGCGGAACAGGCGACACCATGCAAACCAGATGCCTATTACCAGTTTGAAAGTATTGTTTGGACGCGGCCCAGTGTCAGATTGTGTACCAGTGGATTTCTTTATACCCGGCTAGATGGCATACTATGCGAACATTCTGATCGAATGGCGCTCGTTGAACAGCGACTGCGCGGTGTCAGGCGCTGTAGCCTCGGATAGTCGGCGCGGCCTCTGTAGATCTTTCTAACTTGTTGGCGGAGAACACTGAAGTAGAAAGAGCAAAATAAGTATCACTGCGAGTATCGCACACAGGGCCAGTGGGATTCCTGCACGCTGTGCATAGGTTCAAGGCGTCGACTACTGTCGACTCTGGTGCCTAGTACATATCGAGAGTCAATTACAATCTGAGGAGAAATTTGATGCTCGCCTTTCCGTGCTATCTGTCAGAGAAATGTTGAATGTTGCGCAGTACGGTCCCACGAAACAATACAACGGCAACACGGATGTTATATTCGATGCTCCCCTTTCCATGCTCCTTCTGGCGGAGAAATGCCTTGAATTTTCCGCAGAACGGGGACATGTCTCCGAGTCGTGAAAAAAAAAGCAATACAACGGCAACACGGATGTTATATTCAGTACTCGCCTTTCCGTCCTTCTGTCAGAGAAATGGCTTGAATTTTGCGTACGTTTGCGTACGGTCTCATGAAACAATATTAGTATGTAGTACAACGGCAACATTTTGGTCAGTGCTTCAAGGCCGATCGGCCGATGGTATCCGAAATTAGCCGAAATCCTCTTCATCGACCTGCTCAGCATGGACTGGGTACACAGTCTCGCAGATTCCTTTGCACTGGGCAGCCCGGCTTGATCATTGCACAAGCAAGATACAGCCGGACTCGTTGATCTACCACTATGTCCCCGGCAGCCAGTCTATCCTTTGAGCATTTTGAATTTTTCCAACTCGGCCTTTTGTCTTGAGTCTGACGCCCCGAACGGTCCGAACCTCCCACGTATCTCAATGGCTGTTATCTCAATCCCCGAAGCTGAGATGATTACACTCCGCAGCAAGACATCCTCCTTCTCGGGCTACAATTGGGAGGCTGCGATCTAACATCATGTCTTTGCCGATCTTCCATGGGGTTTGCGGACTGCACTTCTTCTTAGCTCCAACCGGCGGCCTTGTGGTCAAGGTATACTATCCATGTATAAAAACCAGCCTGGGATGCGCGTTTTGCCAACGGCCGCGAGCAGTTCTCACTAGCAACTGTAAGCAGAAACCAGCCGAGAATGTGCGATTTGCTGACGGCCGCGAGCAGTTCTCACTCCAGCAACTTAGATCAAGATGAGGCTAAAGGCGTTCTTTATAGCTGTGGTCGCTGTCATCGCCGGTACACCGAGGGTCCATGCAGAATTCCAAAAGGCATGTGCCGCATTCGCATCCCAGCTCACCATTCCCAACGCCACCATCGCCGGCAGTTCCTTCGTGGCAGCTGGGACTAATCTGACATTCCCGACCGAGGACCCAACATGTGCACCGCTCTTTCAAGTGGTTTCTTCTGACCTCTGCAGAGTTGTACTGTCCGTCGCGACCTCGAACCGCTCCAGCACGGCCATGGAAGTCTGGCTGCCGTCTAACTGGACAGGTCGCTTCCTCTCGACGGGCAACGGCGGTCTCGCCGGCTGCCTTGCGTACCTCGACATGGACTACGCGTCCTCGCTTGGCTTCGCTACCACGGGGTCCAACAACGGGCACTCGGGCACGAGCGGCGCTTCGTTCCTGAACAACATCGAGGTCGTCAAGGACTTTGCCTGGCGCAGTCTGCTGACGAGCGCCTTGGTTGGCCAGCAGATCACCCGTGACTTCTACGGGAAGCCGCACAATAAAAGTTATTACAGCGGGTGCTCAACGGGCGGCCGCCAGGGCTGGAAGATGGCGCAGGACTATCCCGGCGTATTCGATGGGATTGTGGCTGGGGCCCCCGCTTTCGCCTGGGACGACTTGATGAGCTGGAGCGGCAGGTTTTATTCCATTATCGCGAATGCGGGTCCAGATGGATATCCGCCCCTGTCGATGTGGGCCGCCATCGACGCCGAGTTGCTGAAGCAATGCGATGGTATCGACGGCGCGCTCGACGGCATCATAGAGGACCCGTCGCTCTGCTCTTTTCGACCCGAGGCGCTCATCTGCCCGCCGGGCGACAGCTCGTCTTGCCTGACGAGCAAGCAGGCCCGGACAGTACGCGCTATTTTCGAGCCGCTGTACGGCGTCAACGGGTCCCTGGTGTTCCCTGGGCTGGAGTACGGTCCCTTGCAGGTCGCCGCCATCTTCGTGATCTACTCATCGAGTCAGTTGATGATCGTAGACAACTGGTACCGGTTCGCGGTGTTCAATGATCCAGGACTCAACACGACCTTCCTCACGCCGGACGAAATAGCCTTCGCGTCGAACTTGAATCCAGCCGGTGTCGATGCGTGGTCGGGCGACCTGTCGAAATTCAGGGACCGCGGCGCGAAGATTCTGCACTATCATGGCCAGCAGGACGAGGGCATCTCGAGCGCCAACTCGAATCGGTACTACAACCATGTATCGCGGACGATGGGGCTGCCGTCTTCGTCTCTTGACGAGTTTTATCGCTTCTTCAGGATCAGCGGCTTGGGGCACTGCGGGGGTGGGCAGGGCGCGACGTTCATCGGACTTACGGGAAACAACGTCGCGAGCTTGGATCCAGACGAGAACGTGCTCACCGCCATGGTGCGCTGGGTAGAGAAGGGGATCGCGCCTGAGACGATTACGGGCACCGCGTATATCGCCCAAACACCAGCATTGGGGGTGGATTTTAAAAGGGCGCATTGCAGGTATCCATATCGGAATGTGTATACAGGGAAGGGAAATGTCAAAGATCCTGCCAGCTGGAAGTGCATTGTGTAACTACATATCTGGACGAGTTCATGTAGCTCCCACAGTATAGCAATAGAGGATTGCGTTTGGATTTCGAAACGCAAACAGTGTCATGACTTCGCAGCTTGATCTACAACTTGCACCTCGTCAAACAGCGACTCTCAGCCTCAAAGCCAACAACCCAAAGCTCCCTATCTTTGACTCTCTTAAGAATATCTAAGTCTGTAGGTTGATCTTGACACGGCTCGCCATTTCCTGACTCGTACAAGCTCCACAATGAATACTAAGTCTCTGTTTTAATTGTCTCAGTGCGCGGACGCGGAGCGTACACCGGATGCACTTTGCCGGGTGAGATTGAAATCAGCTGTGCAATGGAAATCACTTTGGACTTGAGTAATTCGACAAACCGTAATATATGAGCATGATCGAAATACAAACTGAACTTGGGCGCGTTCAATGTGGCACTTGGTATGAAAACTACGAGTTCCGGTCGAGCCAGTAACATCCTATGAAAAAGGATAAGCTTTACGCGTCTGCAAAGGATAAAACTAGCAACTCACATTAACCGGCGCAAAGGGATGTCCGTAGTCAGCGTCATCTTATGCGCCTCGTCGATGATGACAGCCGCATATTCAGCAGAATCCGGACCCGCCCAAAACTCGCGCAAGAGTCCCGTCTGTCAGAATGTTAGAGGAATACAAATGGGTACGTTTTTCGGCTTCGTCAATACGAGCCTGCAGTAGCTTGTCAACCGTGCTCCTGCAAAGTTCACCGTTCATGACATGGCCCTCGGAATTCAATCGCCGCGCTGTTTGTCAAAAGACTTTTCTCGGTTCTGCCTCTCAAGCCAGCCGACAACGCAGTGCCGCGAGCTGATCTGTATCGGACCATCCGTGACGAATTCGCTCCTCCCTCGGCCTAGGATCCTCAGTGTTGCTTCAGAGCCTTCTGTTTCCTGGCCGTGACAAAAATTGCCTCTTTGGTAAGATATTCGCCCGGGATCTGGTAATGGCCATCTCCTTCGTTGACCTACATGCGGGGGTCCACAGCAGCTAAACCGCCTTCTTGCCCGTCACTGTGGCTCTCTCTGGCGGGGTCACCTCATGGGGCGGAAGAGCGCCTCTTCATCCGCAACTTCTGCGCGCAACAGCTCAATCTGCTACAGTTCGAGTTTCTTGAGGTACTCCTGGCGCGAGTGCAGTCGGAGCGCCGGAACTCCTGGGCAGGCTCATCAGTATTTCGGGCAGACATGAAAGTAAGAGTTGAGTTGCGTGGAAGCGCTGACTTCTTAAGTGGAGTACTCGCCAACAACCCATGGAGTCCCTTTATGAGGAAAACGAATTTTTTGTTGCTAAGTATGTCTTGGATATTGGCCAACAGCGTCCCGGACGACAGGTAAAAAAAAACAGAGACCTTTGAGGAGTATGTCAGGTATCAAGCGTGCTCAAGTGTAGGCTGGCACATTGCGGGCGGAAAATCGTATCCCTCTGTCATGACAACTCCGAAGGGGGTGGGAGAGAGCATAATGCGTAAGTTTTGTTTAGAGGCATACACAAACAGAGTGACCATAATTCAAGTCGCGCACATCCTCTCCCCGGACCCGCTACTCCAGCACCATGCCATTCCCCTCATGCAATCAACGTACTGGCCGTGGCCGAGTCGTACTTGAAGGTTGGCGGGATCTGCTGCTTCGTCTTGTAGTACCGCGCGAGTCTGTGGATTCTCGACTCGATGAGGATAAGACGGAACTTGGAGTCCTTGTCCTTGCGGTTGACTTCCAAGTGTTTGCGGACAGCGACAGCCTTTTTGATGAGATGCCAAAGGTCCTCCGGGATGGAGGGACCGAGACCTAACACAGTCGTAAAAATCAGCACATTACAACGCCGAGACACGACGCGACACGACGCACCCTGGCTCTTCAGAATACGCAGGATCTTGTTTCCGGTGAGGAACCGCACTTGGGGCACACCGTGCGAGTCACGGAGAGTGACACCGATTTGGGAGGGAGTTAAGCCCTTGCGAGCGAGTTTGACGATCTGCTCAACGATCTCGTCAGGAGTGGTCTTGAGCCAGACCGGGGGTGCGCGGCGATAAGGGAGTGCGGAGGACGCTAAGGACCAGGGAAACGAAACATCAGCTTTCGCTACCACTCGACTCTTCTGCACATACAAATGCCCTTTCCGGGAGCGTGCATGCGACCCATGGCGAATTCTATACAGCGTGTAAGCGAAAATCCATTACATGCTCCAGCGGCAGCGTACAAGTTTTGGTGGGAGTCTTGAGGATGGGTGTCGGGAACGGCGAGCAACAAATTCGTGTTGACGCTTGTTGATCTGCTTAGCAGTTTCACACGTGAGCCGTTGCTCGGCACTCATTTGTTCCCACGGCCTCCAAGTCTTGCGGAAAAAAAATTCCAAATGTTAATATATCCGACAAAGCGACTCTAGATGACAGCAAAGCAACAAATGTGGTGTGACAATAAAGGGAGGTTGAAATAATAAAGAACGAAAAACGAGACGGTATGCAGTAAAGTATGAATGTCATGCGCCATACGGCGCTGTCATGGCCCGCTGTAAACTCTCCGGATCCAGCCCCCGCACACGGGACGGATATATGGTAGCAGCCCGTTGAAGAGTCTCCGCATCCAGCCCGCGTAGCCGCAGGCATTTTTGGTAGAGTCTTTTCTCGATCTGATACTGGAACCGGCTGGCGAGGTGCTGCCCGGCGACCATAGACTTGATAACACCCGCAATCATGCGCTGTTTGTGTACGTTGATCAGCGGCTCGAGGTGCATCGACGGCGGGAGTGGCGCAAGGGCGGAGAAGACCTCAGGGTGAGAGGGCGCGTCAAAGTTGGAGGTAATGGGGTCAATGCCGACAGCCTCCGTGGGGGCGGTGGGGTCAATCAAGTCGGGGAGCTGGTTATGTTTGCGAAGCTGAGATAAATAAACACCTGCACAGGGAATCAGCGGAAGAGCCAGCATAGTGTGAAAACGAATCGTCACCGATGAACGGCACACACGCGGCGGTCGCCTTGTGGTCGGTCGCAATTGACTTGTGCTTACTAGCCCGGACGTCCGCGTCGCCACTTACGACAGAGGCGTGGTCTTGGGATTTTATATCCGCGATGGCCTGGCGAATGTACTTGAAGTCTTCCGCGCTTGTGACGTACTCTTTCAAGTCATTGAAAACCCGTATCTCCCACCGCCCAACGCCCTTCCAAGTTTTTAATGCCTGTGAGACCCAAGGACTGCGTAAACCGGAAATAATGGCGACCAACGTGTTGAAGCTAGAAAGCAAGTAGGAGTGCTAACCCTCAAGTTAGATGCGCGGCCGCGGGAAAAATAAGGCACACTGACCCAAGCTATCCGAATGAACTTGGCTACAACAGTGTGCCGTTCGTTAGGTGGGGACAAGACGACCTCCGACACGACAAAGTTGGTCATCAGATTAAATCGGGCGCGTACAGCCCCAAGAGCGCTGATTTTGTCCACCCATTCAGGATCCGACTTTGCCCGCGCTCTATCTTTAAGGAACTGCGCCCAGTCCAGAACCTCGTCGACTTCGTACGCCATCCAGTCGTCAAGCAGCTCCTCAAACTTGACGCCCATGAACAACTCCCGATCTATCATTGCGAAATGCCCTGCAATGATCTGCCCACGATGGTTTAGGATGAAAGACCTGTGGAATCGCGATGACTCTCCCACAACAAACTTGGATACGGGAGCCCGAGTCAACAATGGTTGGGGTGGAGAAGCAGCGCCAGGAGGCATTCGACTCTGCAGAATTTCCAGCGGAACGGCATCCTCTGGCGCTGGCTTGGCCTCGTCCGCTGGCCGGGGAGGCGACTGATGCGCAGGCTGAACCGGCGTTACCGCCGCGTCGACGGACGCAGGCTCGTCCCCGGCCACACCAGGCTCTACAATCGTTATATCATGAGAGTCATTCAAGTCCGTCTCCGCGTCCGCAGCAGGGTCGGCACTCGAACCAGGTTCTTCGTAGTCCTCATCCTCTTCATCCGAGAACTGCCGCACCTCATCCTCGTCATAGTCCCCATTTAAAAACCGCTCCCGCATCGTGCGCATCCAGCCGTCCACCTTCGATGCCTTCTCCTGCTGCTTCCGATGGTTTATCTGCCCTTCCAGCCGATGCAACGCCGCCTCGACGTCCCCGTCCTCCTCGTCATCGGTCAGCGAGTCCACCAGCGCATTCATCTGCCACTGATGGATAGCGCCGCCCCCAATGGGCTCGGCATCGTTCGCGGAACTCACCGCAGACGAATGCCCGGTACTCTGCAGACCCATCGACGACACGCTGTCCGACCGCCGTACAAATTCGAACTCGCGCCGCAACGGCAGCCGGCGCACGGGCTGGCGCAGCCCTGGAGGAGCCGCGGGACCATCTCCGTTGGCGTGCTCGTCGGAGGAGTTGTCCGACAGGTCTAGCTCGTCGACGGACATGACCTCGAATTGCCATGCCGACTGTGCACCAGCAGGGAACGTCGCCTGCGCGGAGGCGATCGGCTCGCCAAACGAGTCCGTAGACGTAGACCGGAACGACGACGGGCGACCATCGAATGAGTCGGGTCGGTCGGCCGACGACACCTCAAGGGCATCCGACGTGACGGAGGCCGCTGACATCATGGAGACGGTGTCTGCGTTGACAACCGTCTCTCGCTCGGATTCGAGTTCTGGAGCTGCTGCGACTGACTCGGCATACTCCGGCGGGGCTTCGATTGTGGATGGAGAAGGAGGGGATACGGTCGTGACGATAGGAGACGTCGTTGGGGTCGCGTCCACAATCGCTGCCGGCGTGGCAGCTGATGCGGGGGTGGCTGCAGGGACTGCAGGGGGCAGGGCCGGGGGTGGAACAATAGGCGGCGCCTTCCCAATCATCTTCAAATATTGCTCCACGCCCCCACTCACACTCAGCACATCCGAGCCCAGTGTCAGCTCCAGGTCGATCGCATCAACGTCCGCGCACGCGCCAAGCGGCGTCCGCACGCCCGTGCCGCGCTGGTTCAGCACGCGCTTCCACTTTCCTAGCCGGCCGATGGTCTTGACGAAAACCCGCGATAGCGTGCTGTGGTGGATCGGGAGCGTCGCTGGGCTATGCATGAATGGCGCCGCGGCGCCCAATGGGTCGGCAATAGGGTCCGTGCGCTGGAGGATGGACCTGGAGGAGAGCGGCATGGTGCTTGCGCGCGTGGACGAGCCGAGGTGGACTGTGCTGAGGTGAGCGTTTGCGAGGTCTCCGCCGCTGATGTCCGAAGGAACAGGCAGCGCCTGCTCGTCGGGAAGGAAGTCGAGGTCGACATCCGAGTCCTCTTCTTCGGTTGACACCTTCCGTGTCGCAGCAGCGAAGCTTTCTCCTAGGACATGCCCTTGATTATCGGAGGGTGCCACTTTGACGGACGTCGGCCGAGGCTGTTTGGGTTGGGACGGTGCACGGGTGTGCACCTTCTTGCAGTCTTTCGCCACTTTTTTCAGCTTCCGCACAATAGTCTGAATCCTTGTCAGCAATGTTATACTATGTCTAAGTAACACGTCAAGAACGCACCAAACCGTCGGTATGTTTCGTCAGAATCGGATCGCGAATGAGTGTGTTCAGCCAGCGTGCTAAAAGCACCCTTAGCTCACGATCCGGCAAAAAGTCCACCGTAAAGAACGTCAACAGCCAGTATCTAATTGCCACGAAGGTCCTCACGCGCACCACGCGCCTTACCATCTCGTCTTGAGTCGACATAGGTTGCTGCAGCGCCCAGTGGAAGCGGCAGATCAGCAGATGGCACAGGTCCACCGCGCTGATGTACGTCCGGTACGTCAAGAAGAAATTCAGTAGCTCCTCGTAGCTCAGATCGCTTGTCAGCTGTGCAATCCAACGCTCGATTGTCGCCGCCACGATGACCTTTTGCGTGCCGTCGTCCTCCGAGGTCGAGAGCTTGAGCGTAGGCGGTACTTCCGCCACGGCAGCTTTGCCCTTCCCGCTCTTGACGCTCCGCTTCTTCGAGATGCTCGACGAGGGCGCGGAGGACGAACCATCGGTGTGGCCGTGGCTCCCTTGCGAGAGGGACACCTCGTCCACGTCACGATCGCGCCCCTCGGGGATGAGCTCGCCCCAGATGACGAACCGCGGGTCGTCTCGGGGTGCAGCCGTATTATCTGACGAGAGCGACATCTTGATTACCGTCGTCTCGTCGCCCGGTGCGAGCTTATCCAGCAGCGGGAGCCCACGATACGTCTGCAGCACGTCGAAGACGTCCGACGAGTAGCGCGAATGCAGCTCCGTCTCAGGCTTCGGCGAGAACGGTACGGAGGTGGGGCCCGAATCCCCGGAGTTAAAGGCAAACTCAGAGTCGGTAATGAATGACGCGGTGAAGGTTGAGTCGCGTACGCGGAATGCAGAACGCGGGCGCGAGCCGTCAGAACCGTCGATGGAGGCCTCGTCGAAGAATGGCTGGTCCAAGTCCGCCTGCTTGGCGGTTAGCCCAGATTCGAACGACTGCATCTCGCGAAGGAGTCGTGGTGTGGGTAAGAACTCCACGTTTGGTTTTCGGGACGGAGACTCGAAGGCGATGGTGGGGCCGAAGGGGCGAGTTATAAGGGTGTGGCCTCGGCTAGTGGACGGCTCCCCAGATTTGCCCTGGGAAGAAAGACTCGTGGACGAGCCGGTCAAAGGGATCCAGCCCATGACATCTGCAAACATGTCGCCGACGCGACGCACGCTGCTCTCAGCAGTTGTGGTCGAGCGCGGCGGCCCAATAAAATCAGCCGCGGTGACGCTCTGAGAGTGCCCGCGGCCTGTGGTTCGCACGGGAGGCGCATTTGTGCTTGTGGATGGTGAAACGCTGGCCATCTCGGAGAATGAGCGCGTCTTGCGCAGTTTGCGGGGACCGGGACCACCTGCTGTCTGCGGCCGACCAGACACGGAGCCTGTCTTGTTGAACATGGTCACACTGAGACGCGAGCGACGTGGTGAACGGGCGCGAGATGATTCGCTGGGGGTGCTAGGCTGCGACACCCGCTCATCGATGTCTACAGACGTTGCAGCCGCTGGCGGCGTCTTTTCCTCGCGCTTCCTGACAGATAAATGTCCGACTAAGCGCTTACTGACAGTGATGAAGATCCGCGATGCTCACCCGACACGATAGACCTCCTTTCCATGCTGGTTGATCAACGCAGTGATGGCGTAGGGAGAGCGCACGGAGAGATTTACACCGTAATGGTGGTCGTAGCGTCTCTTAAGCTCACGCGCAGCCGCGCCAGAGGAAGTTTCGACGAAGCTTCCATCGGCTAGAAATAGACTCGTCTTGAAGTCTTCTTTGCAAATACGGAAAGAAGGTGCTCACGGGCAATAGAGAGGTCTGCGGCACCGATATCAGGAGGCAGAGGATCGAGCAGACTGCCATCGACATCGACCTCGGAGAAGATAAATGAGGCTTGGGAGCCATTGGACAAGGTGGGGACTGGGAGCAGCACGCGACTGCCGTGAGAATCGGATGAGGTCGGGGACTGGATGGAGGACGCAGAAGAAAGTCCTGAGGTAGACTGATCCGGGCTGGTAGACAACCCTGGAGGAGAGGCGGGCTCAAAAGAGAGGCGGGAATCGACAGGGATCTCTGGAAGGACATAAGCCTCTTCGGAGTCGCCGGCTGGAGAAGACATTGAGAATGGAGAGTGGTGCAGAGGTATGCAGTGGGTACAGCGAGACGAGAGTCAGAAACGGTATTGTAGATGCAATAACTAGTAAGACATGATATTGGGGGTCCCAGAGTCCAGAGAGGAAGAACAAGAGCAGGAATGATGTTGATATGATGGTAAGAACTGTTGGCAATGGAACCAGGGAAATTTCTTCTGCAACCACAATCGAAGTCGTGCAAGTAGCTCCCACACGCTACCTGTGGTCGTCAGAGAGCTCCGAGCCTCAAGCACCAGAAGGACGAGAGGCACAAGGCGCACGGTCACGGCTAGGCGTGACCCGTCACTCTCTTTCGTTAGTTCCATTTGATCAAGTCGCGTCGCGCTCGCTGGGAAAATCTTTTTCATTCGCATATCGGCCTATGAAAGCCGCTATATTTGTACTGGAGAGGATACCCTGAACCCTTCTCAACAACCAGTTGCGCTGACCGTTCTGGCCGAGCACGTCTGGAACAGGTCCATTTTGCAAGATCAACTTCGGAGAATTGTCGTGACTCAGATTCAATGAGGACTCTCAGAGCCTAGAGGAGCCATTTATAGACCGTCGAGGCATTCAAACTATTCCAGCATCAGCAAAAAAAGTTGAGGGATTTGGCCAACTGTAAGACCACGCACAAAACAGAGTGGCGAATATGTAGTCACGACGTTTGCAGCACGGAAGTATGTCAAACCAGCTGGAGAAGCTCAAGATTCAGAGGAGGAGCACATACAATTTCAATAGCAACAGGGTGGTATATGCACATTGGATACGGACACATGTGAACGAAAAAATGACGAAACCAAGTCGAGACATCAGACCTGCGTCAGAACACGATGGATAAGCATCGTAGAAATGAAATGGCAGGAGTGAGAAGGCATGCACAGCAAGAGAGTCCTACGGATTAACATCCTTGATCATCGTGATGGCCTCGAACCGAAGACGACTCTTGTCCACCAAATAATTATTAAGACGCTTGATCAGTTCTATCAGTTCGTCCCGACGCTTTCTGTCGATATCTGTCTCAGACGCTGCGGACGGAATGTCTCCGCAACGGAATCGTCAGAAGCGGGAGCACAACGTGTCGGGAAAAAGAACTTCGCATTGGCGTTGGCGTCATGACGTCAGGGTCTTCATCAAATATGAGATCGAAAACTGAGGAGCAGTCGGTGAGCGGGGCTGTGATACTGTTTTGCATACCTTTCGGCATGGGAGCCTTCTCGAGCTCCTCCTCGGGCAGCCCCTTCTGCCAGGCGTCGTACTCGAAAACATACATTTCGAAGTCATGTGGGGTGGTCGCGCCAGATCGTTACGAGTTCCGGATTAAAAGCCAATACGAGCATTTTGGAAATCATTGTAGTCCATGATGTAGCCGCTGAAGAGAACGTTCCGTGGTGGTGCGCGTTCGCAATACATGCATGGTGGCAGAAAGGAACTCGAGTCTTTGTGGTTGTTTGCCAACATCTTCACGCTGCCACATTTTTTGGAAAGCAAGTCATATTTCGTGTCTTACTTCTGACTCTTCCTGAACCTCTATTATCTCTACCATCGCGAATATGGCGGGCGAAGAAACAATGCAGAAAGACCACGAAGACTCGGGGTCAGAAGACGAGGAGGAGATTATTCCTAAGGTCGAAATTGATCCATCCACCCTCACACCTCTGTCGCCCGAGGTTATCTCAAAACAAGTACATTTCGTTTTATATTTCCTCGGTGGAGTGCTGAGGATGCATCTGTATAGGCCACAATCAATCTAGGTATCTCAAAATTGCGACTTGCAAGAAGTTGACTCATGCGTATTCGAATAGGTACAATCGGCCATGTCGCGCACGGCAAATCCACAGTGGTCAAGGCCATCTCTGGTGTCATGACTGTCCGATTTAAAAACGAACTCGTCCGGAACATTACCATCAAGCTTGGATATGCAAACGCCAAGGTACGCCATCTACGCGCGCGATTATTCGACTGTAAACGTTCTGTAGATATACAAATGCGAGAACAAAGCATGCCCGCGGCCAGGATGCTACCGATCGTATCGGTCTGATAAGGAGGAGAGTCCGCCCTGCGAGCGGCCGGGATGCAATTCGCGAATGAAGCTCGTCCGACATGTTTCCTTCGTGGATTGTCCTGGGCACGACATTCTCATGGCTACCATGTTGAACGGTGCCGCGGTCATGGACGCCGCTTTGCTCCTCATCGCTGGAAACGAAACGTGCCCCCAGCCGCAGACGTCGGAACATCTCGCCGCTGTCGAGATCATGAAGCTCGAACACATTATTATCCTCCAAAACAAGGTCGATCTAATAAAAGAGGCCCAGGCTCTGGAGCACCAGAAGAGCATCGCCGCATTCGTCAAAGGTGCGTTCCCTCGCGTGGTTTCTTTTCTTTATTGAATCGGGCGTAGGCACGGTTGCCGAGTCTTCCCCCATTGTCCCCATATCCGCCCAACTAAAGTACAACATCGATGCCGTCAATGAGTACATCGTCAAACGCATCCCCATCCCAGTGCGCGACTTCACTTCCGACCCGCGCCTCATCGTTATCCGCTCGTTCGACGTGAACAAGCCCGGCGCCGAAGTCGACGATCTCAAGGGCGGCGTCGCTGGCGGCTCCATCCTCACCGGTGTTTTGCGTCTCGGACAGGAAGTCGAGATCCGGCCTGGGGTGGTGACGAAGGACAACGCCGGCCGGAACCAGTGCAAGCCCATCTTCAGCCGCATCATGTCGCTTCACGCAGAGAACAATCTCCTGCAGTTTGCCGTTCCCGGTGGTCTTATTGGTGTTGGCACCAGAATAGACCCGACGCTCTGCAGAGCCGATAGACTTGTGGGACAGGTGCTCGGCGCGGTGGGCAAGCTGCCCAAGATTTACACCGGTGAGTGGGCGGCACCAGTATGTATGCAGTCCCGGAAGTGCTAACTAGTGCACGTAGAGCTGGAAATCAGCCTGTTCCTTCTCCGGCGTCTGCTAGGGGTGAAGACGGAGGATAAAAAGCAGACGAAGGTGTCGAAGCTCGTAAAGAACGAGCTCCTCCTCATCAATATCGGCTCGACGTCCACTGGTGGGCGAGTTCTGAACGTGCGTGCGGACCAGGCGAAGATTCAGCTGACGTCGCCTGCGTGCACGGAAATTGGGGAGAAGGTCGCGCTGTCGCGCCGTATCGAGAAACATTGGCGGCTTGTTGGTTAGTGCATTCATATATTCTCGAATTGTTCTGGTCGCTGATGTCTTGTCGCTTTCAGGATGGGGGAGTGTGCAGCGGGGTACGGTATTAGAAGTAGATTAATCTCTTTGTGTATCGCATGTACATGGCGCGGAATTGTATATCGCTATCACCATCCTTTGTGGAGCCTCCGTCCACATTATATTTTCTTGGTTGTTCTCAGTTTTAGCTTGCTACAAAAAACGATACCACTAATCAGCGTGGTAAGGAACAGATTTTATCGAACGAGGCGCGAATTTGAACATACACAAAGCATCTGTCACGAAAAACCAGAAAATTTCCGAATCAGTCGACGAGAGGTAGTTGTGGTGTATGTGGCCTTGTTTGTCGGACGCGGCCTAATCAAACTCCTCTTGTCTCCTGCTTGTAGCTTCACGTTTCTCGACTTGCCAGCATGAGTGACCGGCCTCCGACACTAGCTGACCTACGTGTATGTTGCCTCAAGCCCTTTCTTTCGGGCTTTCCACAACTTTGCTTAGGTCAAAATGTGCTACATATGTCGAGAAGAGGAGCGACTCGGAGGTCTGCGCGATCCTGTGGCCCTAGGTCGCCTCGTTATTAATTTCTACTAGATGCTACCGTTCCTCCGACAGCTTGGGTACATCCCTGTAGCTGCACGTTGGTTGCACACGAGTCGTGTCTCCTGGAATGGATAAAGTCCTCGGAAGGCACAGGTCGCGAGTCGAGCGCACGCCAGTGCCCGCAGTGTAAAACACACTATGAAGTGGAGAGCAACAATCCTATTGTGCTCAAATTCCTGCGGGCTATCGACAAAACTTTGGCTCGTGCACGTATACTTACTAGTTGAGCATGACCTCATCGCTAATGGATGTACCTCTAGGCAGATATAGGGTTCTATCTGGCCGGGATTTACTTTGTTGTTAGAGGTGAGTCTGTCTTGCCCATAAACTTGGCATTGGGAATAAACGTGCAGCTGTATACCGAGCTCACATAAGTTACGGGGCATGGGCACTCCGGAAATACGTCGGGGACGAGTACGTTTGTCCCCCTCTGGCGCGAAGTTGCGACTGACGCTTCCCAAGGATGTTCGAACTCCTCTTAGCAGGAGATGACCGCTCCAGGTGGCCACTCATCGCCAAATTTAACATCGTTCTGATACCTGCAGGACTCGTTCTCTCGCGCCTGGGCCTTCACTATACCATATCCGCCCTCGTAGCAACATGGCCCACGTTTGCATTCCTCCCTTCTTACAACTGGGACGACGCTACCCAGCCCGCAATGCTCGACCTCAAACCCGGCTCCGCCTTTCCCTGGCCGCCCTCGCCGCTTATCTTCGGTTTCGTATTGCTCCCAATAACCAGGCGGCTTTACAACCACTATTTCACCAGGTTCTCGCGCTGGGTCCTGGACCTCGGGCCTGCCCCGCCGCGCATGCGCAACAACCCCGGCATCCGGGGGTTCCTACAGCGCTTTCTCGATGACATGGAGCGGGCTGCGGACGTGCGCGCTGCAGCCGAGGCCGAGGCCGCGAATGCGGGAGGCAACGGCGCCGCGGGAAACGCCAACCGTAACGGTGGGGGAGGCGACGCTGCCGCGAACCCAGAAGAGCGTGTCGTCGCGCTGGACATGCGGAGGGCCGGGAGCCTCATCGGCGGTGCGCTGCTGGTGCCTCTGATCTCGAATATAATGGGGAGCCTCCTGCACCGGCTGTCTAAGAACTTTGAGCTGCTGAAGCGCTTTTTGGCGGTAAGGCCAGCGTGGAAGGGCTTCCTGCCGCCGCCGCCGCTGAGGAGGTATACGGCCAAGGAAATCTGGCGGCGCGCGAGCGCTGCGGAGGAAGACGCCGGTCGGGCGTTTAAGTTCGTGCTGCGGGCTGTGTGGGGGGATATCCGGAAACTGGACGAATGCGATCCTGTCTGGTAGGTGTCCTCTATCTACTCATATCTTGCCGAACACTTCTATGCTCACCCGTTCCTTGTAGGTGGCGCAATTCCATCGGTTTGGGAATATTCGTTGTGGTACGTTGCTTTGTCCCGCATACGTCCATGCACTGAGGCGCAGTTTTCAGGCAAAAGATTTTCTCCAACTCCTCCACCTTTGGTTGTCCAAGCGTGAGCTTACGACGAGGCGGGTGAAGAGCCGAGATTTTTCGGGCGTGGACCCGAGGGAGCTTGATCTGCTTCCAATTGCTCCGACGCAGAGACTGGGGTCGAGTTTACCTGGTTCGGTCTGATCTTTACGTGGTATTTTAATGTTGTCACATACTGTACCGTCCTGTGCAATAAAACTAGAACACCCTCAGTCACACACGTCTATCGATGTGGATTGCATAAACTCGGGTTCCCGCTTTGGCATTCGTCATCCTGTGGCGTGTCCTGCTTTGGTTGTTCCCCAATCCTTCCATGATTCCTTGAAGGCACTCTCAGCTAGAACGACTGCCTCGAACCGTTTTCATCCACGAAGCCTGCTCAGGAGGACGTTCTACTCTCAGAAAGGCAAAAATCGAAGTTTTATTTTTTGTACGACAGAAACGAATCTGGTCGCACCAAGTTACGACAATATTGAATCACAGGTCAAGAAAGAAAGAAAGAAAGTAGGGTAAAACATGCATAGGCTCTTAGATGAGGTTCAGCTCAGTGGTTAATTCACGGAGTCGTCTGCTCTCGGTCTTCGTCTCTCTTGCTTCTCTCGTCGTCTTTCCCGGGAAGGGGGCTCCTATCATCCCGACCCCGCTTCATGTCCGGCGAGGCACTCCTTCGCAGGTCCGGGCTCCTGCTCCTGCGCCTGTCGGGAGACCGGCTCCTCCTGCTGCGTCTGCTGCCCCCGTCCCTATCGCGATCCCTGTCATCGACAACATCCCGTTCCGGATCCCTGTCGCCGGACCGTTCCCTGTCGTTGGCGTTGCGGTCGCCGACGTCACGGTCGCGACCACCACCATCACGGTCGCGGCCACCGCCATCACGATCGCGGCCGCCACGGTCGCTTCTCTCAGAACGCCGACGAGGGCTGCGCGAGCGGTCTCTGTCACGCGACGACCTAGGCCCAGCGCCGCGATCGTAGCGCCAGACGGATGATGGAGGGTTTTTGGCCCACTGGGGAGTCGATTAGACACCAATGCAGGACTGGACTGGAAACCATACCTGGATACTCAAGCGTGTTCCTTCAAAAACCCTACCATGCCTGAAAACAGAAAGGAAATACATGAAACGACTTGGGCGTGCACGGTGTGCTACGTACATATCATAATAAGCGTCTTCTGCATCGCGCGTGCTGCGAAACTCCACGAAAGCATAACTGCGATAGTTTCGAGGTTCGTTGAGCGATCGTTTTGACGGACGGAGGTGAGAGATTCGAATGCGAATGGGGACGAAGAGGTTTTGGTTCGCGGGTCAAGGCAAAGCGAAGCGGGTTTTCTCGACTCGAATCGGTCCGATATTGGATTTTGTTCGATTCGACGGGTTTTTTTTTCGACTCGACTGGGGAAAGAAAGTGATCAAAGAAGAATCGACACGTACGGGTTAGTATTCGCGTTGGGATTTCTTGGGGCAGGGACGTCGCAACGTATAAGGGGACCGAATCTGCAGGTACAAAAAGCAGTCAGAATCGGAAGAGAGATAGATGCCGTGAAGAACAAAGAGGAACAAAAACGCAAGCGCTTATTTGGAGCCATTCAATTGATTTATGGCAACGACGGTAACGAAACTGGGCGCTTTTTACACTGCCAGGAATGGCGTCGTCCACGCCTGGCGCCGTCGCCACGGTCCCAAGCGCAAAATCCCAGGCCTCATGGCGACTCACCGTTCAAATTCATACGCGAGAGCTCGGGCTCTGGTAGAAGGGTGAAACCCACTAACAAACTAGTACGACTGTGAGCCAACCACGGAGGACCAGAACCCAGAAACTCACCAAGATTCGGGGCATGGTTTGAATCAAAAAGTTTGAAACGCCGCTAACGTCACTCGTGACTCCGTCACATATTTTACCAGCAAACTCCATGGACCGTATAGAGCGCTGGAACTGCTGCTAGATGCCATTCTCATATGTGGAATCATGTTTCGCGTGCGAGGATACACCTGGTTGGATTCGCCGACTGTCGCCGCCTATACTCTTCACGCCGCAACAACAAAGTTACAGCGTACTTGCGCACTCTCTCGTCGTTCACTCGGGATCCAATATGGAGTCTTGTAATGGCGTTGCACTCTTCGCATACCGTGTCCCTCCCCGAGGCGCTCAACGCGTCTCATATCTCCCTGCACGATTTTGCACGCTGGCGACCCTCTCTATACGCGTCCGACATTGACAAGGCGTTGAAAACCGACTCGGGGTCATCCCTGTCCACTTACCCTTCTTGGCTGGTGCTCTATCTCGCTGGCTTCAAAGTTCGCACACCCACGCACGCCGCTGGGTCTTTGATGGATCTGAGCTTTGCGCACATCGCGGACAAACCTCCCACCATCCAGGCTCCTCTGTTGGTGATCACCATGATGCATCTCGCGCGATTCGACCTTGTGTTTTCCATGGAGCGCGTCATCGACGCGTTTCTTTTGGTACCCCTCACGGAGCATCAAAATGTGCACTTTAACCACTTTCTCGCGGCGATGACGTCCATTCGCCACCGCTCGCACGAAACGGGTGAGAATGCACTCAAAATTCTGCGTGCAATGGAGGCGCGGCAGCTGCAGCTCTGGCCTCGTATCTGCTCCGCCCTCCTCGAAGATCGATACGCGGCCTTGCAGCTCACCGCGTACCTCCGGCGCCGCATGACAACCCTGGGTGTCGTTCCGACAGCAGCGCAGCTCGAGCAATATCTCCGTGTCTACGCTGCAGACGGCGCAATACACGACGCCAAGCGCTACGCCGCTGCCATCCGTAATTTGTGTGCGAAACCTGAGCAAGCATCGGCCGTGGCGAACAGAAACAACCGTGCCAACACGTTTCTCGTCAGAAGTCAGCCCGACACCGCGTCAGCATTCGAGTTCCTCATTGGACTCACCAAGAAGTCGACGCGTCAGCCTTTCGTTCCTCGCCGCCCGTCAACGCACCCGCGGCATCTGCTCGGCAAGCGCGGCGTCGACGTGTACGATTGGACCAGCGCGCTCTCTGTCGCTGTGCATGACACCGCTGTCGACGCCAAGAACCTCATCCGGCTGTTCATGCGCACGCGGCCCACAACAGCCGAATTCCGTCCAACGGCGGTGACGCACACCGCACTCATCCACGGGCTGCTTCTGCGCCGGGAATGGGAGCTGGCGTATGTGTATTGGACAAAGCTCACGCGCTCCGGGTTGCCGATCGATGAGCAAGCCCTGGCAGCCGGGCTGCAGACGACGACACTGTCCCTCCGGCCCGCGGAGGCGTTCACATTACTCGAGATGTATGCTGGGCATGCAGACACCCAGCTTCTTTTCTTTCACCGACTTCGCCAGCCGCTCAGGGTGACGGCGAGGGCCATTAACTTGCTCATGGCGAGCCTGCACGAAATTCTTCGCCCAGACCTGGTCTTCCGGCTTTGGGACGCAATGGAGGAGTTGTACAAAGTCCGGCCCTCCCCCGAGTCACTCCGTATCATGCTCGAGGCCGCACAACTCCCGCACCTCCTCGACGACTCTATCGCAGGCCAGATGGCCCTCCTCGCGCTCAAGAACCCCTTCCGCCATGCGCCGCCCCCGCCCGCGTCGCGCAGCGAGCTGATTGACTCGATCACCGCCCAAGCCGGCGCGCCCTACCGCTCCGGCATCTGGCACGCGCTCCCCGCCGCCACGACCGCCACGCACATATTCGCACAGGCCGTCCTCGGTTCACCCGAGCGCCTCCCCATCCTTGCGCTCGTGCCGCCCGCACACGCCGTGCGCGCGCATCCCGAGTCCGACAGCGCCGCGCCGACGCTGCGCCTCGGTGTGCCCCCCGCAGCGCCCGCGCCACCGGACGACATCCTCGGCCCCGGCGGGCGGGCGCGTTACCCCGAGCTCCTTCGCCTACAGGACAGGGAGTGGGCGGCGTACATTAAGCTATTGGGCATGAGCCGGCGTGCGCCGGATATTGCGACGGCGCTGGTGTGGATGCGCGCGCTGAGGTTGCAGCCGCGGGAGCAGACGCTCGGGGTGGCGCTGGCGTTTTGGGGCGAGGTGAGCGTGCAGCCTCCGCTGATTGCGGCGATGGCGGGGCGCGGGGGGGACGAGTACCTCAAGCTGGTGGAGTGGCTGAGGGAGTGGTGTGAGGTGGTCCCGGATGAGCGTACGGTGGGCCTTTGGCGGGCGTGTATTGCGAGAGTGAGGAAGCAGCGGCGCGAAACGGTGGGGACGGGGCGGTTCGTGGATGAGAAGCATTTGTGGGATATCGAAGAAAAAATGTAGACGGAATGTTATATTGAGAGCACATGTTATACTGCTACAAATTCGATATGTATCGGAGAGCACACTGAGACCACTGTTCAGTGTCTTATATCTAACGTTTAGCGGCGGCGATCTTGGCCGCAATCTCGCTATCCTTGGCTAGATACATAGGCGTCAAGCTGAGAAACCGTCGAATCACGGCGGTCACAGACCTTCAGTTTCGGCCTTCCTCTTGGCGGCAGCGGCCTCTCGTTCGGCACGAATCTTGGCCAGTCGACCGAGATCGGCTTTCGCCTGGTCGGTCTTCCCGGCAAGATGAAGCTAGCAGGCAAGGACTCAACATAAAATATCGACAGCTCGAACGGAAGACAAACCTTCCAGTAGCGATCCTTCGCCTCCTGCTTCTCCTTCTGCTCTCTGAATGGACGTCAATAAATTCGGATATATAGAGAGAATGCCTACCTCTCTCTTCGTGATAATTCCCTAGGCGCAGCGAGGTCAGAAATATTCAATTTCTTACCGACGTGATTGGGGTTGATAAGATCCTCGTCGTCCTCGTCCTCTTGAACCTTCGCCGCAGCCTGCTTCTTCTTCAACTCCTTCCTTTCAGCACGACTGAGCTCAGGCTGCGCGCTGCTCCCGCCTGCAGGTGTCTCTTCCTCCGATTCCTCCTCCTCAGATTCCTCTTCGTCATCGTCGGAATCTTCTTCTTCGTCGTTCTTACCGCGCGGAGCCCTACATAGGTGGATCCAAAACTATGATTAGATTGGTGGCCACTAGGGTCGGGGGCGCACGGCACCATCGCTTGTCCGTCGATACAGCTGTGCCGTTCTCGTCCAACACCATGTTCTTACTGATAGAGTGTGTGAATAAATTGAACGAATCTAAAGTCGAGAATATGACCTGAAGTTACGCCCGCCGCCGCGTTTCTGCTTGAATTTACCTGCACACGAGTTAACAGAGGAATTTCAAGACAATTCCATGTACTTGCCTGATCCACGGACCATCGTGAGCAGTGGAAGACGGTAAAGAGCGCGAGGGAGAAGTAAGGCAAAGGTGAAAGGACAAGAGGGAACGTGTTTGGTTGCATTGACTCGTAATTGCCATTTACAGACTTGTCATTCTCCAAGCACCAAATGGCGGCCGCGGCGGTAACCATTCCCGCCCGTCTCGCACAGGTCACTCGCGCATCTACGAGCCCAGCGGATGCGCGTGCGCGCGCCATCACGTTGTACAGGGACTGGTATCGCGCGGTATGCCACGAGAGAGAGATGTTCAATGATTCCTCACCTATCTGTTCTAGTCCCCAGAGATTGTCAACCAGTACGCCCTGGACGTCTCGCCCACACAACTGCGCCATGCCATCCGCGTGCGCTTCGAGCGACACCGCAACGAAACCGACCTGCGCGTAATCGACGTGCTGCTCCTCAAGAGCCGGCAAGAGTATCAGGAGACGCTCAATATGTGGAAACAGCCCGACCACATCTATGGTATTCTGCTTCAGCCGAAAGAGCGTCCGTCGCGGACGTTTTTGCAAAAGTTTTATGAGGGTGCGTGTTATTACTTTCTTTTGCGGGCAGTTACTTCGACTTCGTGTAGGGAGAGACGAGGAGGCTGTTATTCCTGCCGCATCCGGAGTGTAGACCACTGCATACGAATCAAATATATTCACCAGTATCTATTCCTAGCCGACATTCACCTGAAGCGCGCCGAACGCCATATCATTGCCGGAAATAATTCCCCCCGCCTTCAATTCCCTGACCACAACACACCCGCGTTAAACTCGTCCCTATCTCATAATCCCCGGACTGAGGACAGGCGTCTCCGGCGCACTCCTTGATTACCTCAGGCTGTTGACAAAGTTCGCATGGGGAGATGTGCTGCACGTTCCTCGAGGCAGACAACCCTCAAAGTTAGTCTACTGTGAGTGAAAACGGTTACGGCCCACTGCATGCGCACGCGATGATTGCGAGAGCGGCAAAAGACGTGATGCCCTCGCTCTGGCCGGGTTATTTCAGCACTTGGCGCTGCACGCTTGACGATCGCTGTTCGTTCTGCGCAAATCGTTCCGGCTGTGGAAGTAAGCAGGAATCAAATGAGTGCATAGACTTATGGCGCACTTATCAATCATTGAGCTCTTGGTCGATCGTCCTAACGCCGTATAGTAGAATCGAGAATAAGGACTGGACCACATTGTATTCAGTAATATTATTTCCCAAATTTTCTGGACCCATGTACTTCGAAAGCAGCCTTGACGAGCCCATGTTTCTTTTACGCGGAAAGCTAAAGCATCTTGACCAACACATTCCAGCACAATGACCAAAACTGAAAGGTCCCAAGCGAGGCGGTCACCTCCGAACAAGCTACAAAACTCCGCTCATATCCCTTCACTTTTCGCATGTCAGTTCAAGCGGCATTGCAACGCGACACAACCATGTTTCTCGCCTTTTACTAGAGACATCCTGTCGTATTGCAAACCAACGTCGCTCATCAATCTTTGGAACCTTTGCTCTTACGGAGTGTATCTCTTTTTGACGCGTCGATAGTATTTGCCTAACTGAGTAATGACGCGTCGATATGGGTCCCAATACTACTTATTTTCTTTGCGCCCTAAATACAGCATCAGACAATGTTTTTTGACAATTCCTATAGCTATAAAGGCGTAGCTACTATTAGCAGATCTGGACTAGCAAGCGCGGCACTGGCGAGGTGCATCGAAAATTTCCTTTTTTGGTGGGTCCGTATCATCACATGAGGAATACGTGGAGTGACGTCAACCTTAGCTCCTTCACCCGAACCACAACATCCTCCTGAAAAAATGACTATCTAGTACTCATTCCTCTCTTTCGTGCACTATGATTACTGAAAATTATCCAGCTACTCTTTGACTTTTATGCTCCTCGCATCGGAGGCACGCGCTCACCAACTTTCGTTGTCCAATGTCTGACCTTTCGTGCAGATGGTCACTTTCTGTGTCCTGGTTTTCCCCTTACCCCACAACGTACGCAAGAGGATATTCGGCTTCCTTTCTGAGAGCCCCATCGTCGCAAAAATCGCCTATGGGCTGAAGATATCTTTCATGTGCTGCGCGCCACGTTTCATCTAGAATCCATTTTCTTATAGCTTAACCTAGATTCGTCGCCATTCTGTTCGCAGACGCGCTGCAGCGGATGTTCCGCGTTACGGCCGAGGCTGAGCTCGCGAAACAGAATGGTGCCTCGCACGCTGGTGGCGCCCAAGTGGAAAACAGCATTGCGGCACGGAAATTTTAGTACGTGTTCCACGACCATCTCACGGTCTCCGACGCTGCCTCTTGCGCCACTCGGTACCCGTCTGACCTCGGTTTACATTTCTAGTTCCCAACGCAACACCTATCTGACTGGTTTCACACTCTTCCTCTCTCTCGTTCTCACAAGAACGTTTTCCCTCATCCTCGACCTCATTCATATTCAGGAGGAGTACGCGAAGCTGAAGGGGGTTAGTCCACAACTCCCATTCATTTGACGCTTCATCAATTTATATTCTGTAGAACTCGCCATCCGGCACCAAGCCCACCGGCGCCAAGCCCTCCGCCGACTCCTCGAAAGAAGTTGCCGAACTGAAGGCGAAGGTTGCTGAGCTTGAGAAGAAGGAGAGAGACTTTGGTTCGTAATCGTTCTCTTGGCGCCGTAGCGCGTTCACTGACCAATTTGTATTCAGAAACCCTCAAAAAGCAGGCTGCTCAGCAGGCCGCTGAATTCGATAGGCTGGCGACCAAGTATAACGAGGCGACGGGCGCTAACAGCAACAAGCGCGATTGAACGAATTTCAAGGAAGGGAGGAGACTATCGATCATTGTACCAATTTAGCATACATGGCTTCGTAATATTCATTCGGGGTATCTTTTCCTCCATGGACGAGAGTCTCTTTTTCTTCAGTCGTAGCGAAACCTCGAGAGGAAACATCTAATGATCTCTTCCTGACAAAGGAAACGGGCTGCACGGCCGCAAACGTTGTACAAAACATGGCCTGGCCAGCCAGTGCTGTTGGACACTGCGTTCTTGTCGTGAGTACATACATACATACACTACATTCATGCATACTCTGTGTTTTTACCATGCGCCGTACGGTTTGGGATTTTTTTTTTCATGAATGCTAGAGGACCTCTGGCATGGGTCTGTGCTCTGTAGGCTCGTGTAACCTGCAACAAAACGATAGAATTGTGAGTTGTTGTGTAGAATGCTGTATGAGCTGCACTGTATCTAATTAAGAGAGGAAGTCCAATTCATCCGGCTCGTCGTCGTCCGCTACGAGGCGTGACCCCGCATGAGCACGAACTTTCTCCAAAACGCTCTTCGGGGGTCCTCGCCGCCTGACAACCTGAAAAGGGCAGTCAACAACGGGCCGAGGTGTCTGGAGGAGAGGGAATATACCGAGATAGATTTTGCGGCTGGCGACGTAGGGGTGTTTTCCTTCAGCGTCTTAGAAGGAATACGGGCCCTGCAAAATCAAGAATTAGACGAGTAGGAAAATGATGTAGCTGTTGGAGCGGAAGACATACGGCTTTGCCTTTTCGTCCGAAGAAGCAGGAGCAGGCGCAGGCTTGCTGCGCTTCGCGCCTGGGGCGCGTTTCTTCGGAGCGGCGGGCGGCGCAGCCTTGGCCTCCACCTCCCCCACTTTCGCTCGTTTTCGTGCCGTCTCTGCGACGTCCTCGTTCTTGTCCCGGAGCCGTTTCTTCGGCTTGGACGCGGCCGAAGCGACGCTGATCTTGGGGTCCGCGCGCTGGACCTGGACTGGGGTATTCACAGACGCCACCGTCTCCTCGTCTTCCTCCGGGATCGCCTCGAGCCTCTGTTGAGGGGCAGCTTTCCGCTTCTTTGCCGGTCGATTATCGTCGTCATCGTCATCGACCTCAAGAAGAGCGGGACGCTTCCGCACTTTGGGCTTGACAGCCACTTTATCGGTCTCTTCTCCCGATTTGCCCCTGCCCTTGCCTTTGGTATCGCCGTCGTCTTCAGGCAGATCCTGTTGGGCAGCAGATTTCTTCGCCCCTTTCTTCGCCTTGGGCTCCACCTCCGCCTGGTGCTCACGCTTCGCCGCGGTCTTCCCAACTTCGGCTGTTTCGGCGGTGTCCTTCGCCTCGCGCTGCTTCCCCATGCGTTTCGACGACATGACGCTGGCAGAATCAATCGCTGCCGCGACATTCTTGGCCCACGAAGTCTCCTCACCGTCGTCGTCAGACAGCTCGGCGTACATCGGGCGGGACTTTGCAGCCCGAGAACGCTGAGTACGCGGTGGCGGAGCGGTAGCGTCAACTGGAGTGTTTTTGGCAGAACGAGCTCTGGGTTTCGCTTTCGGAGCTGAGTAACACACAAGGAGTCATATCATAGTTCGAGAACGATAGATTCATGGCAAACCTGAGGCCTCCGTTTTGGCAGCGGATTTCGCACTGCGCTTTGGTTTGGCCGAGACTTCACCCTCTCCAGTGTCATCTGTCTGAACGGGTTTTCGAGAACTTTTAGCAGTGGTACGCTTCTTGGACGGTCCGGGACGGGCTTCGTCATCCTGTGCAGTTGGATCTTCTAATGGAATAGCTTTGGTCTTTCGCTTGGCTTTAGGTTTGGTGGTGTTTATAGATTCTTCGTTATCCGAATCCTGCGCAGTTGAATCTTCTGGCGACATAACGTTGATCTTTCGTTTGGCCTTAGGTTTGGTGGTACTGGTGTTCGTCGGTGCTAATCCACTTAGAACAATGATACGGCGCAATGAGACTGGATGTACCTTCTATAGGCTGTTTAGATTTAGGGACACGCCCCTTGCGCTTCGGCGGAGGTTTACTCTCCGCTGGTACATCATCGTCTGGAAAGCATCGCTTAGACGACAAAAAGAAACGGTTCCAGGGTTCTTACCAGCAGGTAAGGTCTTCTTCCGGGATAACGCAGCTTTGCGTGGTTTTTTGACTGGATCGTTCGGCAGACGGGAGGGACCTGCACCATGAGATACGGAAAAATCCCAAGAATTGACACACCTGCAACCGGTTGATCGTCGTCTACGGACGTCTTCGCCTTCCTCTTCGGCGCGGGTTTCGAAACTGTGCCACCACTTTTCCGCCCAACCGAGAGGCCCCGGGATTTAGGTTTCTTGGTTGGCGAGACAGAGAGACTTCGGGACCGCGACCTCCTCTTAAAAGGCGATAGCTTTTTCCGGCCAAGAAGAATATCGAGCAGATTATTGTGCGTCCGGGGGACAAATATCCTACAGCTGAATTAGCCTTTCCTCCGCCCAAAGTTAAACCTGCACTATTACCCCCCTCGATCGCGGAACCGGGCTTGCTGCCTGACGAGCCGCTTGGTCCTGCTTTCCTGAACTTGTGATGGGCTGCTGATAGGTTTGGGCACAAGGGGAGCATTCATTAGAATGTCGTAACGGCTTGAAAGTCAACTTCAAGACGCGTTGTGTGGCAACTTGTTCTGGACCAAACAACACCATGGCAGCCGCTCTAGTTAGAGTACTAGTGGATCTACTCCCTCCCTTCACCAAGTCTGAATATGGACGCGACCTCGACCTATCCTAGAGGCTACATTCTAGAAAACCAGGTTGTGCACGCGAGATTGCTCCCAGTTGGATCTAGCCATGCATTCACCTATCCGACGCTCTCTTTTCTGGTCTCTCTGAACGCACTAGAAAACCATTCCCTCGACCTCGGCTATGGCTGGATATTTGGATACGGCGGACGATGGACAAGACTGGTTGGACTACGCCCTGCTCCGTATCTGACTGAAAACGGTGGCTCTATCCGGCAACGACTGGAAAAGGTTCTCTTCGACCGCGGCTTCGGTGGGAGCCTTGAGGACGCTTGGATGATGACCATGCCGAGTCTCTTGGGCTTTGAAGGCATCAACCCCCTCACCGTGTATTTTTGCTACCGTCCCGGAGGTCAACTTTTCTTGGCCGTCCTAGAGGTCAGCGGCAGCGTCCTTACGATCGGGATTATGCTGAACTATTTCTCTCAGGTCCACAACACATTCGGAGAAAGTCATGTGTATTGCCTAGAACTTGATAAAGGCGAAGATGAAGAGCCAGCAAGAGGGTCAGTGCTTTCGGTCCTTTCCAGTCATCTATTAGAATTTCGTACAGGTTCGAGCATCAGTGGACAATACCCCGGGCGTTCCATGTTTCTCCCTTCAACGACCGACGCGGTTTCTACACCATTTCTATTCGAAGTCCCTCCCATCCTCCAACGGGCGTTTGTGATCTAAAACTGTCTTTGCCCCAACGACCTAGCATCCGGGTACACTTACACAGCCAGTCGGACGATCTGATCCCAGCTCCTGGACCTCTCAAATTGACCGCTCTCTTGCGTGCAACCTCTGCCACCCCTCTTACCGCACCCTCCCTCATGCTCGCCCTCTCCAGAGCCCCGTTCGATCTCTGTCTCTCGTTTGCACGTATCGTATACCACGCATGGATCCTGCACTACAAGAAACGCCTCGACGTGTTTATTCGGCCAGAGCCCGTTCCCGCGACTTGGATGCCGCCAAATTCTGAGTCGCCGCTGCTACCCGTCGAAGGCGGCGTACGGTGGCTAAATGAAAGTCCCTTCGAGAAATACGCAAGGGACCGGGTCGAGAACTTTCTCCGCCAAAGAGTCGAAGAAACCGGTGTTTCTGTGTCGCTCGTCCCTGCAGATCCATCCCTCGCAACCCGCACGTTCTCTCCTTCCGAACGTCCGCACGACGAGGTCACGGTGCAGCTTACGATATCGTATCTCTCCCCGCGCATCTTCACGATCCTCCTCCTCTCCCCCTCCTCGCAGCACGCCCTCCTCCTGGGCACCACCGAGCGGATCTTCTACGCCTCCTCCGCGGAGCTCTTCCACTCGACATTCGCGGGTTCGCATCAGCCTGGTACACCCCTCTCCCGCCGACAGCGACTGCGCAGCGCGCCGGTATCCGTCGCAGCGCTCCCCTTGCCCATTCCTGCACAACACCCACTTGATACCACCGCCCTCCTCGGCTCGTTCGTGTCTGTGGCCGTTATATGGACGCTACTCTTCTTGGACCGTGTCGAGGAATGGGTATTCTGGGTGGTACGCGCGCGCCCTGTGCCGGGATTGGAGCCGTGGAAGCAATGGGAGAGAGCTGCTAGAGCTTACGGAGGCGACACTGTAGTATCGAAAATCCCCAAGGACCCGACTGGGAGTATTCGCCGCAATACATAGAGCGCAAGGTAAAATTATTTGTATTTCATCCAGTGCATTAGCTGCGGTTGCTATTATTTACTGTTTCAATTGCACGGGTTTTCCAGATTTCATGATATGAGAAAAACATCTTTCTTGCCCTCGGTTGAACTTGGTGTAGTACCGGTGATAATATCCAATTCCACTGGTTCTGGCTGGTGAGCAGTGGTTCACAAGGAACGACCCTCAACTCGCCTGCAGGGACAGACCGAGTAAGTTCATCGCCTCAGTACGGATGAATACGCAGACAGTTGATACAACAGCGAATAGTGGATGGTCAGCCGATGAATAAAGTCCGAGAGGGTTGACTAAGTCCGCAGGACGCGCTTTGAAGTTCAGTAGCACGTCATTCCATTCACAGAATATTCATTTTGTTTTGGCTCGAGTCCGACATCTAACGATCAGACGGGAGCGCCCTGCTTAGGATCCTTCGCTAGCTCGGGGACGAGCATCGTCTGGTAATAATGGCGGGTCAGTGAAGGTCAAGCTCGCCATATATGAAGAAATGAACCTGGACACCACCCTCGCCATTCTCCCACTTCTGGTATCTCAGAGCGGTCAGCCCGTGTTTCTCCGCTGCGAGGCGGTGGGTTTCCTGCAACGAGTTGCGCACGGCGCGCGCAGTGATTTGGGTGTATTTGTTGTACCTGCAGAGAGATTCAGAGCTCGAACCGTCGAGATAAGGTGGAGACGAACGTGAAAACGCTCCGCCAGGTTGCGCTACTCATCGTAGCAGAAGGGAAGAAATGATCACTACACAGCCACACCCTATTTGCATCACCGTCCAAGCCAAACTCTTTATCCAGCTGGCTCGGTGCTCGGAGACCTATAGCTCTGTCCCACTCACGGCGCAAGTGCGTAGTGACACTCAAGTCATAACCTTTGTCGTTGGACTTTTTTCGCGCGAGAGCGACAGGCTGCGAATAAGGAACTCTCGGATTTCTTTCAACGCTCAGGTCCAACTCAACTTCAAGGTTGTTAGTCGAGGTGGTGGGCCGCGAAGTTGCCAAGTGGCCTGCCGCGCTCTTGAACATATTGTAAACCCGAAACTCGGACACAGCTGCCACTAGCATCTGATGTCGTGGCATTCTGCGCCATTCCCTTACCTTCGATTGCATTCCGTTCACAAACAGCTTGGACTGGCCGGCGGACGTCTCCTGGGTGTCGTCGCCTACAATGCTACCGTCAATATCATCAACACTCTCGTCGTTGTCGATGTTCTCACTTCCTTTCGGACTCGCCGCTTGACTTGACCACGAATTTCGCTCATGTGTAAAGCAAAACATCTCTAATGCTGCAGCGAGATATCATACACACAGAAAACACGCGTCGAATAAGGACTATGGAATGGTCTTCTGATCCTTCGGCAGGCTGACCAAGCTAGGGCTCGCTGGCGCCTTCTCCCCCTGCGCGGCGGCTTTCTGCGCTCGCACGCTGGTCTCCAATTCCTTCGCGGAGAGCTGCGCGATCTTCCGCCACCGCGCAATTCTCGCCACTGCACCGGCCGCATCAGCGTCCAGAATCTCTTCGACGCGTTTCTTCAGCGCCTCCTGATCCTCGCGAAGTCGGATAAGGAATGTCGCAAATTGGAAGGCCTCCAACGGCTTCGATATGTCCAGGATGCAAACGTTGCGTTCCATAATATATATTTCCTGGCCTCTTTAGCATAATACATTAGCAGAACAAAGGATGGCTCACTGGAAGCTCCTCCGATACTGATTGCGATTGCGAGTCCGGATCCGATTTCGCTTTCGCCTTCGATTTCGATTTCCATCCCATGAGGATCGTTCCGTACTTGCCTTCGGCTACGACGTTGTAGAAGGGGTAGTCGTCGATGCCCAGAGCGGCGTAGAAGGACACCACGGATATCAGAGAGAGTCGGCCCTGGTTCAACACCTTGATTTCTGAATCGGCGTTTTTCTTGTACGCGGCTGTCGCATGCGGAAGAAGAAGATCGTTCTTGAATGAGGCCAAATCGAAATAGTCGAGAGGGTGCTTTGCGTCAGGCGGTGCGATCTTGGGGGCTGCAGAGACGTGCAGCTGCCCATCATCCGGGGCCTGGGCTGCGTCAGCTTTCATGTCGTCCTGGGAGGATGCAGCATCAATGGAGGCCGGATAATTTGCGGGACCGTCGTCCGTGGAGCCTTCACCACTGGCAACACCGCCGGCAGCCCCGGAAGCAGCCGACGAAGGACATATGTGGCGAATTATTCCGAGACCCTCGGAAAGGTCTGACCGGTTCGGAATCAACATGAAAAGAACGGCATCGCATGTTCCTTGCGTCGGCTCCAAGGTGGACCGTGTGTTCACCATCTTCCGGAACTGTGCCGGCTTCCTTGTGAAGTCCACCAATGTCGTAAACATTCTAGTTGCCTGGTTGGTCGCAGCGTTGGCCGTTTCGAGGACGTCAGGGGCCAGGAACATCAGGGCCGCCGAGTCGTAAGTCTGTGAGCAAAGTTCCCTGCTCGTCCGCGTACGTATTACTTGGGCGGCGAGGAGCTTCGCTTGAGAGCCGTCCTTGACCGCCTTCGGGTCGATGGACGCCGCTGAATCGATCTCGTCGGCGAGGTGGTTCCGCGGGTAATGTATCGTGTTTTCCAACCTGTGTGCGACACCGTCGTCCGTCGTGGAACCTTGGCTGCTGGCGACACCGCTGCCTGTACCGAAAGCAGGTGACGAAGAATGAAGGTGGCGGATTATTTCGAGACCCTCGCAAAGGTCTGACCGGTTCGGAATCGATATGAAGAGAATGGTATCGCACGTTCCTTGTGTCGGCTCGAAGTTGGACCGGGTATTCACCATCTCTCGGAACTGTGTTGGCTCCAAGCGCGCCAATATTTGATACATGTCATTTGCCTGTGTTGCTGCAGCGACGGCCAGGCCGACGACGTCACGGCCCAGGTCCTGGTCCACGGCTGTCGACACAGCCGCTGCGCGAAGGACAATGTTATTCAGCGTACGTTCCACTTGAGCGTCAAAGAGCTTGGCTTGGGAGCCTTTCTTGAGCGCCTTCAGGTCGATGGACGCCGCTGAGTCGATCTTGTCGGCGAGGTCGTTCCGCGGGTAATTTATGACGTGTTCTAACCTGGAGGGTGGGTTTTCAGTAAAACCAAAGAGCTATGACAGTGATATATACATCACGTAGGGTGATATCTTGTCGCTTGCCTGACAGTAAAAATGGTAAAACAGCGAGTGCCAGTGGTAGCGACTCTCGGCCTCGTGACCGGGGACATCCTCGCGTTGATGGTCCATAATGTAAGCACCATTCGTCGCAGATAGCAGAGCTGACAGGCGACCAAGAAGGATAGCTTGATGAGAAGCAAGGAGAATGGGTAGATCTTCATCGTCTGGTGGGTCTTCTTCATCGTCTGTTAGATCTTCTTCATCGTCTGTTAGATCTTCTTCATCGTCTGTTAGATCTTCTTCCTCGTCTGTAGGTCGCAGTGGCAGCTGGCTACGCCGCTGCAGCTGGCTAATGAGCACGTCCCTGATCGAAGATACAGTTCCGTCGACCTCAGGAAGGGTCGCCTGTGGCCTGTCAGCACCGGGGTGTTTCAATCGAACACCACGAACCGGATCGTCCAGCCCTTGTAGCCCACACATCTCATCGTACAATTTGATCTTTTCGTTAATCTCGTTCTGCTGCTCTCCCTTGGCGTTCTTGACCGGGATCCGCGCAATCGTCTGCACCGAGCGGTCAAACATCCATGTCAAGAGATGACCTTCGTCATCATCCAAGCTACGGATGGTTCGCGCTGCATAACTAGAATGCGAATGAGGTTCCCATTTATAATAAAATAATAACGAGATAGCGACTCACGTAGAACCGGATTGATGCGTGGGTCTACATTTACTTGTGAGACCGGGCATGAGAGGAGAGACCAGTGCTTACGTTTCTGACTGTGTTTCAGACTTGGCTTCAGGGTTCTCTGATTGGTCGGATGTTTGGTTTTTCTTGTTCCTCGGTGGGATTTCAGCGTCGGGATATGCAGTGGGGAGGGACAGTGAAGGAGGCCTTATAAAATGGTCCGTTAGCGATCACATTAGGAGAACGAAAGCGAAGTCACATTTCGACATCTTGTAACCACTGAACAACGCGGTCGCGCCAATTTCCGCATTCGTGAGATGGAAGAATGCTATCCAAGCGCCAATCAAAGGCATTGTTCTCAAATCCCAGTTTTGAGCGCTCCTTTGTGCGCTCCAGAACGCACGCGAAATGGGGCGATAGATTCAAGACAAACTGCGCGAGGGAAAGAGTAGAATCGGTATCTGTGAGATCAAAGACTCCGTTCGAGACACTAGGTGCGATATAAACGGTGGACTGCAGAAAATAAGATTAGACAACAGCGTGAGATGTCTGTCCAAAAAACGGACCGTTGCAGGATCAAGCGAAGAAAGAACAAGTGTCATCACGGTGCCTGAAAGAGAAAAGCCAACGACAGGAAATGGAATTCCCCATACTTGTCTCTGGCAGGCGACGCTGCCCATGAGGTCGGCAATATTGTCCTGGTCGGCAACACATAAGAATGGAAGCACTGCGCATGTGTGCACCCCGCGACCGGGCAGAATATGAGCTTCGAGAGGGCCATTGAAAGAAGCTTGAGGAGAAGGATCGCTTTCAGCATCAGAAGAAGGATCGGTGGTTCCGCTGGCCAAGGGCGGGAGTGGGACATCGCCTTCGAGAACATGACATGCCAGCATTGTCGCAATGCCATCAAAATCATTAGAATCGGGTGTCTTGGTGCGTGGGCGTACGAATGGCGCTTCCGTGCTGTTGAGCAAAGTGGATCAACAACGCGCGACACATTAAGCGAGGTTCAAGTACATTATCATGGCCTCTTGTGCGCAGATGCGAGCTAGTGTGCGCAAAAAAGGAAGCACGAAAGGGGCAGCGGAGCGTGAGGGCCCATAAAGTGCCACCAGCGACTGGATATCCGTGACGGTAGATACGACCAGATTGTAAACATCAGCTAAATGCGGTTTCTCGTTGGGTGGCAGAGAGTGGGGTCCAGTGGCACACCAGGATGGCAGAGGGAGACTCAGAGTACGGTAGATACTGAGGATGGCAGATGGCCATCCCGAAAAATCCTCAGTCCACCCAGCGGAGAGAATCTGAAAAGTCACTTGCGTGGTGGGAGTGGTCATAGAGTTATTGGTTTACAAATTGGCAAACGCTTTGAATTTGGACGGTTTGACAATGACAATGAACCCAGGTCTTGCATTGTTGCAATGGACTTCAACTTGAGAGCTTGAGTTAAGTTGCTTGAAATCACGTGCCATGATTCACCTCGCCAGCCCTCGCCTTTCTTGAAGTGAACGTACTCAAATGACACTTGTTCTTCAACTATTTCTATGGCTTACCAGCATTGAACCGATTTTTTTTGTGACCCAACCATCATCCCGCTACACTTTTCATTTCTCGAGCCCAAACCTGAGAGAGAGCCTTCAGTCAACGAGTGCAACTTGAAGTCATTAGTCTCAAGGTCATTAGTCTCTCGTAGACAGACGGCGCTTTATCCGGACACTCGTGCCTCGCTGGACATCCATTCAGAGCCATTCAGCCACGAGCCTTCCTCGAGTCGTCCGAAACCGGGCTTTGAGCCTCGTATTCGCAACTTAGGAGCAATCATAGCCTAGAGAGATATTCCAGGTACTCCATGCTTAGTTTGAGGTATGTTCATCTATGTTCATTCAACATACCTCAACTAGTACTAAAGGCTCTCGCGATCAAGGACTCAATGAAAGGGTCTATATTTGACTGTCGTCACTTGGGCCATCCTGAAACCCGGCCCTAGTCAAAATTTCCCGGGGCTGGAGCCTCAACATTCACAATTGTTTCGGGATCAATGACCTTGATGCATGATAAGCCTCTGCGGCTGCCTCTCCCAATAGCTTGCTCTCCCGTTCTTCCTTAGATCTGTAGTACGATTGTAGCCTGCGAGTACATGTTGCTACTGCACATGTGCATGCCGATCGAGGCTTCGACTTGTAGAAAATGGGAACACCCGACGGTGAGTGAACTTAGTCTGAACTACATAGCTGACTCAAAGAGGAACCATAGAGCAGCGGTCAGAATGGTTCTTCCTCCGTGGCTGTTCATGCTGGAGCGGTATAACACGACCAGACACTCACCTCCAAACCGCTTGCGTCTAATCGAAGGTCTGCGCGAAGCGACCGTTGAGCCCTTTTTGAGTTTGGCATGTTCTACGTCAGCACCAAACCTGACATTCCCTATCTCGAAGACGATTCCTAGAGAAATAAAATCTGATAAGAATTCTCTGAACAGGTAAGACGAAAGATATTTGGAAGGATCCTAGGTGAAAGAGACTCCAACCAGTAACCTGAGTTTTCAAACACAGTCGTTTGATTCATGCGCCGTTTGATTCCTGCGGCCTGTTTATCGAGGAAGGTGAGACCCCTTGAAGGAAACGAGGACGTCGTCCATACCAAAGCATCTCATTAGATGGATTCCCTCAATAGCCCATACACAGCGTCGCGCGGTCGGCCCTTGTGCGACTGGCCACCTCGACCTATGCCATAGACCTGAATAAGATACGTAGGTCAACGCCCGTTAGCATACAGAATAATACAAAGCCGTCTAAACTACGCAACCTCGACCGACACCCTTCAACTTGCCCATCTGATCCCTGGCCTCTTCAAAACATACGCTACAACGAAGGCCTGCTCGTACCTCACAGATACATCGTCTGGATGTTGACCAAGGCTAAGGCGATTCGAGGGTGTAGAGGATCCCTGGTCAAGCAGGCACCATATCTTCCTCATTTGGCGGTCGCCGTCGAGGATCGGCAGCAGTGAACGCTTGCCCGGATAACCCCTCCGCAGCAGTGGGCTCCGCTGGAGGGGGCATATCGCCCTCGCGTTCCCCATCCAACTCCATATCTACATCGTCTTCAAGTTCCCCCTCATCATCACTCTCAGAAGCCGGGTCCATGTCCATAGCTTCCTCAACCGTCATTTCCGTCATTACAACATCGACCCCGTCAATGGAGTTTGGAGTGTCCACTGCGGAAGGCGTTGCCTGCGTCGTCGAGGAAGATGGCGGACGATGCTTGTGGCCCGACTTCTCCTTTCTTCGGACAACCTTCTCAATGTATTCCTTTCGGGCCTTGAGCCAAACTCGGAGATAGAGTAGGTGAGAGACTACCTTGGAGAATTTTTTGATTTTGGCAACCTTGTCGTCCGAGAGAGCGTCGAGCTTGCTGTCCTTGTAGCTCTCCAACTTTTTCTCTTTTTCAGCGATTATATGCGTCAACTACGAGCGCCTTGATTTAGTGATGCCCCAAAGGATTGGAAGATACCTCGCACCTCCTTCGCATGCTTCTTGAACGAGTCTCGCTCCAAGGATTTGCCGTGTTTGGTCATCGACTTCACTACGACGGCACCGATCAACTTCAAAAGCCTCTTCTCCTTGTTCGCCTCTTTCTCCTCCGGCGTCTCTTTCTGCGCCTTCTTATGAGACCGGTGCTTCCGCTTGTGATCCCGTGGAGCATTCTTAGCGGCCAGAGCGGCAGCGACAGCTGCAGCGGCTTCGGTGGCGGCAGCGTCTTCCGCAGCTTTCTGTGCAACAGCAGCAGCGATGATCGTAGCCAACTCGGCTTGGGTTTCCTCTCGGCTGGGACGCTGAAAGCTTGGAGGCTGAGGTCGAGGTGGGTTGCCGATAATCGTCTGTGAAGGAGTCTGTTTTGGAGTAGAGACGGTCTCCCCTCCTCCTAACCATCCGATAGGTCCAGATCCAGGTACTATACGGTAATCGAACACGCCGAGATCCATTGATAGACGTCGGCGCTTGAGCATAGAGGGAGGAGGGGACCTGGGCCGAGATGCACTGTACGGAACGGCGACAGCAGTTAGCTGTTGCTGTTGCTCTTCCTCTTCCTCTTCGTCTTTCTGTAGAGACGTTAATCTGGGACGAAAGACTCGTCTAACCAGACATACCGGGACGATAGCACGTTTGGGTATCCGATACGCGAGGGGGAGAGTTAGCCAATGATCAAGGAGCTGCGATGGGAGTAAAATAAGACGAGCGTCTTGTTTTGATGAACGGACTGACATCATTTGCCAAGGCCTTGAGCCTTTCGTCCAGCTTTTCGTCCTCTGCTTTCATTATTGTCGTCACAGAGATGTCGATAGAGGAGTCCTCCACTTTGTTCCGTGCCGCCAGTGGCCAGGGTCGTATGGACTCCAAGACCTTATTGAGCCGTTAACGCGGGAACGACGAGATACGACAGGGATACGAACAAGGCCAAAGATTTCGAGATCGGAGGCGTTGTCGTCCAGAATATTCTTCATGAGACTCATACACCGAAGGCGCAACATTTCTCGCATGGTACTCTTATCATCAGTGAGCTAGGTGAAGACGTCAGCAACAGGCACCAGAACGTAGACTAGACATACACGAAAACGTGTGAGCAGTTTCACCATCACTTGACGACTTTGTGTTTGTCGGAGCGCTTGCATGATTTTGGGGAGCTCTAGGACCGTTATCGGACGCAGCTCCGGCTGCAAAACGGCCTTAGTGGTCGTTTGTAAATGCGGAACTTGGGTGCTTACCAAGAAATCTGCATCGTCCAGCTTCCTCCCCTTCTTCTTCTTGGTACCTTTGAGCGCCATACGCTCATTCTCGTCCGTGATACCCAGCGCTGCATGATATCGTCAGTCAGCACGTTCGATGACACATGAAGCCAGGCCGCACCATCGAGATACAAGTCATCGACGGTAGCGATGTCCGTTTGAGTCTTTCCACCAATGAACCCAACACAGTTTGGCTCTCCGCAATAACACTCCTGCGCCTTGTGACTTCATAGCGAATCAGCGGTGCACGAGCGGCGCGAGAAGTGATTCCTCACCCATAGCGATCCACGTTGTAGTTGAACGTCAACTCCTCGTGTTTCTGAATGTTCCGCTTCGCAAAGATGCCCATCCGGACATGCTCACCGACGGTCCATTTTGCAACATAGCAGTTGGGATTACAGCTATGGTTGGCGAAGCGACCTATGCCACCACTTTTGGTGGCGTCAATGAACTTTCGCCATAATTGAGCGGGATATCTCTCCGTCGTTCAGGAGAACACGCACCTCGTCCTTCTGCAGCATCATGAAGTAAAAATGCTGGATTCCCTCGTCGGCGTAGTCCCGCATGCGCTTCTTAAAAGAATTTGGATTCACTACATCTCCAACGTACTCGTAGATGAAGGCGTCTCTGTAATTTGAGTCAGTCGGAAAATCATGTAAAATAGCGCAAAAACGCACTTCTTCATATCGTCCTCAGCACGCAGCCCGAATCCCTTCTTCTTCGTAAGCACGATCTCAATGGGGCCATACTCCTTGCGCTGAAAGCTAAGGATGCGTGAGCGTCGTCCCTTACGTAATCACAAAGCGCTGACCGTTGGTTCTGGCAGTGAGCCCTGCATCGACAGTCGTCGGGCAGGCACTCAATCTGCGTGAGACGATTGATGCAGTTCGAGCCGTCCCCACAAGCAGTGGTAGGCAGGTCCGTTCCTGTAAACAAAAGTTAGGACGAAAAACAAGACGTAGCAGCTGTCCAGCCATGCTACGGGCTCCTGGACGCAGACGAACCCCGTCGGTAGATACACTCGCATGACATGCCCTCCATAGCCTCCCGCGAGAGCCCTATGCTCTTGTTCTGGTAGTTATTAGACTGAATCTCATTAAACGTGTCTAAAGCGTCTGTCCGTGCAACGGGAAGGTCTCCAATGAGCTGCAAAGGAGGGACGGGCTTTTTCTTGGCAGCCGCAGAGGAAGTACGGGTTGGCAATGGTGGTGGCGTAGCGGATTGGGCGCGCGAGCTTTTGGGGGACAAGGAGGACGACGCGGAGTCATGGTCCTCAGGTGGCAAGGACTCATCTTCTTCCTTGATCGCAGAAAAGCCCTCCATCGCGGGCATGTCTGTGTCCCCAGCATGTCCATTCACGCTGGGAGGTGAAGGAGAACGGGAGGTCGAAGTTTTGGCCTCCTTGTGAGATTTTGGGGCCATGCTAGATGATGGCAGGTCGGGAAGAGCTTCGGCTGGCGTCGAAGGCGTTGACAAGGACGTCTCCTCCTTCACCGGCCAGCGCGGCATGTTTAGAGTCTGTCCACAGGTTCCTAACCGTCTCCGTGGCACTCTATGACTAGTTCACCTCCAGAGTTCGCTGTGTGAAACGGCGCCAAAAGCAATAATTCGAACTGACAGAGGTTACCCCTGAAAATCCAGCAAAATGGAGATCGTTTGGTCGAGGATAGAGCCTAACTGAACCTATATGGTCCGGCAGAAGTCCAAGCGGATAGTGTACAAGAAGAATAGCAGCTGAGCGTACCTGATCACATTATTTGGCCTCCGACTTTCCTATCCTTTACCACCATCTTCAAGACTCCCCACACTGCTTCAAAAGTACTATAAACCTGACTCTTAAATAAAGGCAGATCCGCCCTCGACTTGTTATCTGGAGCTTGCGAAAAAACACACAGTTTCTAAATTGGGATCTCTACAGACTTTGGGATAATATCAACACTGGAAATGGCTTCTGCCAGTACTAGCAACCTGAAAAAAAGAAAACGAGAGGCTTCGCCTGCTCGGGAAATTGCTTTCAAACTTGCTTCGTATTCCGTCGCGCCGGGAGAAGTCGGACCAGTCCTTGGTATGTTTGGCCTGTGCGTCGCTTAGTTTTTGGGCTGAGGCAGTTGTCTAGTAAGTTTCCCGGCCTTGAACGCCCCGCCATCCACCACATTCAGATGTTATCGCAAAAAAACGAAAACCTCCGAGGCGAACGCCGACGAAACAGCTATCCTTACTGTAGCGGGTGAAACCGACGCTGTCGAGTTCGAGTCGAACGAGGAAGAGACCCGACGCGTCGCAGGCGCAGGCTGCCGATACGTCATTGCAGTCCACAACAAGCGCACTTCGGAGCTGACGGTCCTGCCGACCCCGATGTCACCGTACATCTTAACCCACACGGTCAAGGCGCTGAAATCCATCGAACCCTCCCCAGCCCCGAGTGCCCTCGAATATCTGAAGGCAAAAACCACACTGGGCGAGACCTTTGGCACGAAAAAGGCCAAGGCGGCGATCCGCGCGAAGGAGCGGAATCGCGTGGATATTGGCGCCATGGAAGGCGTCATGGACTTTGTCATGGCGGGAATAGACAAGGCTGCGGAAGGCCTGATGACCACCGGTGTGTTTCGCTCCCTCTTTCCACGGACTCGATTAATCAAAATTCATGCAGAGGAGGCGAAGGAGGTAGCAGACGCGAACCGACAAGTCCCGCCGTTCTCGCTCGACGCGACAGAGCCCGAAAACATCTATCCTTTACATGGAATCATTCCCGAGCCCGAATGGAAAGCGCTCCCTGTCAGCGCGTTTTACGAGGCGGGTACTCCAAGCGAGCGCAAGCAGGTCTTGGCCTTCCGTGGCTCCGACTGGGTTAACGCACGCGTCGAGGCGGCGATGGCTAAGCATGCAGGCGGCGACAAGGACCGAAAAAACAAGCTCAAGATTCTCTTCTACATCGCCGCGATGATGGCCTTTCGCTACGCGACGAGCCGCAAGTTCAAGAAGGAGGACCTACCTGCGAAATTGCACGGAGTGCCTGGGGCGGTCATCGACAGCCTGCTTGCAAGGTTCACGGAGTCTCCACGGGGGTTAACGGAGTACGTCGTGCTTCTCCTTTGACAGGTACTTGCACTGACTGTGATACAGACCTCGCACGACCCCGCAGCTCGAGCTGCGCCTCCTCGCGCACCTGCTCGCGCTCTGCCTGCGCGTCGACAATTACGCCGCCGATTACGCGCTCATCGCGCGCGACCTCAGCCTCGGGGCAGAAAAGTAAGGTTATAATTACTCCTTGCAAAGACGCGTACTAACACTCCGCTCAGGATAACGCAGGTCTTCAAATCGCTGGGTGCGTCTTAGTTCGTCTCATGCCCTTCAAGGTTCTCACTTTACCCAGGCTGCAAAATGGTCACTCTAAACGAGCGGGAACGCACGCGGCTAGGACTGCCAGATAGCGTGGCGGACGAGAAGCGGGCGGTGCTGAAGGCGCCGGTGCAGTTCCCGAAACAGAGGCTAAAGAAGAAGACACGATGAGGAGCTAGATTTTATGCATGCGAATCTATGAAGAATTTGGCAATGATTTTTGGACCTTGGATTGATATGCCACTAAAAGTAAAACTCCAGATGCCTTGATAGAATTTTTGGTGGCTATTCTGGCACCACCTAATGCATACTTCCTGGTATGATTCGCTTGAATTCCGAGATTATTAGTTGGAAATTTTGGAGATTTGCCTAATTCGGTCGATCAAATATCTTTGATTGTTGCACAGCCACTCAAATTGCATCACGCGGTTACATCATCGCTGTTTCCTTTCATTCCTCCTGGAACTGTACGATGTCGTCCGACAAAAAAGACTTTCTAAATCGTCTTCGCGGAAATGTGAACACCAGCATTCCTGGTGCGGCAACCTTTGTTATAGGCCGTCTTGCAGAGTGAGCACCCAATTTGTTATGTCCTTCCCGAGTCTTACCTTTCAGTGCCCCGTTGCAATACGCGATGTTTACCGAGGGATGGGCCGTGAAGGCTCTTGCTGCTGTCGGTTTGCGCGCGAGCAACCTCTTGGTCACCGCCGGCCCAGGCGTTGCAGGCCTTGGCCCCATTCCCACCCTATTGACCGGGATGTACGCCGTGTCGGCCCTTCGCCATGTATAGTTTTCATCTCTGACATAATCCCCCAAGTTAATTATGCATCCGTACAACAGGGTTACTGGGTCCTGTTCACAAACAACATGTACTGGCCGGCGGACGCCGCGCTGAGTGTCGTCGCCTACAATAGTGCCGTCAATACCATCAACACTCTCGTTGCCGTCCATGCCCTCACTTCGTCGCCCTATCCTATCCTCGGGAGCTTCACAGAGTGCATTGGATGGAAGCAGTGGACTGGGCTCGCGCTTTTTGCGATCGGAATTTCGACGGAGATCATTGCAGAAGAAAGCAGGAAGCGTTTCAAGAAGGATCCCAAGAACAAAGGCAAAATTGACGACACGGGCTTGTGGTGCGTCGGACTCTACGTATCTCTCGCCTCTCTCTCTAATTTTGTCCATAGGTCTGTCGTCCGCCATCCAAACTATCTAGGGTACATATTGTGGCGCGCTGGGATCACCCTCGCTACTGTCAGCTCAGCTTCGTGTTGTTTTTTTACATACCTGCTAACGCCACTATACAGGGTTCTCTCACCGCAACTGCAGCACTCACAGGCTTCCAACTCGCCGCCTTTGTGGGTAATTCGATCCCCGGTATCAGCAACTACATGTCTACGAAATATGGCCCGCAGTGGGAGGACTACAAAAGGCGTGTTCCGTCCTCCATAATCCCTGGTATTTTGTAATGAGAACGAGTGTACTGGTATAGTTCTTTACGTCGCTTCCGTCTTGTTGTATTCTTGCGAAATTGTCAGCCGACAGGCCTCGATTGAATTTTAGTGAATAGGAATCGAATATTGAACATTCACGACAGACTCATCGCCTTCGGCGGGCTTTACCACGAGAGCTTCATTCATGCGTAAACCAATACATTTCTGATCTGATGCTAAACGGAGATACCATACACACAGCAAACACGCGTCGAATAAGGACTATGGAGTGGTCTCCTGAGCCGATCCCCCGGCAGGCTGGCCAATCTAGGGGCCGCTGGCTGGCGTCTTCTTCCCCTGCGTCGCGGCTTTCTGCGCTCGCACGCTGGCCTTCTTTTCCTTCGCAGAGAGCTGCGCGCTCTTCCGCCACCGCTTAATCCTCGCCACTGCACCGGCAGCGTCAGCATCCAGAATTTCTTCGACGCGTTTCCTCAGGGCTTCCTGATCCTCGCGAAGTCGGATGAGGAATGTCGCAAATTGGAAGGCCTCCAACGGGTTAGAGATATCCAGGACACAAACGTTGCGTTCCATGATATATATTTCCTGGTCTCTTTAAGTAACGCAATCCATTGCCAGAACAAAATACGGCTCACTGGAAGCTCCTCCGATACTGATTGCGATTGCGAGTGCGAGTGCGGATCCGATTTCGCCTTCGCCTTCGATTTCGATTTCCATGCCATGAGGATCGTTCCGTACTTGCCTTCGGCTACGACGTTGTAGAAGGGGTAGTCGTCAATGCCCAGAGCGGCGTAGAAGGACACCACGGATATCAGAGAGAGTCGGCCCTGGTTCAACACCTTGCTTTCTGAATCGGCGTTTTTCTTGTACGCGGCTGTCGCATGCGGAAGAAGAAGATCGTTCTTGAATAATGCCAGATCGAAATAGTCGAGGGGGTGCTTTGCATCAGGCGGTGCGATCTTGGGAGCTGCGAAGAGGTTGGGCAGCTGCCCATCATCCGGGGTCAGGGCTGCGCCAGCTTTCATATTGTCCTTGGCTGCAGCATCAATGGAGGCCGAATAATGAGCGACACCGTCGTCCGTGGAGCCTTCACCGCTGTCCGTCCCGGAAGCAGCCGAAGAACGAAGGTGGCGAATTATTTCGAGACCCTCGGAAAGGTCTGACCGGCTCGGAATCGACATGAAGAGAAAGGCATCGCACTTTCCTTGCGTCGACTCCAAGTTGGACCGGGTGTTCACCATCTTGCTGAACTGTGCCGCCTCCAAGCCCGCCAATATCTGAACCATTCTATTTGCCTGTCTGGTTGCAGCTGCGGCCAGATCGAAGGTGTCAGAGCCCAAGCGCTCGCGCGCCACCGCTGTGAAAGCCGCTCCGCAAAGGTTGGCGCTATTCTCCATACGTCTCACTTCGGCGTCGAGGAGCTCCACTTGGGCGCCGTGATCGGGAGCCGATGGCTCGATGTACGCCACTGAGTCGATCTTGTCGGCGAGGTCCTTCCGCGGGTAATGTGTCATGTTTTGCAACCTGGGCGCGACACCGTCGTCCATCGTGGAGCTTTGGCCGCTAGCGACACCGCTGCCTGTACTGGAACCAGGTGGCGAAGAATGAAGGTGGCAGATCATTTCGAGACCCTCGGAAAGGTTTGATCCCTCCGGAAGCGGAATCGACATGAAGAGAATGGCATCGCACTTTCCTTGCGTCGGCTCCAAGTTGGACCGGGTGTTCACCGTCTCCCGGAACTGTGCCGGCCTCGAGCTCGACAATATTTCAAACATTTTGTTTGCCTGGCTGGTTGCAGCTTTGGCCAGGTCGAGGACGTCAGGGTCGAGGTGCTGGTTCACCGCCGATGTATAAGCCCCTGTGCAAAGGGCGATGCTATTCTCCATACGCCCCACTTGCACGTCGATGAGCTTCACTTGGGCGCCGTGCTCGACAGCCGCCGGGTCGGTGGACGCCGAGTCGATGGACGCCGCCGAGTTGACCTTGTCGGCGCGGTCATTCCGCAGGTAATGTATCTTGTGTTCCATCCTGTGCGCGACACCGACATCCGTCGTGGGGCCTTGACCGCTGTCTGTCTCGGAAGCAGGTGGCGAAGATCGAAGGTGGCGAATCATTTCGAGACCCTCGGAAAGGTCTGCCCGGTTCGGAATCGACATGGAGAGAATGGCATCGCACTTGCCGTGCACGGGCTCCAAGTTGGACCGGGTGCTCACAGCCTCCCGGAACTGTGCCGGCTCCAAGCCCAAGAATGTCTGAAGCATTTTTTTTGCCTGCGTGGTTGCAGCTTCAGCCAGATTGAGGACGTCAGGGCCCAGGTGCTCGAACAGCGCCGACATGTGAGCAGCCCGGCAAAGATCGCCGCTGTACTGCATACGCTTCGCGTGGGCATCGAGGAGCTTCATTTGGGCGCCCTGCGTGGACGTCGTCGGGTCGATGGACGTCGTCGAGTCGATCTTGTCCGCGAGGTGGTTCCGCGGGCAATGTGTCATGTTTTGCAACCTGGGTGCGACACCGTCGTCGGGCGTGGAGCTTTGGCCGCTAGCGACACCGATAGCAGTCCCGGAAGCAGGTGACGAAGGACAAAGGGGGCGAATTACTTCGAGACCCTCGCAAAGGTCTGGCCGGTTCGGAATCGACATGAAGAGAATGGCAGCACAGTTTCCGTCCTTGGGTTCCAAGTTGGACCGTGTGTTCACCATCTCCCGGAATTGTGCTGGCTCCAAGCCCAATAATAACTGAACCATTTTATTTGCTTGTGTGATTGCAGCTTCGGCCAGATCTAGGACGTCAGAGTCCAGGCGCTGGGCTGCGGCCGTGAACAAAGCCGCTGTGCAAAGGGCACTGCTGTTCTGCGTACGTCTCACTTCGGCATCGAGGAGCTCCACTTGGGCGCCGTGATTGAGAGCCGCTGGCTCGATGGACACCGTTGAGTTGATGGACGCCGCTCCGTCGATCCTGTGGGCGAGGTCGTTCCGCGGGTGATGTATCATGTGTTCCAACCTGTGCGCGACACCGACGTCCGTCGTGGGGCTTTGACCGATGCTGACACCGCTGCCTGTACCGCAACCAACTGACGAAGATCGAAGGTTACAAATCAAATCGAGACCCTCGGAAAGGTCTGACCGGCTTGGAATCGACATGGAGAGAATGGCATCGCACTCGACGTGCACGGGCTCCAAGTTCGACCGTGTGTTCACCATCTCCCGGAACTGTGCTGCCTCTAAGCCCGACAACATGCAGAGCATGTTATTTGCCTGCATGGCTGCAGCTTTGGCCATAGCGACGACGTCACGGCCGAGGCGCTCGCCCGCGGCCGTTGAGAAAGCCGCTGCGCAAAGGGTGGTGCTATTAGCTGCACGTCCCACTTCGGCGTCGAGGACCTCCACTTGGGCGCCGTGCTCGAGAGCCGCCGGGTCGATGGACGCCGCCGAATCAAACTTGTCGGCGAGGTCGTTCCGCGGGTAATGTATGTCGTGCTCTAACCTGGGGGGCGGTTCTCAGCAAAAACCAAAGAGCGAGTATGACGGTGAGATATACATCACGTAGGGTGATATCTGGTCGGTTGCCTGACAGTAAAAATGGTAAAACAGCGAGTCCCAGTGGTAGCGACTCTCGGCCTCGTAACCGGGGACATCTTCGTGTTGATGGTCCATAATGTAAGCACCGTTCGCCACAAACAGCAGAGCTGACAGGCGCCCCAAAAGGATAGCTTGATGAGAAGCGGAGAGAATGGGTAGATTGTCTGTAGGTCGTGGCAGCTGGCTAATGAGCACGTCCCTGACCGAAGATACAGCTTCGTCGACACGAGGGAGGGTCTCCTGTGGCTTGTCAGCACCGAGGCGCTTCAATAGAACACCACGAACCGAATCGTCCAGTCGCTGTAGCCCACACATCTCATCGTACGACCTGATCTTTTCGTTGATTTCGTTCTGCTGCTCTCCCTTGGCGTTCTTGAACGGGATCCGCGCAATGGTCTGCACGGACCGGTCCAACATCCATGTCAAGAGTTGGCCTTCGTCATCGTCCAAACTAGAGATAGTTCGCGCTGTATAACTGGAATGGGGATGAGATTCCCATCTATAAGAAAATAATAACGAGATAGCGACTCACGCAGAACTGGATTGATGCGTGGGTCTGCATTTACTTGTGAGACCGGGCATGAGAGGAGAGACCTGTGCTTACATTTCTGACTGTGTTTGAGACTTGGCTTCAGGGTTTTCCGATTGGTGGGATGTTTGGTTTTTCTTGTTCCTAGGTGGGATTTCAGCGTCGGGAGATGCGGTGGGGAGGGACAGTGAAGGAGGCCTGATAAAATGGTCCGTCAGCAGTCACATTGGGAGAACGAAAGCGAAGCCACATTTCGACATGTTGTAACCACTGAACAACGCGGTCGCGCCAATTTCCGCATTCGTGAGATGTAGGGATGTTATCCAAGCGCCAGTCAAAGGTGTTGTCCCCAAATCCGAGTTTTGAGCGCTCATTTGCGTGCTCCAGGATGCACGCGAAATGGGACGATAGATTGAAGATGAACTGCGCGAGGGAAAGCGCGGAGTCGGTATCCGTTGAATTGAACACTCCGTTTGAGTCACTAGGCGCGATATAAACGGTGGACTGCAGAAAATGAGATTAGATAACAGCGTGAGACGTTGGTCCAAAAACGAACCGTGGCAGGATCAAGCCAGGAAAGAATCAGTGTCATCACGGCGCCTGAAAGAGCAAAGCCAACGACAGGAAATTCAACTCCCCATACATGTCTTTGGCATGCGACGCCGGCCATGAGATCCGCAATATTGTCCTCGTCAGCAACGCATAAGAATGGAAGCGCTGCACATGTGTGTACCCCGCGGCCGGGCAGAATATGAGCACCGAGAGGGCCATTGAAAGAAGCCTGGGGAGAAGGATCGCTTTCAGCGTCAGAAGAAGGAGGTTCGCTGGTCGGATCCTCGGGGAGGACATCGCCTTCGAAAACATGACATGCTAGCATTGTCGCAATGCCTTCGAGATCATCAGGATCTGGTGTCTTGGTGCGTGGGCGTACGAATGGCGCTTCCGTGCTGAGAAAAGTGAGATTAACGACGCACGACACATTAAACGAGGTTCAAGCACATTATCATAGCCTCCTGTGCGCAGATGCGAGCTAGTAGGCTCAACAGAGAGATCACAAAAGGGGCAGCGGAGCGTGAGGGCCCATAAAGTGCCACCAGCGACTGAATATCCGTGACGGTAGATACGACCAGATTGTAAACGTCAGCTAAATGAGGTTTCTCGTTGGGTGGCAGAGAGTGGGTTCCAGTGGCACACCATGAGGGCAGAGGGAAGCCCAGAGTACGGTAGATACTGAGTATGGCAGATGGCCATCCCGAAAAATCCTCGGTACAGCCAGCGGAGAGGAACTGAAGAGTCACTTGCGTGGTGGGAGTGGTCATAGAGTTATTGGTTTACATAATTCGCAAACGCTTTGAATTTGAACGGTTTGGCAATGACAATGAACCTAGTTCTTGCATTGTTGCAATGAACTTGAACTTGAGAGCTTGAGAGCTTGAGACTTGAGTTGCTTGAAGTCACGTGCCACGATCGTGACATCGCCTTCCGTTTTACTCGTTCTTCGACCAAGTATTTCTATGGCTTACCAGCGTTGCACTGACCTGGCCGTCATCCTGCTACGCTTTTCATTTCCTCGAGCCAAACCTGAGAGTCTTGAGTCGACGAGTGCAATTACTGTAAGATTCGCCGATGTGCTCAACCCGAATTTAAGTCATCCATTCAGATGGGAACCTTCCTGGTCCGAAACCGGGCTTTAGCTGATGCGCTTTCTGGGTTTGGGCCTCGCCACATGCGATATTCGACCCCCTACTTGGCATCTGAGTCACCAGTCTGCCCGATACCAGCTAACACGCTGATTACTCGTACCTGCAGCTTAGCACAGATAGATATTCCAGGTACTTACTCCATGAGTAGTTTGAGGTATGTTCAGCATACCTATAAACTACAGGCTCTCGATCATAGCAGACGATCAAGGAAGAAAATGGACGACAATGTCACTCTCAGCGTTCGATTTTCTGGCAAACACGGTGGACACCGACCCTCGTAACTGTGCACTCTTCGCTCCTGACTTCGGTGCTTTAGTAACCGCTTCGAATATTCATCGCCCACTCGGATATTGAGGGATGACGGGAGGACGCGGACGGCCACGTTGGGCGGAGTGACGCGCTTGAGAACCTGCCCCTTCGCCTGCTCCTGATCAGTGCTCCGAGTCGGTTATGGGTGTGCGGGCGCTCCTGTTTGCCTCGTTTTATTATCTTATGGTGCGGTAACAGCGCATCATCCTTGACTCTTTCTTGCCCTTTCCCTTCGACTTCAAAGCTTCTCTTCCTAGCTTGGCTTGGGCTCGCTAACGTCTGCTTCGCAGCTCAGAGCGTGCACTGAGGCTGAGCGTCTTCAAGCCGTACGCGATGCCATGCTCATCCCGAGTAAGGAGCATGTAAATGTTATATCAGATGAGCTATATATTCCATGTTTCCCAGAGATAAATCAAATAACATTGCGGACACCGGAAAGAGCACACGTCGCGTCGAGAATGCCCCAGGCACCCCGGCTACCGTTCTGCAAGCTTGACTTGAACTTACCACAATCGGAGGGTGCGATTTCTCTAGGCTGGTGAATTACCGGCTGCCAGAGTGGTGGTGAGACGAGCAACTGTGCTCTCCAATGCGAAGGTGAGACGAGCAATTGTCACCTCCAAACGTGCAACTCGTGCCAATGCAGCCTCCAAAGCCAGTTCGGAGGCGTTATCGGGGACCAGCGATTCGGCTGGTTTCTGTATCGAGGCGCGGTTCTGAGTCAGTTCGTATATCCGAACGGAAATTCCGAGACGCACATAAACGATGAGACGTCTAAAGTCGATCTGCTCCTGCATGCGCCGCCGCCGAGCGGGGAAAGCGTCAATAACGTTACTTTTTACGTCGTTTGCGACGTCGAGACTGCCCAAAGTCGCTGCTTTCCTTAAGCGGCGCTTCGCGCTGCTTGACTCGACCCCGTGGAAGAGGGTTTTGAGTGTCAAGAAGAGGGTGGCGGGGTACCCAGTACGCGTGCAGTCGCTCTCGTTCGCAAGCTCCGCAAGCGCGAGGAAATCAACGACTTTGGGTGGGGGTACCCACTTGTCGTCGATTATGGATCCCCGCTTGGAAAATTCCACTGTGTTGCACACGTAATAACGCCAGGTACCGACCAGTCCGCGCATGCCTTGGTGAACCCCTCCGAGGGTCAACAGCGTCTCCTCCGGTGAATCAGCACCCTCGAGTTTCATAAGGACCGGCAAGTCGGTGAAGTTGGGGTATCGCAGCTGAACGATGAGGAACGGGTAACCGGCTGAACCATGGGTGTGACAATACGAGACAGAGCAGACAAGCGTCATTGCGACGCTGGGCGCCCGATGGATTAAAAGCAACAAAACGTTGAATGTACTCGATGGTGAGGTACGGCGTTTCCCAAGGAGAGAAGATGTACTTTAGATCTGGGTTGTACTGCCAGCAACGGTGGAAGCACCCAAGGATGCACATGGACGCAGGATGAGACAGAGGGGCCCCCAGTTTTCGAGCGATTGGTGACTAGCCCCTGACCTCACCTGGCCGATTTTTCCCGGCTCGCAATTTCGATAATTGACATCGGGCTTTAATAGGGGTTGCGTCCAGGGGAAGACAAAGTCTAAAAATTGTGTTCAACACAAATGATGTTGCGCCAGATAGGTTCGTTCTGTGATTCCATCCGATATTCTTCAAAAGCTGCGCTCACTCACGAAGAGTACGTCCAATCAAACTGAGGTCTGCCACCGAACATTGATGCTCGGGCTGCGACGATTCTTCCTGGATATGCCACAGCTGCAGCCGGGCTTCCCGCCGACGCCGGTGCTGGACTCAATCCCACCTTGACCTCGGTCAACTTAACGTCGGTCAATTTCCTGTCATTTCTCTTGCTCGTTTTTGCTCCTATTGAGACTTCTCAAGCTATTCAAACTCTCAGCGTTCTTGAATATATCGCAATTATAACCTACGCCCATGCCTAAGCCTCTGGCAAACACGCCGACTTTTGTAGTCCCGGGGCCGACGTATGTCATCGAACGCAAAGAGGCTTGATTCGCTGATGCATGTTATGTAGGTACTGTGGATTTAAACACGCTCGTGCGCCCGCCAAATTTCTTAAATCTGCAACACTATGTAAGAATATCGTGCGCGCACCTATCAAGGTCGTTTATGATGCTTGCCGAAGAAGAAACCAGGGAGGTTTGCCTCGGGACTGCGGGAATCACGATCGTCGTCTGGTTGCCTAGCGAAGATAGGATCGTAGATGGGAAGAGGTCAATTCGGCTTGACGTACGAAAATTTGCCAGAAACAGGGCATTGAGGTGTACATCTACGGCCAGCGATCAATGGCACGGACGATCACCGCCCGACGATGTCAAGACAGGCGCAGGAGTTGATTTCGGGGAGGACAACAAGCCAATACGAGTTTCCGGTGAGCCTCAACACAGGTGGAAGAAGCCTAGATGTAGCAGAGGAGGCCAAGAAAATCTTGAAGACAAGTCAAAGACAAGTTTGCCAAATTATAATTCATGGAGCGCAACCAAGTGTGGTGACACTGTGCAAAGTTATGGTAAGTGACTGAATCTACACACCTTGCGGATATGAGGCGAGCACAATCCAGCATAGGCGGCCTCTCTGCTATTACTAGGTAAGTTGGCTGGAGAGAGTGGACATCGGACATGGCAGTGGCGGGTGATCGCGGATCAAGGGATTGTTGTGCAGAAACTGTTGTCGCAAACCAATCGCAAACATAATGAATGGATCTTTTCCACCTCAACTCATATTGCCGTGCTCTACGACCCGTTTATCGACGATGCCCAAGACGGAACTTCTACGCAGATGCGATTCCCATGTGGACCAGTCCAGTCCTTTGCGCTAAGAAACCTCTATCTTTAGGATCCATTATCGCATGTATTCTTTATATACGCGTCGCGAACCCGCAAAATAACCCAACCCATAGCTTCCTCCCGGTATAACTACTCTTGATCCGCGCCGTTTTACGGAAGAGCAATATCTCAATATATCTAAAGGCCCCCTCAACAAGCATTTTCGCAAAATGTGCTCCATGCAGATTGCTGACCCGCACGGTCGGCAGTTTGGAAACCAGATCACGACGAGCAACACCGTATTCCCGCCTGACACTCGGGGTTTCCTCTACTTTCACTCGATAGCCGGTCACAGTCCCCTGACCAGCGGTGTACGCTTCCGCGTCTCAGAGACGCCCGACAAGGAAGGCTTTCTTGCGGGCCACGACATCCTCATGAGCCACGGACTGCCGTGGCACATACCGATCTGGGAAGTGGTCTGTCTCCGCACCTACGAGAACATATTACAGGTGCTCGTTCAAGACGGTTTTGTCCCCCCTGCGCTTCGGCAAGCGTGCAGGTCTCTCAACGTCGCGCGCGACTCCGTTTTTATTTCCGCCCTCGGCATGCCCTGGGCGGTTGACTGGTCCACGGAGTTCTCCCGTGTATACTTTGTCGGGCCGACTCAGCACCCTACGCCTGCCCTAGTACGGCACCCGTGGTACTCTAGACATGGCGACAGACGCGCGCCGTACGCCGGTGCGTCGAAGCCCTCATTCTTCTGATACAACTGCTGTATGGCTTCAGGACGCGGACTTGTGTCCGTCATCAAAAATTCCGATGGGGAGCTTGGTTTACGAATAGACAAGGTATTGAACCTCAACCAGCATGGTATCAACCACAAAACTGTGATGCCGCTCGAGGGCTTGGTGGTGCCTTTAATTGCTAGGCTGATCCATAAATCCACCAAGATGTCGGAAGCGGACATGGATAAACATGCAAACCAGGTCCTCATTCCGGTTTCGCGGTTGCCGTGGTACCCCGCAAAACCAGATCCCTTCGACTTATACCAGTACGGCGAGCTGAACGATATTTACCCCGCCAAACTGCCTGCGAATAACGCAGTAGCCAAGTACGTGCGAACTGACTTTCACGGACATTTATCTAAAGCGAAGTGTACGTAGCAGATCCTCCCGTACTCAGGTTGCGAGTGACCCGGCACGAACAGCACCCTTGGGTGCAGTACCTCCGCCCCATCCCGCAAATAACCATTTTTCAAACGCTTCAGCGCTCATCCGCGGACTGCCATCTCGTCCAGACCCACGATGGACTGCAGGACCTCGGTCACGACCCACAGACACCCCTCGGAACACTCCGTCCCACCACTACCCCCAAACCGGTGCCTCTTCCGACGCGGACCAAAACCCTCGAAATTTTCCGTCCCGACCCGACTCTCGAAATCCTCCGTGGGACGCGGCGGCTCCATCGCGGTACAACTACCCCAAAAACGCTGCGTCTAGACCTGACCCTCAAAACGCTCTTTGGGACATGGCGCCTCCCTCGCGGTCCGCCGACCCTCGATGGGCTTCTGGACGACCCGACGCTGCAAGGGACGCGGTATCTCGCAACGACGCACGGAGAGCATCATCTCCCCCACCGACCCATTCTCGAACCTCGACCGGGCCAAATCAGACACACGATTCACGCTGGCGTTGACATGAATCTGGCGGTCCTACACATCCAGGTCTCCCTCCCGCATGCAGTATTGCGATTGAGGAGGGTTTGGCCGATACGCCCTTTCAGCGTAGGTTCTACATATATGTCCCTGTTCCCGCAAGCGCAAGGGCCAGTTGGAAAATGAAGGGTTAATCGGGGTCGATCCAGAGTTCAGAGGTCCCCGGCCCTTCGACAAATCGTGTACTTACTAGGCGTGTTCTTTGCATCTCGGTGTATTTTGTGCCTGGCGCCTCAAGTTCCTAATGGGGAATACGGGCCGGTGGCCGCGCGCGGCATGTGTTCCCCGCACTGTACTGCCACTATGCTCCCGAACACCTCGGTGGTTTCCTGCCGAAGGTTTCAGGAGCTGATGATTCGAATGCCCACATCGTCAGTCGGCGGCCGGTGATCTGTCCAGCCATTGCCATATGAATTTAGTCGGGCTAGCAACGCCGTCAAGTGATTTTATCTTCAGTATAAAGCAACGACCCCCAAGCGAGGGTACCCATTTCCTACGCTTTTTCTTCTCCCCAACGTCCTGATGATTTCTTCTACTCTCGTCGCCCTCTCTGCATTCATTCTCTCTGCCTCGGCCGGTCAAATACAGAGCCGCAATCCTTCGTGTATGGCTGTTCTCCAATGTCTATGCAGTGACAAGTGTTGACTCTTTACTAGTCTTCAACGCGGGAATTCAGGGCTGTATTACCGCCGCCGAAAATGTCGATGGCGAACCCGTGGTGATTCACAATTGCAACACGGAAGACACCACCGTTTCCGACTGGACGGCAACTTTTGCGATCCGTGGCAATACTAACCCCAGCCCAATTCAAATCTATGGCAACAAAGTAGGAAGTTTTCTGAGATTTCGCTTGCTAAACTGACTCTTCACGTACTCAAAAAAGTGCCTGGACGTGACTGGGGGTGTGAATGCAGACGGGACGAAACTTCAAATCTGGACATGCACCGGAGGCCCCAACCAACAATGGGTTAACACGTTGGACAATACTTTCCAGTGGAGCGGAACCAATAAATGTATGGACCAGGCTTCAATGGGAAATCCGATTTGTGCATATACTTACATTTTTAAGGTATCGACCTTACAAACGGAGCGCTAACTGATAACACGCAACTGCAAATCTACACTTGCTCCAGCGGCAACTCTAACCAGATCTGGGGCAACGCGCCCGATCCCGATTTTGGGGGGTGGGTCCTTTGTTCACTTTCTCGGAAAGAAAGCTGAAGCTCATGTCTGCAGCCCTCAAATCATTTTGGGCGGTAACGGTGAGTTTGAAGCCTGACGTTTGGACGTCGATTGACTCGAGCGGCCTTTTAGTTACCGACCAGCCCCCTGCAAGTAAGCATCTACTCGATTTCGGGAAAATCGTTCTTTGCTCAACGTCAGACTTGCAGCCTTTGGCCAGCCCTTCTGCGTCGGTGCCACCGATAACTTCAACGGTGCCCCAGTCGCTCTCCTCGGCTGCGGCGTCGGCAACGCCGGCCCTCTCTTCCCCAATGCCAACTTCACTTGGGTGATGCCATTCGCACCGCTCACCGGCACACTCTCGGTTTACGGCGACAAAGTAGGTAGTGTCCTGAGATTTCGCTTGCTAAACTGACTCTTCGCGTACTCAAAAAAGTGCCTGGACGTGACTGGGGGTGATAACGAAAACGGCGTGAAACTCCAGATCTGGACGTGTGCAGAGGGAAATACCAACCAGCAGTTCAGGATCGGCAGCTCGGATGGGCTCTCCACAATCGAGTGGGCAGGGTCGGGCAAAGTGAGAAGCCACCTGAGATTTCGCATGCTATACTGACTCGTCACCAGTGCGTGGATTTGACTAACAATAACTCCACAATTGGCAACCCTGTGCGTGTTTCTCTTTTTTTTGTGGCGAGAGGACGCACTGAATCTGCTTCCACCAGATCCAACTCTGGGACTGCACTGACGGCAACACCAACCAGCACTGGCAAATCGATCCCGTCCAGATCTGATTATTTCTTTCGGACGTTCTGGGCGTACACACTGCAAATCTTGCAAAATCCTTTCGTTTACAAATTTACATAACCAATGAGGACATTTAATATAATTGACTGAAACTGTGGCTGGTTGCTAGCTCTCAAAGAGCAAATACTGTCGGCAGATGAGGGGTGGAGGGTAGGGTATATTCCGGCGCGGTCCCGTTAAGAAACAGCCGGAGGAGTACATGAAAATCAACCAAAAATCAACATTCGGCTTGAACCTACTGCGTGATGTGTGTTACGTACTTTGATTTAGTCGGCTCACCGCATTCTGCTCCCGACCTTGACCTCGTTCAGTCCGCAGCGTCTGAATCCAATGTGAGTGAAATCCAGAATAAAAGTACTGGGGTGGGACTCGGCTGAGTGCTTCGCTGAGGCTATACGCCGTTACAAGCGGAGCCGGAGGCCCTCATCGTGTGGATCCAGCGGCTGCACACACATCGAATTCACCACTCATCTTTCGCTTCCCCCAGCCTGCAGGCTCCTTCTCAAAATGCCCATCACACCGCAAGATGCGGCAAATGCGGACTTGATCAACGAATTGAGTCTCTCAGTCCATGGTGATCGCGTTGTGTACTGTGTGGGTCCCGCTTTCCATGCCAAGGATGCGCACAAAACCCAGGCGCTCTGGCTAGCAGTTGTCGGTGTGGCGGAAAGCGCACGAAAGATCACCTCTGGATTGTTCTTCGACCGGAACCCGAAATTCCATCCTACTTCTGGGGATGTGTTTTTCTTGTCCGACCGTCACAAGGCTGGGAGCGAAGCGCAAATCTATCGCCTCTCATCGGCAGAATTTGGAGGGGATCCGGAGCCACTTACTCCAACGCAGAATATTCGCGGGGTCTCCACTTTCGAAATATCTCCCAATGGTCGCTGGCTGGCGTACATCAGCGCTGATGAACCTGCGGAGAAAGACGAGGAGAATAAGGACACATACGTGATAATTTGGCGGGCGCCGAAGAAATTTGGACGTCTGCGGGTTATTGATTTGAGCGGGCGGATTAAGGAGTAAGTCGAACACGTCCAGTTTGTCCAACTCGACGACTTAACGTCACAGTATTCAAACCGTTGTTTCCGTGAATCAGCATGTCCAGAACTTCACTTGGTCGCCTGATAGTGCCCAGATTTTGTACCGCCTGGCAGACTTCCCGGGCTTGGAGAGCCAAGCGTTACCCATCTCCGAGAATATTGTTTCTATCCAGGAAGATGGCGACAACCTTCAGTTAAACTTTACGCGTGTCGTTACCCATGACCGTGTGCTCGTTGGCCAAAGCATCTGGACCCAACCGACAAAGTTCTACTTCTTGCATATGGAGGATTATGGGTCTGCCCCGAGACTCTGGGCGTGCGGAACTGAACCAGGGGCGTGCTCCACCCGAGTGGCGTTCGGCGATACAGACGATGCAGCAGGGCTCGTCAGTGTCGACACTGAAGTGGCCGTTGAGGTCGCTTGTGGCCTGGAAACGCGGATCCAAATTATTGGATCAGACGTCGCCACGTCTTTCACCGCTTTTGAGACATCCGAGGATGCATTTTCAAGTTGGGATATCAAGCGCGTAAATGGCGAATACATTTTTGTCGCCGCACGCAGTTCGGGCGTTACTGGAGAGGCGGAAAATGTTTGGTGTGGGTCAACAACACCCGGCACTAAAGGTGTTTTGGTGACTAAACTTTCTTCGCACCACGAGTGGATGCTAGGGAAGGATATCCCGAAGTGTGCGCCATTCTACTGGAGCATCGAGGACGGTACTGCACTCCAAGGTGTTGCCTCATATCCTCGTGGACAATTGCTGCAAAACTTGCCCACCGTGGTGGTTCCTCATGGCGGTCCGTATGGGTAAGCATCCGTGTCCTGAGCTCTCACGCCACACCTTTACATTTTCAATTAGTAGGGACACTGTGAACCTGCGCATTGGTGAGTCTGTACATCTTTTCCTTTAGTTAATCACAGACGAACGCTGCCATGCTACATTTAGGTCTGAACTACCGCCACTTGCTCGCATCGCACGGGTTCCTTGTGCTTAGCCCCAACTACCGTGGAAGTCAAGGGCGTGGTACCGACTTCGCAAGTGCCGCTAAAGGTGGAATGGGTACTCTGGACTATGCCGATGTCGAATCGATGGTTGAGGCGGCCATCAGCCGCGGATACGCCAACCGGGATAAGGTCGCGATTGCGGGCTGGAGCCAGGGCGGATTTTTATCTGCCTGGGCCTGCACGCGCCCGAACTCGATCTGGAAGACCGCGATCATAGGTGCGGGCCCAACGGATTGGGGGAGCATGGCGATTTGCTCAGATATTCCGGCTGCCGAGGCAAGTCTGGCCGTCGGAGCAGGTTCCGTTTCTTACATTCATACCTCACTGGCAGATCGATTTGGCAGGCTCGGCTCCATGGTCGCCTCGTCATGGTCAACAGCCGCAGTATCTGAAGGGTTGTCCCATGGCGGATGTTAAGAATGTCAAGGTCCCGGTTCTGGTCTTACATGGGGAAAAGGACGAACGCGTGCCGGTGACTCAGGCTATTGGATTCATGCGCGGCCTTGTAAGCGAGGGCGACAAGGCCGCAAGTAGCGCGTCAATACTCGTCATTTATCCTAGGGAAGGTCATGGTTTCGAGGAACGCGTACACGTCGAGGATCAATTGACGCGAGTTCTTGCTCATATCCAGAAATACCTGGCCTAGGGTCTTGATGAAAATAGTGGTAGTTCGTGTTATCGTACTTATACATGATTCGTCTTCGTTTTCGGCCACCAGAATCTACCTCTTACACACATAGCCTGGGGCAGTGTACAAGAGTCATTTTACCAACTTCGACCGCTCCACTATTTCATGCATACGCCCGTGTCCAACTGAAGTCTGCATCTTCATCCATATTGGTCCAGAGAAATTACAGGAGCGACCGGGTTATTTACTTCAAGGGGGTGCCGGCCCGTGAATGCCGGACCGGACCCTGGGTGGTTGGTTGGCCGGCCAGGTCCGTGAAAAAATTTTCCAGTAGGAAAATTTTTCAGCTTGAAAACGGCTTATAATGTCATATTTGGTATCAACATGGTCTCTGAATGTCTCTAGTAGGCCTACTGCAGTCGCACTGTAGTTTTCCGCACGATTCGGTAGTATGACGTGCAAAAATCACGCGCCAACTTGACTGCTCTGCCGCCATCAAGCCCATCAAGCGATTTTTTTGCGAGACCCAGATGACGACCACAATGTACGGGCCAGTGGGTCTCGTATGTACCGGGTGAGAACTCGTCAAGCTGCTTATCTGTACCAGTGGATGATGGTCTGATTCGTTCCAAGCGTCGGTGCGTCGCGAAGCAGTAATATTAGTTGAATTTTGTCCCGATGTTTCTAGAAAAACATCTTTTGTATTGAGATATAAAGCTAGATACCCAAGATAAACATATTATTCAAGTTCTTGTGGTGCCTGAGGCAGCCGGTCGTCGTTGGCCTTTGAACGCAGAACGAGCGGCACTTGAAAGCTGACGGCATGTGCCATCATTGCCTTATATGGACGTCACGTGGTATGACGTGGTTGGTTGGTTCAGCCAAACTCGGGAAAAAACAAAAACCGACGTATGTTCCTCCATTCACAAAAAAGTACCCCCTTGATTTACTTAGTATGGGGTGCGAGTTGGCACAAGATTTGACGCTGCACTGAAATTTGGCCTCTGAACCTGAGGCTCGTATGAAGTGACTTGATGCGCTACTGCATGCGATTCAAGCCAACGAAGTCATGCAAGGGGCCTATTTCCTTTGCATTTCTTTCCATGATGGTTCAATAACTTTTCCCACGGTTCATTTCCCATGTTCTGCGTTTTCCGTCTCCGCATTAGGTTCAGCTCCGTGATGAAACATCAGAACTCCTCCTGAGTTACTTGTATCCCTCGCTCTCTCTCTTTCTTCTTTTTTGGATACAGGTCATCGACTTGGTCGTTGATTGGCTAACTTTAGTTTGATGTGAAATTTGATCCGGCGGATGTCCAGGCCGAACGCGTGACCTCTCCAAATTTTCACCGCGGCGACGCAATTTGAATGGTCTCGAGTCTAGCTGCTCAGTTGGCCAAGGGCGCGTCGCTCAACACTTCTCTACTTGTCGATAGGTCTCGTCGAAAGGCCACCGAATCCTATCTCTTCACCGGACGCGAGGCAGATCAACATGACTTGGAATCCATTCATGCACTTGGGGTGAACGGGTTTCTTCAACTTACCACATTAAACGCAGTCTTCCGAGAATTTGAAGGCCCTTTGTTTTCGGATGGCTCCCGCGATACCGACCGCACTCTTCTCTCGGCAGAGACCATCTCACAACTTGACCTTGCCATTTCCGGCTTTCTCTCACTACTGGGTCCCTATCTAATGGAGGCGCCGACGGGAAAGGTTCTAGAATGGCTGGTACAGCGGTTCAGGTGCGTCGCGATAGTAAAGGATGGAGTTGCGTGCTTATAACCTTACAGGATCAACGAATTTAATATCGAATCTGTGCTTGCTTTATTCTTACCGTATCATGAATCCCCACATTTTGCAAAGATGCTTTCAATTTTGCACATCAAGTAAGTTTACCATCTCCTCTGCCCTCGGTGTTGTCTTATTCGTCAGGCCAAATTCTATCTGGAGCTTCCTCCTGCCTTTCAAGGCCGCCGCACAAAACGTCCCGCGACCATCTTTGGTCACAGAGATGCTCAAAAACTCTGACGCAACGAGGTTCATTGTGAACCTTCTCCCCACCGCCATCAGAACAAATTCTGTCCACCATACACTCTTAGCCTTCAATGCTGCCACAATCCACGACTACCTCACTCGTTCAAAAGCCCTCGACGAGGGAATCCTCGCACATCTACTTCCAGCCCTTCTCGAGCCATTGCAACATCGCTCGGACGTCATCAAGGACGCTATCGTACACTTGCTCCGTTTCCTGTTATATTTCATTTTACTGAATCTGCAAGTTAGCTTGGCAGCTATATTCTGCTTTCCGCCCTGGCGCAAGTATGCCAGCTCACCTCGTTAGCGCTGAAAACTATTATCAACGCGATGGCCAGCTCTGCACGCCGGGTTGCCACGAACCAATTCGTTAACGCCGTGGTTTCTGTGTGCGAAGCCCAAGAGCCACTTGATGCACTGACGGATGGGGCGGGCAGAAGCGTCCTGAGGCTTTCGTAAACTCAATGCGTATTCTGCTTGAGGGACAAAGACTCACATTTCATTCGACCAGGAATATCAAGGAAGAGCTTCGCACGGCCGAAAAATGGAGCGGGATCGAGAAGTTCGTTTCACCATTGCTTACGACCCTTTTAAGGCGGTAGGTTGCATCGTCTCCGCCCTCGTATTTTTTTGAAAAAACATCCAGAATGGACGACGACAACAACATCGCGTCGTTCCTTGAATCCGTGATCAACTCGCCCACCGCCCCCACCGCCGTCCTCAAGCACTTGACCAACTTACTGCTAGCGAAGGCCGTTTCGGTGGATGGAGACATGCCGGCCCGACGTCTATTGGCGCTCATCCAGCAGCGTCACCCTCTTCTCGTACAGAAGGCCGCAGACGAGATCATCCGTTCCCGAACAGACACAGATATCCAGGAACGCGTCGAGAATGTGGTTTTGTCGCTCTCGATCCCCGTTGAAAACCCACAGACATCTGAGGGCGAAGTCGGTAGCGTCGTCGCATCGATGAGCGCCGACGAGCGCGCACGGACTGAAGCGGTCAAAAAAATGATCAATGCCCTAACCTCCGTGCAGGACGACGCCGTCGAGCTGGTGTGTAATTTCCTCATTTCCTTTCAATCTTGATCTGATCTTCCTTCTCAGCAATCCATCCACGCCGCGCTCCTCGCCCGCGTCCAAGATACTAGCGCCATCGTTCTCAATACGCTTTACTCAGAACCTATGTCGATTCTCCCCGTCTTCCTTGGCAACTCGACACTATACTTGGACTTCCTCTCGTCGGCGGTGACGGGCAACTCTAAGCCGAAGCGCCCGCTCCTCCGTCTACATCTGAGCTTTCTGTTGATGCATTTTTGTCCCGCGGCTACCCCAGCTTCCATGGAAGACGTATTCCACAAAATTCTGTTCTCGTTCCTGCTGTTTTCGAAGGCCCGACAACATAGTGCTGATCTGGTGTGGGAGCTCATTTTACAGCACCCCTTGACGCAGTACGATCTGCTGTCTGGGTGTGCAGAGGCGTGGGCGGCGGAGAACAGAAGAGCGCAAGAAGACGGAGACGGAGATGTGACGGAGAGGATGGTCCAGCTTAATCAGGCAATTGCAACGAAACTCGCAGGTAGGCCGCTCTTTGGTTTTCGTATTTTTATTGACGTGCTGGCAACAGAGAACATAACCGCCTCGGATCGGTACGCTCGTCACTTCAGTGATCTGATTCGCAAGGCACACGAGACGGACCCACATGTCCGTGTCCTTGCTTATCTCGTCATACGGAAGCTGCTCAGCCGGTTATCTGGCGTGCGCCTGCTCGATGCCTCTACTCAAGTTCTCGAGGCGGTCAGCCTGCAGCGCTTGCCAGAGGTGGACATACCCGCGAAGCACACATCCTTGTCCGAGGTATAATCTCTTTCTCTATTTCGCTGGTCGTCGCTCATAGCATGCGTGCTCCAGTGTTTGGATAGTGCATATCTTGGGAGAACCGTCGTTCATAAGATCACCAGCAAGAACACTACCCATTGGCTGCAAGTGGATATTCTGGCGCTGGTGGCTACCATCCCGCGTCCTGCGGGTTTGGTTTTGGATTGGTTTGCCTCAGAGGCAGGGTCGCCTGTGGTATGTTCCCTGGTTTACATGGATGTCATATACTCATCTTCGCTATTCAGGATCCCCAGGGGTCCTTGTACGTCAAGCTAATGCGCGCCGTCTACAAGCTGGGGAACTCTTCGTTTACCACTCCCCTGGTAACGATTGGGCTCCTCTCTGAGCTCTTTTCACACCTCAAGGACGACGCGCTCGCCTTCCTCGCTGGCGTCTGGACAACTTCCCTCAGCTCCGCACCTGACATTTGCGTCGTCGCCCTGCGACACGCGGCGGCGTTCTTGGAGGCGCACAACGAGGAGGCGGACGGCGTGGACTTCCAGACCATTCTCCCCGCGGTGATAATATGCCTGCAAAATGCCGATCCGGAGATTCGCGCAGCTGCGCTGGACTGCATTGCCGTTCAGCGGAACCTGACGGAGCAGCGCTTTTCCGCTGTTTATGCGTTTGACGCGATCTACGGCAAAAGCGAGGGTGCGTCTCGATCGCTTTCTTTGCTCGCGCGGCGAGCTGATGTCTATGTTCTCTCAGCGAAACTTCAGTATCTTGCCCAAGGAGATCTCACGAAGTACCTTGATGCGCTGATGGACCACCAGGAACACATCGCCCTTGATGCATCCTATGTAAAGGTTTTCCATGTTCAGCATCTGGGACGGGACAACAAGGACAAGAAGAAGGACTCCGAGTACGTGGTGTTTTACCTTCTACCGTCCTCGACTAACAACATTTATTTAGCTACAAACACAATGTGCTCTGCTGGATCCTCTCACATGTCCACGTTCTCCGCCTTCTTTCGGCCCGGATTGCGTTGTTGAAATGTATCGAGGATATTTCGGACAAGTCTAAGACCGAAGTGCTCCTTCCAGTTCTACACGAGCTCAGCCTAGACGACCGGCCTGTGCAACCTGATTCGCCTACGGAGCAGTTTGTAACCCTCGTTGTGGCGTCTTTTGATCTCTCCGCCTCGCCAGCCTTGAACGACGTCAAGGGTCCTCTGTGGAACGTGTTTGTTGCCATTGTCCAGCAATACTTCAATCCCGGTATGTTCATTCGCAATTCGCATGTTCCGGTACTGATATGACGCACGCTCTTCGAAGGACCCACCACTGCTTGTCGGGCGGTTCTCTTACAGAGATTAGAACACGGGCTCATCGCGAGTTTGACAATCGATCGCAAGGTTGAATTATGCAACCTGTTGTTAGATGCCGGGACCAAGGATGCGGATGTGGTGCGTATATCTGCGACCATATTTGAACAAAACTAATTTGTGCACAGTATCTATGCTCCAAGAAACCCCTTGCCGCGGCTTTATGTGACATCCCTCTCATTGTTCGCCTTTTGGTCTCCACAAGGCCCGAGGTCAATACGAGCCCGAGAGCGAGCAAACGCCCGAAGTTATCTGAGTACGTACCGTTTGACAGAAGTAGCTTGTTTCTGAGAGTATGGCCAGCGTCTCCGATGACTCCTTCTCGCGTCTGAGTCTCTTGGCGGAAGTATTGGCGAGTGTCCCGTTACCAGGCTCCCTCGACCTTGTCTCCCGGCTACTGGAGACCTTGCATGGCGTCGTGCAGTCGACCACCTCGACGGACGTCGACATCAGCTACATTGAGCAGTCGCTTATGTCGGCCGTGGAGCAGTCTGCTGACAAGATTACTGTAGGTGGTTTCGCAGCGTTGAGTCACTTAATGATTGACGAGTTTCCCAGGAGATTCCAAATCTCGCTCCCAGTGCCATTCGCTCAGACATTCTCGTTGATCTTATTCGTGGTGGGTCGGATCCTCTTGAATCCAACCGTTATTGACCCGGCGCCAGTTGCGGATAACCCTCAAACATTTAATCAAGCTCTCTTGTTGATGGCCAAGTTGGCGCGACTGGCACCCGACTCTGTCCTCCACAATGTAATGCCAGTCTTCACTTTCATGGGAGCCAATGTTTTCCACCGCGACGATTCGTACAGTTTCAAGGTTGTGCAAAAGGTACCCAATCTTTCCTCCAATTGAATATCGATCGGTACTCATGAGCTTGTTAAGACTATCGACAGCATAGTTCCTGTTATGGTGTCCTCCCTCAAGAGTGCCCATTCAGCGCGGTTGGATCTTTACATCGCATCCAGAGACTTCCTTCGAGTCTTCACAGATGCCTCCAGTCATATCCCGCGTCATCGTCGCACAAGGTTCGTTCTCATAGCCCCCTTATCAATCTGTAAGTCCTCAACTGGCACAGCTTTTTCGGTCATCTGGTCGATGTATTGGGTCCAGCAGACTTCCTTCCACCGCTCTGTATGCTTTTGGTCGAGAAAATGGCCAATCGCGTTGTACGTCAAAATCCAGAAGCGCAAAATTCGCTCGTCTTGCCTATATCTGTGCTCCACCGCCACCCTCCTGCTCTTCAAATCTTTGTGAGCCCTGATTCTTCCTTGGATTCAACTAGAAATGAATATCATTACTAGATTTTAACGGAGATTCTGCGCGAGGCACAACGCCTGACAGCGCGTGCGGCAGATCCTGAAAACCTAGAACCGTCGTTATTGGATACTTTGCCGTACGTACTGTCCCTGCGTTTCAATCTCGGGCTAATGGTCATATCCAGCGATGACGATCAACCGCAAGCTTTTGCTGCCGCATTCAAGCGAAGAGCACAAGCGCTCGTCGTTTTCGTTGGCTATGCCATTAAAATGCCGCTATCCACTACGACTCTTGTCGCTGTTCCGGAGGATGGTTCTATGAGTAACTTGGTCTCGTTACTGATAGCATTGGCCACCGCCCGAGGTGGCTCTACACCTGACACTCGAATCGATGATATTTCGCAAGCAGCGCGAACTTCCCTCAGCAATGCCCTCGGCTGCATGTCAGCAGTGGACTTTATTGATGCTGTGCTTTCCATCTTGCAGTCAGGGGACTCGCAGGTACATTCCTGGCTCCCCCATTTCCAACGCACACTAATTCTTAGCAGGTTCAGCGCGGAGCTTTAGATCTCCTCAGTGAGCGTCTCCACCATGTCGCCAGCGCCACACGCCTCAGAATAGCGACTCGTGTTAATGCGAGCGTGGAAGAGATTCGGAAGCTCTTGCTCCTGCATCCCGACGGACCACTGGCTGCATCCAGCTACCGGGCTCTGCGATCAGTCGCTGTTACCATGAGCCCGGGAGAGGAAGGTTCCCTCACTACAATGGTTCCTCCCATTCTAGTGGCGATTCGTGGTAGAAAGATGGCTGCACCGGCAATGGCAGTGCTCGCATCCTTATCGTGTGTTCACTGAAGCCCTTCAGATATTCCCGCTTTCCTGACGAAAATGCAGGGTAAAATTGGGACCTCGACTTATTCCCTTCTTCCGCGGTATTGTCGTCCAATGCGTGGCTCTCCTTCAAGAAGAAGTCGAAGGCAAGTTGTTCCGCTGCGTTTGGAAATTGGTCTAACAGAATCACAGAGGTCGCAACGGAAACGTTAAATGTACTTCATGGACTGCTGACTTCAATACCAACGTTATGGGGCCCTGCAGAGCTCACACAAGTCTCTAAGCTCTACATCGAACATCATGCCTCGTCAGACGCTCCTTTGACGACGTTGATGAAGACAATAGCGAAACGTGCGCCAACGGGGGTGTTGATATCGGCCCTCGCCGATATGTGGCCATTGCTGCAAACATCGCCTCACACGGTGCGTCTATCCACTTGACCACCGCGTTATTATATTCTTGACTGAGGTTTGATATAGGACCATCTGATAGGATATTTCGAGCTTCTCAAACGATGCTTGCGCGGAGGACCGCGAGCTGCAGTTCAGGAGAACGTTCGTCAGTTATTCGCCATCTTCCTCCAGGCATTCGACATCGAAGGCATTGCGGTACCCAAAAGCGAGGTGAAAGCATTGAGTCTGGTTGCCAGTATTTTCTGATGTTTAATGTGGTCAGGCCCAGGCTCAAGCGATATCAGCGTTCATCGAGCTTGTGGTCAAGTTAAATGAAGCGTCGTTCCGGCCTCTGTTCCGCAAGTTGTACGACTGGGCGTTTGCGGACGAGACTGCAGCAGCAGCCGTCCTCAAACGGAAAGTTACGTTTTGCAACATCTATGCGGGGCTTTTGGACTATTTCAAGGCACGCCGCAAGACTTCCATTGATGCCCACTCACTTAGATCCCCTACAGGGCCTGATGAACCCCTACATGTCCTTCCTGGTGCAGCCCTTCGTGGTTGCGCTCAAGGACTACAACGCAGGCACCCTCGACGACCCAGTCCTCTGGACGGGCATTCTCGACATCTTCTCAAAGAGCCTCGTATCCGACGACGGTGGTCCGTAATTCATAATGGCTCGTTTAAATGATCGCTGACTCGCGCATAGCGTTCTGGCGGGACGACAAGCTCCGGCTGGCCGCCCCTGCGCTGGTGCAGCAAGTTATGGTGTGCATACGGCTGGGCGGCAATGCCGAGGCCAAGGCGCTTGTGATGGAATGCCTTGTTGCGCTGACAGATAGCGCTTCGGATGATGTGCTGCTCAAGACCCTCAATCTCGACTTGTTAATGCACACGCGCTCCGACGATGCGCGCCTGCGGATCTTTGCGCTGGCATGCGCGACAACCTTATGGAACGCACACGGCAGCAAGCTTCTCGGTGCGTCTGCTCCCTCGTCCGCTTTCTGTTGGCTGATGTACGGAATTTAAAGCGTTTGCATCCGAGACGGCAACCTTCATTGCGGAATGTAGCGAAGATGAACACGACATGGTAGTCCGAGAGACCCTGCGGCTTAAAAATGCGATGGAGAGCGTAGCGGGAAACATAACCGGGCTGTAGCGGAAAGAAAGAGTGCGTGCGCATGCTGTAGCGAGATTGTATGTAAGTACTAATAGATAGATGAGATGGAAATGAAAACATTAATCCGGTCGGGGTATGCAAGTAGATGATAGATAGATGATGAACGAATGAAGTATATGAATGAGTCGTCAGTGATTATTATGGTGGTGAGCCTGGCGGCTCGCCAGCAACCAGTGCCTGCTCTATTGCAGTGCAGGTCGAGAGCAGTTGCACGATCACAGGCCGGCCGCATGCCTTTTGCACAAATGGTGTCTAAGAGAAGATACCAAATCAGATTATGTCCGCAGGATAACAGTATTGCGAACGTACCTCCAGAAGGGCTCCCGGGGTCGGGCGCGACGCAGCAGGTTCGGAACACATGCGGAGAAACTCGTGGAATGAGGGTGGATAGAGCGCGGAGTCACTGAGTGGCGGCCAGCGCTCCGCCGGCTGCTGCGTGTCGGAAAACGGCGGGGCCGCCTCTGCGAGCTCCCATACCGTCGCACCGACGGACCAGACGTCAATTTTGAGCGGGTCGTATGAACCGCTGCACAAAACTTAATAGAGCACGATAGGTGAAACTCAGATCACTCACGAGCGGACCTCCGGCGCCTGCCAGTACATGACGCCGACGACGTCGGTTGCGAGCGGGTTCTCTGGCGTAACGCCTACTGCGTTCGAAAAATCGGCGAGCTTGAGGAAGCCCTGGCTATTCAGTAGTAGATTGTCCGAACGCAGGTCCCGATGCGCAATACGGTGCTTATGTAGGAAATCAAGTGCTTGCAACATCTGCAACACGTCAGAATTTCTTCAATCGCGCACGGGAGGTAGGAAGCTCACATCGTTCGCGAATCTGGCCACAATCCTCGGCTCCTGCAGCCGCAGGCCCTGGTCCACCAGCCCCACCACGTCCGCCAGACTCCGCTCCATCAGCTCCATGCGGATCCACAGCGAGTCCTCCTCTACATCCACATACAACGCGTCCACTCCCAACACCTGCTCGCAGCGCAACCCCTTCAATAATTCGCACTCCCTCCGCACATCGACGAGCTTCTGGCTACCGCCTGGCAGTACCTCGACTAGCTTGAGCGCAACCACCGCAGCCTCGCCCCGGGCCAGCGTGTCTATGTCTCGTGCCTTGACGAGTGGCGGTAGCCGTAGTTTATGGATGGGAGCGTCGGGCAGGATGGTCGCAGCATACACACTCCCGTTCTCGCCCTCCGCAATCTCCTGCATCTCCCCGTAGAACTCGTGCGGGTCAATCAGCTCGTCGATGTACTCCTCCAGGGGAGCGACGGCCGCGGCGAGCCACCCTGCATAGCGTTGCGCGGGCGTGATGGGCGTCGTGGCGAGTCCCATGGCGGTGAGCGGACCGGGAGAGGGGACCGTCCGCGTTGTGACCACCTGCGGGCGCGAAGGCACTTCCCGGATCGCCAGGCCTAGCGCCGCACGCTGCTTGGGGCCTAGTGTCCCCTCTTCATCTTCCTCGTCTTCCTCGTCTTCGTCTTCCTCCGCACCATGCACCTCTTCCCTTGAACCCGCCCTCGGCTGACCTTCTGGCTTGCTCGCATACCTACTTGGACTCCCAAACGCACTCCCATACCCACCGGCGCCGGGGTTCGGGCTCTCCACCGCACCCGCAATGCCGCCCGCTTGAAAACGGTCCTCCGGCAGCGCGTACCCGTACTCGAAGTCGTCCTCCCCGGGCTCGTACTCGTAAGGCTCGTACTCGTCCTCGTCCTCTGCATCCGCATGCCCAAACGTATCTGTAGCGCTGACCATGAGGCGCGCGCGCGGGTCAGGTGTGCGGGGTTGTGTAGGCGGAGTAAGCGTTTGTGTCGGGGGCGTCCGCGAGTGTCGTTGTATCGGTGGCGTGCGAGACTGCGTTTGCGTTTGTATCGGTGGTGCCCGCTCTTGCACAATAATCGGCACAGGTTTCGTGCTCTCTTTCTGCCTCTCCCTCTCCTTCGCCTCCCTCCTTTCCTCGTCCCCCCTCTGCATCGCTTCCCACTCCCTCTGCCGTCTATCCTCGTCGTCTTCCGCTTCCTCCTCGTACGCCTCCCTTTGCTCGTCTCCCTCCTCTTCTTCCATCATCTCTTCCTCCGCCTCCCTATCCGCATTCCTCTTGCGCCTCGCCTCGAGCCGAAGTGCATCCGCCTTCCTGCGGCGCTCTGCGGTACTCTCTGCCTCCACGTCCTTCTTTTTCTCCTCCTCCGCCCGCTCCTTCTCCGCCTGCGTTTTCCGCGCATCCGCATACATGTTGATATCGGGGTTGCTTCGCCCGTACAGGTCCGTGCGCACCATCGCCTCCTCTTCCTTCTTCCTCGAGTCCGTGCGCACATGCCCGTCCCCCCGTGGCCGATGCCCACCCTCGAGCTTGAACCCGTGCTTCTCAAGGTAGCTTTTCCCCTCGAGATAGTAGTCCAGCTCGCCGTTATCGTCTGTGCGCAAAGGATTAGTTTGAAACTTTTGTTCAAGTATTTGAAGAGTACGGAAGGGAAACGAGAAGTGAGAAGGGGGGTGAAATGTTTTTTTCAGCGGTTTAGGAAGGGAAACGGAAAAGAAGGGAAACGGAAAAGAAGGGAAACGGAAAAGCCCTGCAAACTTGGAGCAGAATAACACTCACCCTCATCCTCTACCTCCACCTCCGTCGTTGGCGTCTGGTGGTCCTGGCTCTCGCTTGACCCCGATCCCGAGGAGCCAAAGTTGGAGCTCTGCGGCGAGGCAGGGGGCGGGAGGGTGCGCGTTGAGTGCCCTGCTCCATTGATATTGGTGGCAGGCGCGGGCGGCGGCACACTGCGGGGTACGGCTGCGAGTACGTATCAGTACACAGAATAATGAAAGGTCCAGGCGCCATGGAAGCGAAGTGAGGCTACTCACCAGGAACACCCACAACAACCTCCGCCACTGCTCGCCGCGCCACCGCAATGCGGCTCACTACCCCCGCGCTCGGAGGCCGCTGCGTCATACCAGAAGACTGCGAAGACCGCGCCGTGCCTAGTGGCGTCTGAGGCGGCAACATTGTCGCATCGCTCATCCCCGAATCCCTATTGTCACGCTCTCGCAGGTCCAAGTTCGGTGGGAGTAGGTCTGCGTCTGCACCGTACATCGGAGACGACGGGGAACGGGGTGCCGGGGGAGACGCGAAGTCTCGCTCATCGTAGTCGTACTCGCCATCCAAGCCGCCGTAGTACCCAGTAGGACTGTACTCCTCCTCCTCGCGCCCGGGTGCGGTGAGGGTGAAGAGCGGGGAAGAGGGGGATTTCGTGGCGTTCATGCTCGAGGTCAAATTATTATTGGGCTTCAGATCAGACGCGGCGAACGCGGGCTTGAGCGAGGTCGCGGAGAGAACGTCGTCGGACCAGGCGTTGCCGAGAGAAAGGTCAAGGTCGAGGGTAAGGTTTTTCATGTTCATCGAAGGGGCGTTTATGGTAGTCGTCGGAGGCACGGGGACAGATACGGGAGACGCCGAGCGGGAGCGTTGTCGGTCGTCGTCGTCGTCGTCTTCGAAGTCAGAGTACGGAGAGCGAGAATACGCAGACGACTGCTGCGATGCCGAGCGTGAGTGGACTTGCTGCGGCTGCACTTGTCGTTGTTGTTGCGACCGCCCCGACAACGCAGGTGAGTACGCGCGTGGCTGCTGTTGCGGGGACGAGCGCGACGGCGGGGGTGACCGTGAGCGCGAGGAATCCGCTCGTGGTTTGAAAGCAGGCTTTTTTCGATGGACGGTCAGCGGCTGCGGTGCCTGCGGTGCCTGTTCATCGCGCCAATATGTCGGTGGGGGGCTTACTGGCGACAGCTCCGTCTGCGTCTGCGGCTTTGGTGCAGCGTAATCCACCTTCGGTGACGCATACTCGATCTTGGGACTGGCATACTCAATCTTCGGGGAGCCGTACGAGTAAGGTATGTCCGGCACAGGAGACGGAGACGAGCGAGTAGAGGAGACGCTGGCAGAGGAAGCGCTGAGTGAGGACGCGGGTGTGTGCTGTCCCTGCTGATTCTTGGGCAAAGACGTGCTGCGCGGCACAGGCTTCACCACCGCCGCCGGAGAGTTCGCTCTATCCCTTGGCGGCCTATCAGCCATCTTGCGCTGCTGAACCGCCGCAATCTCGTCCGAGAGTCCGGCATCCTGCAGAGACGTAGCCCACGACGGCGGCAACCCAGTGAAACCCTCGTCGACGTGCACATTGTGCTGGAAGTTCCATGGCATCGATATGTTCTCGTCATCTGCTGCAGGGCTCGGCATTCCTTCGGTTGAGGGGGACGGCTTTCTGACGGTAGCGAACTTGAAGAGCCCGGAGCGCTGCGACTTCTGTCCCTGCGACGAGGTCAGCGACACCGCCGAGCTGCTACTGGCAGTATACTGCTCGCCCCCGAGCGGGGATGACGAGGGCGACGCCGGCATCGAGTCGGGCGACAGCGACGCCAGCGAACGGTTCCGCTGGGCAGCCAAGTACATCGCATCCTTTGGGGGCGGCGGGGGTGCCGCAGTCTTCCCGAACTTGCCAAATACCCGCAGCGTCGAGAACCTGGACTGCTTGCCGCCCTTTTTCCCGTCAAAGGACATGGCGCATAGATGAGGGGGGTGCAAAACAGGGTCAAATATCGTCTAGGTCGCACCGCTTCCATCAACAACGGCTTCGACGCGCTAACCAGTAACCTGGGCTTGGATACCGCAAGGATACTCAGTGCAACCTGTCTTCTGGTCCAAGGGGAAAAAATATTGAACAATGCGTCTCCGATCTTGTGCCAGTGGCACTTTTACTCGAGGCTCAAACTGCTGTGTCTTCCTCGAGACGTTGTCCCCGACTCTTCGCGCACTTTCACTTCTTCTCGATCCGTATCGTCTCTTGCTCGTGCTTCCCGCCCTCCCCACTTTTACATACGTCATCTCCCTCCGAGTCTTCGACGATACGATCAACCGTGTACCCTAACACTCATCTCGATCACCGAACACCCCGTTCGCACACAGCCACGTCATCTGTTCCCTTGTCTTGTTTCCTAGACGCCACGCTGGATGTCTCCTGCTCTCCGCGTCTTGCTTGGTAGGATGTCGAATGTCGAAAACGCCACAGGCGGTATGACTCAGAAGCATTCAATTCTCTGTCATGGGCGTCTGAACTCCACTAATGACCATTTCTTCTGCCAATATAAATATATAGCACCCCACGGGTAGTGCTGTGCTGGCGTTTAAGCAACTGGGCCTGAGTATATCACTTGGTGGAAGCAAAACGCCAATGCTAGCATCGTTCTCTCTTCCGGCGACTCGGCCTTCGTCTCGTGAAAATGTTAGTGCCCTGACAGGAACGGACGCGGGCACCTTTTTTTCTATTCACTCTCTATTGTGTTCTACTTCACCCACCCAGTCTCAGGCTGACTCCGCTGCCAGACATGTAATGATCATATACAATACGCAAATACACCCACTAATTCACTTCACTCGCCGATTCTCATGAATTCACTTCGCTGCCATACCTACCAACCTCTCCCCAGATCACACCGATCCGATCCTACTTGAACACATAATCACTGGACTCATTCTTCATCAACTAGCGCCGCTCCTTTCCGAGTTAGAACGTGTGTTCCCACGACATCAACTACTCTCTCCCACAATCAACGTCGACTTCTGTACCGATATAGCATATGATATATTCTGATATGCTGATACTTACTGTGATTCATCGTTCTGGCTGCTAAATTTTCCCATCAAACAAACAGGTCCAAATATCACTCGTCCAATGGCCAAATTAGGAAGTTCTTCTTTCGCTGTATGTTCAACATACAAAAGTGGCGATGCCGATCTATCTGATTTCGCGCATTTCAAATGATGCGCATTGGGAAGGAAATTTGTCATCCACCCTCAAATACAGCCCCGCTGACCCCGCGCTCCGTGCTATCGAATTTCAACCATGAGTCGAGTAAGCGGCTTGAGTAAAGATTATGTTCAGCTTCAACATGCTTGTTTTCGACGAACGCGGCAATATCGAGAACTCAACACGATTGCTCATATCACTGGCTCGGTTTACTTCAACTCAGAAGGAAAATCAATCTTATTCAACTTATTGATCGGATCACAAAATTCCCACGGTTCAATTCTGAAACGCTTGAGCAAAACATCCCGCAAACATCCCTTGTGTTCGTGCTCCATGGAAGTATTGGATATTGGCACAGAATGGGAGTATTACGGATCTCACACGAAGCTTGTGGTCTGTCCGGAATTTCAAGCACAACGACTGTTGAACATTAGGTCATTCACCGAAAATCCTACTCATGAAGAGAACGTCATCCGTGGATGAACGAAACAAATCAAACATACAAAACGCACCCACAATAGTTTTTACATACTAATACTGTTACATCTTCTGAACACAATTCTACGTATCTGACGGCTCCGTACCACTGCTGGGATGAAGAAATGCTTTGGCGATGTCGACTTGGAATCGACCAATATATGCTAACAGCTCCCCATCCGGCAACGCAGAGTGATCCAGCGCCTGGGTGAGCTGAGTGCGGAGCTGGAAATCGTCGGAATGAAGCCCGCGACAAGGAGTAATTCACAACACACCCGTAACAAGGCTTTGCGCCTCATCGCAATCCTACTACTCTCGCTCTTCTCTTCGTGGCGCGCGTGCAAGGCGGCTAGATTTTTGGCGACGCGTTTACCTTCCACTAAAACGTCCTGGGGCAGGTCGGCAAGGCGGGCAAGCTCGAGCCCTGTAATGCTCTATGACTTGCTCTGGGATGTTTTTAGAGGACGTACCGTAGTGGTTTGACTCTTGGGGTGCGCCGTCGACTATCCTGTAACTCATTAGCGCAGTACACCGAATACGGAAGGAGACCAATAACTCACTTGTACTGGAAAGTCACCCCAAAATTTGCCGCCGATTTCGACGTCCGCTAACCAGAATTAGATTTTCATTAGCGTACACCCGATCCTAGGCCTACCTGAACCGATAGGTGAAGGCTAGACCAGGGTGTGTTGAATGCGGACGAGACAAAAGTAAAACACGGATGCGCACTTGATGACCGACGGCTGGCGGGAAAGCGTCGTCGTGAGCTCATTGAAATGTCTTGGTGTTAGGTTTAGGTGTTGATATGGAATAAACAAATGGTTCCACCCACGTAGCGAAGAAGACGAAAGACTTCCGAAAGATACGATGAGGGTTTCGGTCTCCAAGATACAGGACGCCACCAACCTTCAGTTCAATCAAACCTTCGGCTGTCGCATGGGATATTCCTACGCCCTCCCTGGGAGAGGTACCACGGCCGAGCTCGTCAATTAGCACCAGGGACTGAGGCGACGCCAAGCCTAAAAGAGACCGGATTAGTGTACGCTGGAAACGGATGCTGGATTATCTTGCCTAGGATCATTGCAGACGTCGCCATTTCACTTGCAAACGTACTTAGACTCTTCTCCATATCATCGTCGTTCGAAAGCCGAGTCAGGAGCGCATCATGGATACTAACCACAAAGGTCAGGCAGGGCTCTCCAGTTGGAAAAGAAGAAGACCCACCGAAAGCTCGCATATTCAGCAGGAACGAAGCAGCCGCACATGGCGAGGACAGTCAACAGGCCGACTTGACGAAGATAAGTGCTTTTCCCTGGTCAACCATAGAGGTTGAGATGGCGAATTGATTCAGGAAATAATCCTACCAGACATGCTTATACCGGGATTTAGCGAGACGGAAGGGGCACGAAGACTAACTCACTTTGGACCCTGCACAATCTGGAAAGATGAAGAATCATCGCAGTAAACATCGTTCGGGACCAGAGTCCCGGTCGATTTGATGGTCTCCAAGATGGGATGCCGTCCAGATTTGATCGCAAGTGTGCCCGTGAACTCGGGACGAACTTGCGATACGCCTTAGCCCGGAGGCATTGGAAGGCCGAGCGAAACGCACCGTAATTATGCACTGCACAATTCCTTGGTTGAAACAAGGTCGGTATTTGAACCAAAATACGCACTGATTGAAGTATGAGCGAAAGACCACAGCATGTCCAGAAGTGCGACCTGGGATGGTCAACAACAGAAAATCCAATCACAAGCGGGCCTACCGCTTCGGAGGCCTTGTAGAGCGCCCCAACATCGACTAAAATCTCAACCACGAGGTCCTGTATTATTCTGATTCCAAATCAAAACACAACAAATCCTATCTGGCACTTCCAAGCACGTACTTTTCGCTTAGAATGAGCGTCTCGTCCAACGCATCCTTCATCCTCGCATTCATCTTTTTCTACTCAGCAATAACGATCAGCTCCCTCGGATAGTACACGAGCACACATAACGTACCAAATCCATGCTGGTGAACGTCCATTTGCCCTTCTTGAGCATGGCGTTGATAAAGCCCCTCGGCAGCTCGCCCTCCAAGTCAGTCTTCCGCAACGTAAATACAAATCCTGTTTCTTGATATGTCAGCGAGAGAGGAAGGCCATGCGTGTCCGATAGGGTGCGATTCAACGCAAATATGTCGCCGACGTTCTCCTTGTAAGTTTCCCGAGCCACATCGAGCAGTTTGTTGCAGTTGGCCTAGAAGAGAACTCAATTTCGAGTGCAAGAAAATATTGGACTGCTTACTTTTACTGCGTACACCCGCGCATTCACTGCGGCGATTCCGCCCTGAAGACGATAAATGCTGCGAATGTTGTGTTGGATTGTACTGACCTTTGCAGGCGCGCTATCTTCGTTCAAATTTGCACATACGAGGCGTTCGATCTTTGCAAGTCTCTCATCCGACAGCATCTACTTATCTTTATCAGCGGATATAATTTTGGTTGCGCCCCACCGACTTCATTGATAATTTTCAACAGTTGGGACTGGCTCCCTTCTAGGGCCTTCTGCAACGTGGGTAAATTTCGTACAACATTTCGAAGGTCGAGCATCTGCGAGACACGCGCAGCCGCGGGTTTTGCAGAGCTGGTTGGTTTTGTTTCCGACGAAGCAAGCTGAGGAGAGTTAGTCCAGCGGCCTGATCGATGTTCCTTGGAACGTACGCAAGCAATCAATTTATCAAAATCCATCCTGTTGAGAGGTTTGAGTCCAGCTCGGACATTGGTGAAACGTTCTTCAGAATGAATGAGCTCTAAGCACTTGTAAGCAAGAGAGCATGCCACGGCGACAATATGTCGACTGGCCTTCCACGACATCAAGACGAGCATCAATCGTATTCTGAGCTAGAAAATGTCCAGGCGAACTCCATCTACGCGGGAAGACCATCTTACCAGTGATCGGAGACAAGATATTAACACGAAGAAGGCGTGATGCCATTGCAGTATAAGTATGATTTAGTGTTCTGAGAAACTGTGAATGTGAGGTAAAGACTCTGAGTGTAGACGAACCCAAAGAGCGAGTGCGCTGATTTTTTGTAGGACATGTTACCAACCAGCTCCAGATTACGCGCGGTGTCTGGATCAATCATCATCGTGCCCTCGACCGGGACGTACCGAATACGCAGAGACCCCGAGGCAAAACGCGTATTGAGCTTGGTCTCGGCGTGTTTGAAGAGTGCACATGTGGCAGAGAGCACGTAGTATCTGGTGATAGGTCAAAAAGATAGAGAGAAAGGGGACATATGGGCACTTGGTGGCCACTGCAAGCAACGTCCCCGCCCTTTCGTCGTCTTCGACACACAATTGAGAGATGAATTCCAACCCTGCTTCTCTTGAGCGCGAGAAGTGTAGTGGCTGCTACGCGTACCGCCTGTTTCGTTCCAATATTTCCTGCCAATGGGTTCGACCGGCACGCCTGGAAACTCTTCGTATATGTATTCGACCAATATGGATGGTGGTGAAACATCCGACGCGGAAAGAAAGGTGTCGGGGACCAAGATCAGTACGGGAGGATGCAAATGCATTTGATGGAGAGTCTTGACGTAGGTTTGGCAGTCCGCAAGCTTTGAGGACGATTGACACCGCATAAGAAGGTAGATGAGGTTGGGAATCACCTGTACGAGCATGACTCTTCCCGTTTCTCTATCAAGTGCGGCCATTCCAACTTCGCGTGCGACGCCCCTACCTTCGAGAAGCGCGATTACATAGCTGCCGTCTTGACGAGCGGTTCCAGCAGTCGTTGGACGAGCAGTTCCGGGACGCGTTTGAGCGGTCCAAGGACGTGATTGGTCTGAAGTAGGACGAGAGGTATCTGGACGCGACTGTGCGGTTGTGGGACGCGACGGAAATGGTCTGGAAGAGGGTCGTGACGCGTCTCTGAAGAACCGGCGGGTAGAGGACGGTCGTTTCAGCATCAGAACCGTAAAAGAGTTGGTGGAAAGAAATGTTGCAAGTTGTAAGGTTCTCCCGGAAGTTGCCGAATGTACGTATCTGATCGGAAATTTCCAAACTAACGTCAAGGATTGTTTATGGCCCTTGCTAAATTTTTTTAGTCCATTTTCTACCTGCAAGGCGCGGTTATCTGCCTCTGCCACAAAGACCGTCTCCTAAATATACTTTGTCCCGCACATGAATCTACGAAATGTCAACAGAGATCGGTGTGTTACTGACTGTACTACGGCTCCTATTTCTTTTCCCATCTCAGCTGCCGCAGATAAAGTCTGACCTTGTGCGTGCCTAGATAAAGGACTTAGAGTGGAGTGAAGTGCCTTAATTCTTCAAATTCCCATCGAATTGTACAGTCTGGATTGTCTACATGTTTACAAAAATTACGTCTGGTAGGAAGTACCAAGCGTTCGGAACAGATCTGCCGCTAATTAACGGCAAGTGAGTACGACGACGTGGACAGTGTCGCACTCCCTGGATATCATGAGAATCAAGAGTAAAATGAGAAGCTATATCGAACGCACCAATAAAAGGCTCTGTTCCGGCTTGCGCTTGGACGAAAAAGTTCGACGATGGTACGCCCTTGTTCGCAATCAGGTAGTCTGCGGGTTCTTTCATTATTTCAAGAGATGGGTGGTTTTTGGACGTACTGAAGAAGGGTTTAAGATCTGAATTGTAGCGAGTGACTTCCGACGTCGCCTGGAAGGTGAAGAGCGTCCAAGTTTTCATGAGGCCCGAGTACAGGAGCCAGGGCACGCCGTTTACGCTGGAGCCCGTGTTAATATAGCCCTGCCTCACATATCAACGACGTACGTGACGGTGCCAAGCGCAGTTCCAAAAGGTCGTGCTCTGGACGTGAATGAGGTATATAATGATGCTGTCTGCGAGATTACTGTGACTCACGCTCCGCGTTGACTGAGCCACACCATTCTACATGAATGGCGTATAAGTATCCGGTTTGATTAAAAATGAGACACGAATGGTAAACGCACACTTCAAATGACGTCGTCGCTGTCGACGCCCCTTGTGTTCCTGGGGTCGCCGACAACCACAAATCATACGCGACGTTCGCTTTAAGATCGGACGAGGCAGATGTGTACGACCAAGACCATGCGGTGGGGATTGAGGTGATATTTACCAGTGCCTTCCCCATGCCGCTTTTCAAATCGAGATTCGCGACTGCGTTGAAAAGGGAGCATTAGTTGATTCAAAGATGAAAAGTTTGGGAGATGCGCACAGCTCTTGACGCTGTTGTTGGCTGTATTGAAAATCAGAACTGTTCCGTTGTACGGTAAGCGCGTCGAAAAAAACTTGCCTCCGATCCAGGTGTATTTTGTGTACCAGGTAACAGAATTCCCACTCGTCGATGTCACCTGGGAGCTTTGGGAGCCTAAGCGATAATTTGAGCCTTTGCATTGATCAAGACACTTCTGAGCTCACCGTTAGTGGCAGCGGATCTGCCCCAGAGATTGTTCTCGAGCAAGAACCGCCTGTGCCGAGGGCGTGAGGCGCCTGGCGGACATTGAAACGCAGCACAAGTACGCACCGGTTGATCTATGTCCAAGTGAGTGTGAGGAAATGAGGCCGAACCGAACATTTGAACTTACCTGAAACTCCGTGGCAGTCGGGGCGGTCAAAATAGCACCTCGCCTCTCGAGCAGTCGGCGTTCGGGATCGGGACCACAGGGCGATCCTCGTATGACGGTGGAGAGCACGATCGAGAGGAGTGTGGTCTGGAAGATCTTCATAGTTAGTTGATGGCGAGTGTCTGTGAGTTTTAATATCGCAATTCACCACCGTCAGCTCTTTATATGCAGGAAGACTCAGGTACCACTGTGAAACCACCCGCCGTGGACCCGCACATCCAATGGTCTCGCATTTCACCCGCTGTTGTCCGACGCGATCACCATGAAACCCATTGACTTCCTCCATAAGCCTTGGAGCATATATCGTCATTGCTGGGTGATTCAGGTTCCATGCTCGAAGGTCCGTCCCGTTCCATTCAGTTCGTAAAAGAGTTGGTGGAAAGCAATGTCCAAGTTTGCTCGGAAGTTGCCGGTGCGCTGATCATCGCACGGCCTCACCAACAACTGAGACTCCGGCGGCGGGAGAGCTTCAAGTTGAGACCTGTTCTTATCCTCCGCCGACAAATTTTCATGGACAACAAGGACCTCTGAATATCCACTGCACCTTACTAGCTTCCCTTAGCATCTCCACGGTCCACCACATCTCGACAATAGCAGGCCCGGCCGGCCAGCAGCCTTCCGGCCCTTCCATGATCTCCAATTATCGCTCCGAGTCCGCCCTCTACTGCGACTGTGTACAATTGACGGCCACCTGGCCCACCTGCGACAGTCGGTCCAGAACAGGCTACCTGGGCATGCATTCCGTCAGTGCGGAAGAGGTCCGAGGTCGTATGTAAGTGTGCGCGATACAATACCATAATATGCAACACTGCGTGTCCGTATCGTATTCTATCTATCCTACGCACATATGCAGTGTATTCCGTACAGGCCTCGTCTGTTGTATTCCATCCTCGCATCGTTTGCTTTTTCCGTGTCGTGTCAAGTAAGCGCTACCCCAACCCATCAGCAACCACACAATACACCCACAGCCCACACGGAACGCGACTCACTATACTTCGGCCCACCCCCGCCCTCCGGCACGGTCCACGTCACATCCTGCGTCGGCACCTTGACGTCGCACAGCTTGCAGTGGATGCAGTTCTGCGCGTTGATCACCAGTTTGGTGCCGTTCCATCCTTCTTCTTCTTGTTCTTCTGCTTCTCCTTCTTTTTCTTCTTCTTCTGCTTTATTGCCGTTCGACTTCGCCTTCGAGGTATCGCCCCCCGACTTCGACCTCTCCTTCACCTTCGCCTTCGTCGACTTCGCGGAATTCCCAGGCACGACGCGCGCCCCATCGTCCGGCACATACTCATACACCCCCGCGGGACACGCGCGCTGCAGCAGCCCCGCGTAGGACTCGACGTTCGCGCGGACGTGTGCGCGCCGGCGCGCGGGGGTTTCGGTCGTGTCGGGGGGCTCGTCGGTGCCGGAGGTGGATTTGTGGGGTACGCCTGCGAAAAAGTGAGACGGGGTTGCGCCAAAGAACGGAAGAGGAAGGGAACGAGGTAACTCACCCCGCATAACCCTCAAATGCACCGCCTCCCCCTCCCCATGGTTCGTCCCCGTCAGCGCCACGCTGCTCATCAAGTCCGTGCTCAGCGGCGGCTCGAACGCCGGGTACGCGATCGGCGCCGCCGAGGAGGCGGGGAGCGTGGCGAGCGCGTCGGGGGAGGTGGTCGATGGGTTGGCGCTGGCGGGGTCCGTCTTCTATTCATATTCAAGTGGAATCAGTTGTTTGTGGTTGTATGCGGGAAAGAAAGGAAGAAAAGGATAAGGAGAGGAGAGGAAACGAAAGAAACGACACCCACCTTATGATGCCTCAACGTCCACCACACCCTTCCCCCCAGCAGCGTATCCACCCCAGCGTAGGCAACGCCGCCCCACATCCCCCAGCGCGTCCCGAACGCGGGGCGCACGTTGCGCACGGCGTAAAGGTCGGCGTGTGCGGGGGAGGAGGGGAAGGCGGAGGTGTAGGCCGCGAGGGAGATCGTGTTCGTGTCGGCGGCGGGGGCGGCGGCGGGGGAGTTGTCCGTGACCGCGGGTTTTTCTTCTTCTTCGTGCTAGGTAGATAAAGAGATGTTCGGAGTTGATTCAGAAAAGGGAAAGAGGATGGAAGGAAGGAAGGAAGGAGCGCACCGGCGGCGGGAACGTGGGCGGCGACGCGGTCGAGACGAACCGCGCGCGCGGGTGCAGCGCGGCGAACGCCGCTTCGGCCGCGAGCATGCCTGTCTGTGTGCGTGCGAGTTAGTTGTTTGTGCGCGAAACGAGTTAGTTGTTCGTGCGCGAAACGAGTTAGTCGTTTGTGCGCGAATTAGTTATTTATTTGTGCGCGAACGAAACAAACGAAACAACGAAACACCGAAAAAAAAGAAACGCACCCGCATGGCGTTATGCGTGCCCTTGATTTTGGCCGTGTTCACCACGCCCGCGGCGCATCTGTACGCCTTAGGCTCAGCTGTTCAAAAACAAAAATTCAGGAGCACCCACCCAATTAACGCTCCTCCGGGAAAGTGCAGCCTTGGGAGGCTCTGCAGCCCGCCCTCGGTGAGGGTGCGCGCGCCGTACGCGAGGCGCTCGCCGTCTGCGAGCAGGGCGCGGAACGTCGGGTGGTGTTTCATGCGCTGTATGTGGTTTGTTAGTATTAGATTAGCTTATGCGCAGCGAGGGGAGAAGAGAAGATAGCTATAGGGAGGGAGGGAGGGAGGAGAAGATAGAAAGGGAGGGAGGGAGGCACCTGAAACTCGCGATACGGCTCCAAGTAGGGGTTCTTGTAGTCGAGGCCGACGACGAGGCCGATGCTGACGAGGCCGTCGGCCATGTGGTATTCCCAGCCGCCGCCGTAGGTGTCGCGCGGGAGGGGCCAGCCGAGGGTGTGGATTACTTTGCCTGTGCCGCGTCAAGGGTGAATTAACAAACCAAAAATGAAAGAGGGAAAAAAAGGAACGCGCACCCGGGGTGTATCTCTCGGGCCGCACGCGCCACACCTCCTTGAGCCCGATGCCGTACGTCTGCGCCTCCTTCCCATGGCGCAGATCGTACATCGCGATCGCCTGCTTGGACAGCGAGCCGTGTGCGCCCTCAGCGAGGAGCGTCGCACGCGCGCGGAACGCGATGCCCGGCTCGAAGCGCGGCGACTTCGTGCGCTGGCGCGTGAGCCCCGCGTCGTGCGTAATCACCCCGCGCACAGAGCGCACCGCGCGGCCCTGCGCGTCGCGCGCGTCCGGCGACGGGGCGAGGAGGAGCCGCGCGCCCGCGAAGCCGGGGTAGATCTCCGCGCCGAGGTCCTCCGCGACGGTGCCCAGCCACGCGGCGACGCGGCTCAGGCTCGCGACGTAGTTGCCCCTGTTGTTCATCTGCGGCGGGTGCGGGAGCGGGAGGGCGTAGCGCTCGGTGAGGAGGCGCATGCGCGAGGAGGTGACCGGCTGGGCGAGCGGGTGGTCCCGGGTGCGCCAGTGGGGGAGGAGGGCATCGAGCGCGGAGGGCTCGATGACGGCGCCGGAGAGGATGTGCGACCCGATTTCGGCGCCTTTTTCGAGGACGACGACGCGCACGGGGAGCGACGTTTCGGCTTCGAGCTGTTTGAGGCGGATGGCGGCGCTGAGGCCAGCGGGCCCGCCGCCGACGATGCACACGTCGACGAGCTCTTCTTCCCGTGTTTCTGAGTCGGGGTCGTACGGCGTGGAGGCGGTCGAGCGGGCGGGTCCGGAGACATGCAGGTGGCGAGCGGGTCGATTCGGGAGACGCGCTCCCAGTCGAGCGAGCATCGTGCGCAAGTAGAGTCAAATGCTCGTGATAAAAGCCTGTCGATGGTGTTTTTCTCACTCGGACAAGCTTCGGTATCTGGCCATCTGGAGTCAAGGCGCGCGCAGGAGTACTTTGCAAGAGCCTACCCGCCCAAAGGCTTCGTCGTCGTTTCGAGCCGCCGTCAATGCCGTGGCTGTGTCGGCATCAAACCTATGCTCTCACCAGTTTACCATGGCAGGCGGGCCAATGACCACAGTCTCCAACTCTGGACTAATCACCGCACCGCCCGCTACTGCAACTACAATCGACGGCACTACGCCAACGGCGTACTCATCACATCCAAGACGCCCGCGAACCGCTGGGGCGCCGTCCTCCGCAGGCTCCGCTCGCTGAAGGGCACTAACGCGTGCGCTGCGCGTAGGGCTCGCCCCGGCTGTCAAGGTGGTGTATTGCGATGCTGATCGCAAGGACGACGTGCTCAGCTGAGAAAGAATGGCATCGGCATCTCGCCTGATGCTCCCACGGTTGAAATAACCTTTCAACACTCGAAACCTCGTCAGAAATAATACTCCGAGAGCGGCCGGACACACATTTCATGTATATATGATACAGACCTCACAGTATTTTCTAAACTTAACATCTTCCACCCGTATGCCAGTAGGCTACAAAATTAAACAGGTTTGTTATACAACGAGCGCGGCACCTAATGACATTCCTCTTTCTTCTGCAAGTCAAGTTCCTCAATGTCAGCCTGACATAGTTGAGTAGTATACCAGATAAACAGCGGGGCCAACCAACCTTAGTCTCCACTGTGTGTTCATCAGGTTCATCATCCTCAACGTGTATCTCGGTTATGTGGGTCATTTGTACGACAAGATTCTGTAAAATTTGATTAAAATTAAGCACGGCTGACGGGTATCCACTGACCCTCGAGGGCCGGGGAGGGGCCGGATTTGCCGAGCTGAATGTTATGAAGGTAGGGACCTCGGAAGTAGAGTTGATGATACGGTTTCGTCCATTGAGACTACAGCAGAAAAAATCAATGCAAAGCGGTATTTACGCTGTGGGAAACATACGCAGCAAGCATGGAGTTTGAGAACACTGGAATACTATGAGCAAGTGATATCCGAAGAAGGCGTGACTCACAACTTGCTTTGGGCAACAAGAAAATCAGCCACAAAACTGGTAAAATTCGTCAAGCGCAGCTAAAGAAATGAGATGATCTGGTACATACGGTCGCTACGGGTTTCAAACTACCAGACGTTGTAAGAAATACGAATCAGCAGAGAAAACAGCTATACTAGAATGAGCTGAATAACACTTGCACCACTGTGATGGAATAAGAAAAGATAAAATGATGAGATTGACGAACCTCTTGATCACGGTAGATTCTAAGACCACAGGTTGGTAATAAATTTTGGAAGAAAAAGGAAAACAGACCGATACACCAGATGATCAAGGTGTCTACAATATTTCGCGTCCTAACAAACATCATTGAGTGCTCATGTGTAAATCCTCAGTGAAAAAAGGCTCACTCACTTTGGGAAACCAGCACTTCGAACACGACTGAGCCAGTAACACATGGAAATGGCAATGGCCACATCAATAATTGAGGTGAGCGAAAAAACTGCTGTTGGCAACCAGTGGTACGTGTCCAAAGTGGCGGCCAATGTGTTGCCTACACAAAAAAGAGCCAGCGAAGCCAGCATACCCGCCAGATACAGGCCACTCAGACAGCAGCAAATCACGGGGACTAGCTTTTGCCCGGAGAAACGCCAGATGCGGTAGCAAAAGAAAAACTGTCTCCCACATTGAGCATATGCCATGGATAATTCAATGTAATTGCACCCACTTGGACGATGACTGTTATTAGAGACGAGCATAATAGTGTGAAATACAATGTCTTCGGTGGTGTTTCGAGGTGCTGAGAGTCACAGTAGAAGGTGACTGTTAATGAATAGATCTGGATGTATTAATGTGAGCTGAATGTGCACCGAATTGCACTCAACGCACTGTGTTCCAAAGTAGAATTGAATGAACAAGTTCAAGCAACCTTTGCGATATAAGCGAAAATTCAGTGCAAGTATAGAGATTGTCAACCATGTCACAATAACCTTTAAGCCTGTTCAGTCACTGTATGGCGCCGTAATGACGGGTAAGTGCGATCTTACCATGACTTTCAAGATCAACCTGTCCTTTGGATAATCACGATAGTAATTATACATTTGCATCTAGGAAGAACAAGTCAGTATCTGCTCACTTCGCAGATACAAAGACAAGATCACTGACCGTGGATATTCCAAAGATAGTCTTGTAGTAGTCACGGCCCATTCAGGAAGCCATCGACTGATTACGCAATCAGGTGGCTGTGATGTCGCACGTGCTGCTGCCACGCTGCGACGCGTCTCTGATACCGCCTTCATACCGCCCGTTCTCCCTCTCCTTGAGCCCCGCACACTTATCCTGTGGATCCTTGATTGAGATTACGGTTCTGAGGCGCGTCCAATTGGCCTCTTTGACCATGTCCGAGGGTCTAATTCTCAACTAATTCTTCTTGGCCAGATTTCACTCTGACTTCTTCTTCTTTGTCGTTTTTGTCTGTACTCAAACCAATTAAACGTCTTATCCTTACAAATGGATTCAAACGCTCCCAAACCACGTAAAAAGCGCCGAGATTGGACCCCAAAATCAGTCCCCGTTCTGCCGACCGTCCCAGCCAATGCCGCAGAATACCGCGCCTCTCCAACCCACGCTAATTCACCTTTCCTTTTTGGCACCATCCCTCTCCCAAATGACTCCAATCAACCTTCTCCAACTCTTTCCCATCTTTCCCTCTCCCCGTTGCAGTTTACAACACCGCTCGACCACCAGAATACTGCTCAGCTTCCCACCTCTCCCGAAATTGCGCAACTCACAGATACTCTCCAAAATCTCGACGTTATCCGGCAGAAGAAGAAATATCTCTCTCGGTATGAGCACATGGACATTGTTCTGCACTGCATCGAAGACAACTTCAAATCGTTGGGCCATTTCATGGAAACTCTCAGCAAAAATTTCCCCGTCGGTAGCTCGGATCCGCGATCTGATTATCATCGACGTGTTGTGTCTTCTTGGCTGGCCGGACGTACTGTGTTTCGGCCCGCACATTTCGTCGAAGCTGTCTACCGCAATCGTTACAGCGTGCCATGCCACGACTCTACCCATGTTGACGAACTTGAGCAGTCCTTTGATACCCGGTGCGACCCTAAAACCCTCTACTATGCTCGTCCCAGTCTATCCACTTGGGCCACTCAACTTGTGGGACAGCGTTGTGCATTCGAAATCGGGAAGCTCGGGCAGGACGACCCAAATCATCCTGACTTCCATGCCTTCCTTCGGTCAGCGACCAACGGGCGTTCGTCTGGAAAACACGCAACCGTGACTCAGGAAGACGTCTTTCAATTTACAATGCAACGGTCGGCAGATATCCTAAAGTCTCGTGCGCCGTTGGCATGGTTCCTGACAGAGTGTATGTCGGCAACGCGCAAAAATGGTGCTGTTGTTATGCGGACGCGACGCCCACATCCATTTGTGCGGCAAATCCTGCTCTTTTTTGAATTTTGGCTGACTTGACCATCGTAGATACAAGTCGCCGCCTTGAGCTCGTTTGCAATCGCCCGAAACCGTTCTGCGAATGCTTATTTTGCGTTGCCAATTGGCATATACCTGTTTGCCACAAAAGCACACACGGACGTGAAGCGGATGCTGTGCAAAATCGGTCTTTCCGTGCATGATACAACGGTACGCAGAGCGCTGATTACGATGGGAGCGAAGAGAAAGGAGATGCTACAGGCACATACAGCGGCGGCGCTTAGCGAAGGAGCTCCGGGATGTCGAGTCGTGCTCGACAACATCCAGCAATACCAGATTGTGCGCGAGCATGGGCTCTGCAAACAGTCCCAGTTGATGACGGGAACCGCTGCGACAGCGATTCTGCTTGACAACTGTGCGCCCCACGCCTTTGATCTCCGCGCTTACCATGACCGTGTTATTCGCAACGAGCGCGCAACACTTACCGTCGACGCACTACTCGAGGATATCAATTTTGATCACCTTCACAAAGTCTTTGCCCTCCACATCGTTCGCATTCTCTGCAAGTGCATACCCTGCCTAGAGTTTCAACTTCCTTTCATTTCACGTCGCTTTCGTTCGCACCCTGTCGCCCTGTATCTGCTACCAGCTGATCGGCCGCCGACGCGAATCGTTCCTCTTGGAGCCAACAGCCGCGCAGAAATGGAGACGCATGAGATGAAAGAGGCACAGCAAGATTTCGATCGCCAAGTCGGTTACACGCCAGCAAACGTCTCCGCTGCTGAAGTTTTGATATGGAATGCTGGAGACGGCGGATCTGTCCTGTCGGGCGGCCGAGTTGCACGACATCTACTTCCGCAAGCTGTCAGTCTGAATAGCTACGAGTCTTTCGAAGGTCGGCTCTGGACGCCCGGTTTATTTCACGTTCAGCTTCACCTGATCAACGGACTTGCCGAAAATCATTTCGGGCCTGCCACAGCCTCGGACCCGTCCACCCTATCGCGCGCCGCTTCTCTTGCCTCTTTATACAGGCCATCGAAACCCAGCAGCTGCGATTACTACCCCACAACCCGCACGATGAACACTATTTGCGAAGCGCAATTTCTTGACATATGGGATCTGCACTTAGCGCAGCACAATGGCCTTCACAATTACTTCGAGCAACTTAAAGCTCAGAACCAACTACCGTCACTGGACGAGCTGATCTCAGTGGCTGATCTACTTGTGCACCGCTACGCCTCGGACCGCGCGTTTGAAACTGCATTATCATTGTCGGCATTCAACAGATCCCCACACCAATACAAATTCACGACCGGCACAAGTGTTCCATCGGAAACCGAATTCACTGGTGACCGCGTCTTGGCCAACACCGTCGCGTTTCGCCGAGATTTTCTTCTTTATATCGAACTTTCGGATGCCATTTCAGAGGGAGATATTGGTCGAGTCTGCGAAGTTTTGAAGGTAAGCAATATTCAAATCACGATGTAAACATCCACTGAGATGTTTTGCATAGCTTCTGATATTTTTTTTCGCGGGCGCATCAAAGCAAAATTACACGAGCATCCTCCTCGACGTCTACTGTTTATTCAGGTTCGAAGCGACCAAAGATCTGAAAGACGCGATCTGGAACAACTGGGTTGTCAACTTAACGGGCGAACTCAGGAAGAATATCCCCGATGATCAACTCCAAGAGTGGCACAATAAATTCCACGAAGATATGGTGCCGCGGCATGGCGGTTCATTCGATGATCCCTTTTTCCGTGAAACTATCTCACCAAATGTCAATTTCTTTCAGCGGCTCAAGGAGGAGATGGAGAAAGCGTTCGGACTCAAGGCACACCACAAAACCCACACTTCCTCTTCGGTTGCGCCCGAGATCCAGGCTTTGATAGCGATGTACAAGCGGGAGCAGGTCCATTTATTCTGCGCCGGACGAACCATGGAACATACTACGAAGGATTTCATTAATGACGGCTATATAATCCTCGACAAAAGCAAACTAGCTGATTTACTCCGAACCTCAACAGAGCGTGCCGAGGTGCTGGAGATGATACGCCGCCAGCGTCACAACAGCTCTACCGATAACAGCGAAGATAATTCCAGCGGAGGAGCTCCCGAAGAACACAGCGATAACGCGGACAGCGATAGCAGCGAGAGTGATAACGACTCGGATCACGACGATGAGTGCAACGAGGAACCAGAGCTTGATGATGACCAGGAGAACGAGAGGCGTGTTGGAGGTTCGGGTTGGACATTCCATATGGATGAAGGTGGTGATGATGGATGGGAAAATGAATGGAACGACGAAGAAGAAGAGTCGGAGGAAGAACTAATGGGAGATGAGGATGAGGATGTCGACGAGTGGCAGGAAGAGGATGACGTACCAGAACAGAATGAATAAATGCTTTAACTCGCTGGAGCACGTCGATAACTGGTGCGAACTGGCCCGAACTCGGCTTGAAGTTCCTTGAGGGTTCTCTTATCCGTGGTACGCGGCTTTACAACACGTTCATTGGTAATGTCGTCAAGCGCACGCTTGCGCTGAGAGGACCGCGTATTCGAGGGTTGAGGGAGTGGTGATGAGGCGCGAGACACTGGTGCTGAAGCCGTGTTCACAGTGGTGGGCCGATGGCGGGTCGAACGTCTTGATCCCATTTCGGTTACTTCAACCGCCTCCATTTCATCCAAATCTGTGGCTTTCCCTCGTCCACGCCGCTTCTTCGACGTAGCAGCGGCTACGTTGCGTGCACTTCTTATCGCCGCCTGAATCTGAGTAACGAGAGCCCAAAGCTCATCTTGGTAAGGTGAGGAGCGAAACGGCCAATTTTGCGTCCTGAGTAGGGCATCGATATCTGCAGCGGTAGCCAGTCGCATAAGCACGTCAGCCAGCTTCTCCTGCAACGAGGTGGGAAAAAACCAGGATTTAACGCGATTTTGATAGGCAGTGTTATACATTTCCTTCTCGAAGATTTGTGTGTTGAATTCTCCTAGCCGTTCAATGACAGTCGGTCGTTCTTTCTTTTTGAGCTTCGTTCCGCGTGGAACAGGGGAACGTTTAGTTGCGGATGGAATTGGGAATGGGGGGCGGCAGAAGTCGCGCCGCGGAAATGTTACCATAATATTAGCACGCGCCGCACACAGAGAGCATGGGAGGGGTCGTTTTGCTGCAATGCAATCCCGATCTGTCTCGAGTAGAGGTTCGTTCTGCCATCTGCGGTTCCTTACAGCATTGAGACAAGTCATTTCGACGAGGAACTCGGCCTTTGCGGGATCCATCTGCTCAGCAGGCGACTTTGCTTGTTTTTTGCGTCCATGCGACTGCTGTGGAGCGGTGGGGGGGTTTTCCGGTGCGGAAGCGATAGCTGTGAACGCTTGAATGCATGCACTATATTCGGTAACAGGTTACTCACATGCCATGAATTTTTTCGCATTTTTGATATCACTCTTTTGTACGAGAATTACCGCTCTGCCAGTGGCGTCGGCCAGCCGAGACGCACGACCACCCTGCTGCTCAGTTTGGGATAGGGTTTTGGGCATTTGAAGCATGATGACATCGTCGATAGTGGGAGAATGTATTCCATTGGCGAGCGCGACGGTCGAAATAATGATTTGCATCTCAGGATCCGTTTCCATTAGCTGCAGTGTCTCGCTATTGAACTCGGGATGACACAGGGAATTGTATTGACGAATGCGGCGCCCAGTTTGGCCGCTGGGGTCCATGCGCAATAGATAGAGATAGAGCCGTGTCGAAATTTCGAGCGATTGGACATATATAACGACGTTACGGCCAGCGTTGAGGTACGGAAGGAGTTGAGGAAAGCTGCGGCTAGAGACTGCATTCTGTAAAGGCTCTAAAACGAATTGAACGTCGAGTCGTTCGTTCGAGAACCGAAATAAGTGGAAGTCACGAAACCCAAGGGACTGGCAGATTTCGGTGGTGGGAATCCCCGGCTCAAGCGTAGCAGATAGGCCGGAGACCGAGATGTCAGGAGGAAGCCGTCCACGGAGAAATTGGCCGACGAAACCGTAAGATTGCCGAAATATGACCCATTCACGCACGAGGTGGATCTCTTCGACATTCACAAATATTAGATTCTGCCGAAATGTCGGGGCGTCGAAGATTTTGAGCCAGGAGGACGACCTCAAGTGTTCGGGATCGACGCAAACGATGCGGAATTGGCAGGAGGTGAGTTCTTCCTGCAGGTTTCGGTGTTGGGATGCTGCGCTGATTATGGTCTCGCGATCGTATGCCAAAGCAGAGATGTTGTGTTTTGCGAGACTTTCGACCTTGAAAATGGTCAAATGTGGATATTTGGATCGAAATATGTATCACGTACGATATTTCTGGCCAACCCTTTCGTTGGAGTGATAATAACACCAACAGGATGCTTTCGAATGCGAGCGAATTTTGGAAACCGATCGGGTGATTTGCTAATGGTGAGGTGACAGATGATGGGGACCATGAACAGCGCAGACTTGCCGTCTCCGGTTGCGGTGCAAAGAAGAACATCTTGCCCATCCAGGATACGAAGAATAGGCTGGGTTTGCCGGTCACGCAGGCCGTTCGTCCAAGCTGGGATTTCCGATGCGACAATGGTTTTGAGAGCAGCTTCGCCTTCGGGAGATGTCCAAGAAGTGATTTGGGGCATGGAGAAGGCCTGGAAAGTGTCGTGTAGTAGAGATGGAAGAGAATTCAGAAACTGGCCGATGCGCGATCCACAGTCTGTCAGGAAGCCTAGAAAGGTCGTACAAAGACCCAAAGTGTGGTAAAAGGTAATCCGAGTGCTTGGCAGCAAGAAGAGGCCGAGGGACGCGTCGTACGGTGTCCAGAAAGCGCGCCGAGAACGTGTCGAAGGCGGAGGCGGATAACACAGCCACCCGATTGCGTAATCAGTCGATGGCTTCCTGAGCGTGACGTGATTGCAAACAGACCATATATTGATACTTACTTGTTCGTCATCAATATATCGGTTCTGTAACAGAGACTATTCCAAAGAAGAGAGTGCTGAAAACTCCCCCAATTTCGAGAGCTCCTAGAGTGGTTCCTAGACCTGACATTGCGGATTGCACTTGATGGAGATTGCACTAGATGGGGTTTGGACTCGAGCGGGTTTTCTTTCGAGATAATGACACCTATTAAGTATACGCCAGGCTGCTTCTGAGCGGGAGGAGAACTTGATTTCGAGAAGCCAAGGGAAGCCGGGAACTGTGCCGACGACTCGGGGTATCATCGGTACGAAATGATGCTCCCCACCCATGGGTACAGTTTCATGTATGAATACTACAAGTAAGCGTCATAGGGGTGAGGGAGCTTGTGAGGGACCTCTCTCAATAATATTAATGTGCCCTTTTCACCTGGGTAAAGGAGTTTGAGGAAACCCATCGGCGCCATCTCTTTCGGAGAGATCATAGCTGTCGCACACCACTGGCTGGTCGCCACAGAACTTGGTAGAGGACAGCATGGAATATCGGTACTCGCTGTCCTAACTCCGTACTTTATATCGGGCACGGGAGAATATCATCGAAGCACTTTTGAAGGATCGTTTCACCGGTTTCGTGCGAAAAAAGCTGACATTCGGGGGGACGAGACTCCCACGGCTGGAATGTACTCTCACGAAGACGGTTTTACCCCACGTAACGTAGGCTTCTCAATATAGTTTCAGCGCCCGTTAGTCGTCTCCGGATACAATGAGACAATATACCTCGATTTGACCGACTCAGGCTGGCAACCACATCGCTGCCGATTGCGGCAGATTCGAACGTCACATTCTGCAACAAACTTCCTTCATCAAAGTCCTGATACTACTAGTAGGTTGGTCCACGAAGGTACTGTGGAGGAAGAACACCATGATCATGAGCGCCACCAAGGCAAGTGATGGCCGTAGTCAAACCGTTGTCATCGATGTGTAACCCGGAATGTCGCTCCGCACGCAGTCGTCCAAATTTGCCAGTACTATATAGCGCGCAATGACGGCGCTGATACCATCGTATTGGTTTGACTCAATCATTTGTCGTGGTACAGTTCAGTTGGTTCATCTCATGTGAAGGAAGCTTCCAAATTTTCAGATTCCCACGGTTCAATTTTATAAAGTTACTTGGCATTGGTCAATCAAGTATCCCACGCGGCCACGCTGCCGCCGTTGATTTTATTCTGTGTGTTAGTCTCCGTCTGCTAACGCTGTTTAGCCTCAATCCCGCATTACTTACCTTCATCTTCTATATAAAAATGTGGTCCATCCAGCCCTGGGACCGAAGATTTTACATAAACTCTGCTCCGAGTCTAAGTCCCTCCGCCAAGCTGCTTGTATATACATCTTCTCCTTCACGGCTCGAAAAGACTGTCTAATATCTATCCGTAACTGGGAGTGGCTCTCCAAGCACGTAAAAGGTTAGATGTTCCCAAGCTGTACTACCTCGGGGTGTATATCGAACTCCGCTCTATATATTATTCGAACACTTTGAGAATTATATGCACTGCACATCTGCCGCATTCACGCCGATCGAGACTAACCTCTTCAAGAAAACAAGGGAAAAATCTTATCGGAGGCTGAATCAAACACAACCCGCGAGCCTCGACAACATTTTTGACGGTGGCCCAACATGCCCAAATACTGCTCGTCCAGCGGCCGGATTAGGAAGGCATAGTGCATCCCATTGGAGATATAAGTTCAAGCGGCGGTTGAGCTCGCACAGGTTGGCACTTGTTGACACCAGCCATTCTACCTGTCTCTCTAACTTGTCGTACCTTTCCGTTTGGAAACATCACAGCATTGAGGAAAAAACGCATAATGAAATTCATGTCAAAAGTCGTGTAAATGCGAGCCGGAAACAGATGCGGCTACACTGTGATTGTACGGATCCCGTTCCCAAAGGCGGGCACTGGAATTAATAGTGCCGCGGTCCCTGGCTGATCCGCACACATGTGGTCTTCTCCAGGGTATGGAGAATGGACACGGTTGTGCTCGCCCAGATCGGTAAGCCAATGCACGACGGGTCCCTCGACAAGCCCCTCCATACCCTCTGTCTTCTTTGACCTCCACGTATACTGGAGGTGCCTATACGTCGTCCGTAGTTGCCGGTTGAACTCGTCAATTCGCCAACTGTCGCGTCGTAGAACAATGCCGTCTTCTCTAATCACGTCCGTCGCATAGTCAGGTTCGCCGAAGCAGTATACGCCCTCGTGGATCCCAGACAAGTTAGCAATCTCGTCCAGGAGCACGTCGTCGTGCCGATTACTATACACTAGTTTGACGGAAGGGGTGAGACCTATGCGCCAATAAACCGCCCGCATGCGTGCGTCAATGCCCTTCAATGACTCGAGGAAATGACCCCATCGGGTCGCAGGCGTTTTGGATGTGTATACATTTTGGACATCAGGATCGAAATCATAGGCCACTGGGGGAGGCATGGGATACTTGTGTGCCAAGCCAACCGCGAGGAAGCCCCCGTTAGGCAGAAAGCCGGGGTCGGTCAGAAGCGCACGGATTCCGTCTTCGAGGAGGGACTCAGTCGCGGTGGGCGTGCTGCCAGTGAGCGAGGATTCTCCAGGGGTTGTAGACGAATCGCCGCGGCGGTCCGCAACGAAAAGGTCGTATACGAGTTCGACGCGGTGACCACTGTCGATGGGTGCCATGGTGCTCGAGACGTCCCCGTATAGCGCAATATAGGACACCGCAGGGGTAGCAACAGTGGAGAGCGCGACAGAGGGGTCGTAGAACAGAGTCGTATTTTCGTGTGGGATTGTGAGCCTTCCGCCGACGTGAGGGGATGGGAATATGACGACAAGAGAGCCGATCAAGTTGGAATTGCGGCTGGGCGTGTTCTGCTGTGGCTCATCACAATCACCGCATCCTGAAGGGGGCCAGTCAATCATTGTATCAAGCGGATTCACGGGTGAGGTTCGAACCGTAGACTTTCATGTGAGACAACTGGGCTCTGAGTAATTTATCCACATTTTCGCCTTGCAGCACATCGTTGCTAATCCCGTCGATCAATCCAGAGGCTACAACGTCGAGTCGTGCAGCAAATTGGGTGGAATCCATGGTTCCAGTATTACGATAGGCGTTGAGCAACGCTGAAAGATCTTCCCCTGACGCGTTTCCCAAGTCAATCCGACTAAAAACAACCTCGAGTTAGCGAGCGTAAAATCGAGACCGAAGCTGAATTAGCTACACGCCGCATACCTAGAACTTGAAGGGTCCACATCATAATATACGACGAGGTCTTCTGCTCTGACGGGATGAATGCCCGCTGTTCCAGGTAGAGCATTCTGTATCGACTGCCGCAGGTCGGCCAGGCGGCCTTCGACTGTAGCCGCAGTAGTGGGTGGTGTGGCAATTAGTCCAGAATTGGAAACTGTGGTCGTTGGCCCGCCTGCCATTGTGAACCGTTGAGAGATGTGGTGGGGGAGTCAGGGGGACACACAACCAAGGTGGTTGTGTTTGATGTACACAGCCACGGCCGTGAGATGCCGTCTCAGCTCCGTTGAGTCAAGAACTCAAAGTCGTTGGGGACAGTGGCACCCACAATAATTAATTGAATGGCTGGAAATCTGCTTTCATATCTGCTCCCAGTGCTGGCAATCTCGGTTTGAATTCGCGTCCATTCCGTAAACTTCAAATCTCAAGTTCAACCAACTTACCAAAATCGTCCCACAAGTCTCAGGAGTCCCACCGCCGTCTTGTTTCTGCACATCTCTGCGTCCACGGCTCGAAAGGCCCATATATCGAGCCGTAACTGGGACAGTCCCCGAGCACATATACAAATCAGGATGTCCCCGTCAAGTAGTCTCTCCTAGACAGACGTTACAAACATTTGAAGCTCGTACCTCGCTCCGTCAAGTGGTCGATATTTGCGCCGGTTCTGCTAGACCCTCACCCAGAACATGCATTTTCCCTCTCGCCCTCGCTGTCGTGCCACTTAGCGCCGAACCGCACCGAACTAGGTCAAAATTCCTCTGTGCGCAAAGCGGGCTCGAGTCGCGCCCCCAAGAACGCCGCCACATCATCGTACATCCAGGTTCCTCCGAGTCACCGAAATCGACGAATTGATGTACTGCGCCTGCCTCGCGAATGCCTCTGGTTCGTGCCGCCGTGCTTTGCCTTACATCCATCCTGTTGTCAACCCGAAACCTGAAGGTTCTATGAGGAATCCCGCCGGCGAGACCGGCACAAATCAATTTCGCTCTAGTAAAATCACGTCAAGTAAAGCCCCGAAGCAGGCGTTGGTTGAAATTTTGTTACGCCTCACGCCGTCCGCCGTCCGATCCTGGCAAGACTTCAGCAGCGCGGAAAGCGTCGCGCGTCTCGAAAATGGAGCGTCAGACTCACTGGCAGTTTGAGATTCGGAATTCGGTATGTCACATACTCACTTGTAAACCACAGGAAAGCCATCCTCGAGGCAGCAAGGAAAAAATCTTCCTATTGCCTTCGTATATCACCAGAGGATCAAAAGAAACCGTGACGTTCCAGTAGCGTACGCGTAGCCCAGCGGAATCCAGCGCAAAACCTACTTCAGTATTGCCAGTATGCTCGTTATTTGAGACCGTGGCGATCGATTTCATGGGTCCTGGGACGGCCTGGAGGTACATAGTAGACACGGCGCTCCGAGTCGCAGTAAATTCGACATTGTCCAGCAACGCTGCAGCTCCATCATCGGGCCTGGGGTGGAAGTAAGTAGGTCGTTGCAAGAAGGAAGAGAGCGGATATAAACAAGTGTCTAGCCTTAGTACTCGGCGCTGCACCACTGCTGCACCTTTCCTGTCTGCCGAAAACTCGTAAACCATCCTATTGATATCAAGTACGCTGCTGCCCTGCCCTGCCTGCCCTCTCGTCCAGTTATCAGTTCGCACCGGTGGGCACAGCGATCCACAAAAATATATGCGCGACCAAATTGAAAGGATGGACTAGCACCATCGACCAAGACTCGACCAAGCGACGGTTCCAGCAGCGTACGCGTAACCCAGCGTATTCCAGCGCAAAACCTACTTGGTATTATTGACGGACCATCTTGGGACCATCGTTCGAGTTATTTGAGACCGTGACGATTCCCTGGGTCCTGGGACGGAAAGGTAGACGCGGCGCTCCGAGCCCGAGTAAATTCAACATTGTCCATTGTCCAGCAGCGCTGCAGCTCCATAGCACCAGGGAATATTAGGTGGAAGTAAGTAGGTCGTTGCAAGAAGCGGAAGAGAGGGCACAAACAAGTGTCCACTGCGCGCTGCACCTTTCATGTCTGCCGAAGACTCGGAAACCCTCGGAAAGCTTATGCTGGCCTGCCCTCCGTCCAGTTGCGTTCGCACCGGCGGTTGTAGTACGCAACACTACTCCAACGGTCGGTGGGCACACTTCCCTTGAAGTTGAAGATCCACAAAAAAAAAATCCGAGTCCGAGTCCGAGTCCGCGTCGAGGACCTTCCTCAAGCTTCAAGCTTCAAAGTACACCGCGACGCCGTTCTGAAAATGGGCGCGACCAATCCATCTCATCCTCAGCGTATCGACCCCGTCGTGCTCGTACCTGGACGCGCGCCCTTATTACAGCTCAAGTTCTACTCAATCTACGCGGCACCAGACCAGCGGCAGCGCGAGCACTGAGGAAATTGACACCCAGCTTCAAGTTATTGAGTGGCACTCAGAGGCGAATGTGAATGCGAAGAAGGATCTCTGCCATCGTCGTTCGTCGGTACACGCAAGACGTCACCGGTACTGAAATGCTGAAATTTTGTGAGCGGCCGCCAAGGGTCAGTTACAGGCTTATGAGCCATGGGATACATACAGCATATGTAGAAGTACAGACGAGGCCCGGCGCAATATATGGTAGGTGGCCATACTATGAGACACGACGCAGGCGGCCGATACCAATAACGGTATGACGTATCGATAGAGGTGGCCGAACTCAAGTACATCGTATGTGGCCAGTCCAAGACCCAGAGAGCGCATTGGCCAAAGCCCGGCTTCCGGCGAGGAGCACCCAGCGACTGGCAAGTGTTGACACTGTTGAGCAAGCTGTCAACTTCAAGACTCTTGGCTCTGGGCTTGGAAGAAATGAAAAGTGTATCGGGAAGGCTGCCAAATCACGATGACTTCATTACTGGTAAGCCATAGAAATAGCTGAAGAACCAGGAAAGCCCAGTGAAAGGCTAAGGAGAGTGTGACAAGTTGTGTAAAGTTTCATGGGCACGTGATTCCAAAACTTATGACCCTCCCCACAACGCGAGTGACTCTCCACATTTTCCCCGCTGGCTGCACTGAGGATTTCTCTGGGTGGCCATCTGAAATCTCCAATATCTACCGTACTCTTGGTCTCCCCCTGCCCTCCTGGTGTGCCACTGGACCCCACTTTCCGCCAACCACCGAGAAACCGCGTTTAGCTGATGTTTTCAATCTGGTCGTATCTACCGTCACGGATATTCAGTCGCTGGTGGCGCTTTATGGGCCGTCACGCTCCCCTGCCCCTTTCGTGCTCCCTCTTTTGAGCATACTAGCTCGCATCTGCGCACAGGAGGCTATGATAATGTGCTTGAACCTCGTTTCATGTGTCGCGCGTCGTTAATCTCACTTTTCTCAGCACGGAAGCCCCGTTCGTACGCCCACGCACCAAGACCCCGGATTCTGATGATTTCGAAGGCATTGCGACAATGCTGGCATGTCATGTTTTCGACGGCGATGTACCGGAGGATCCGAGGCCCTTGGGCAGCGTACCTACCTCTTCTGACGCTGAAAGCGATCCTCCTCGGCTTTCTTTCAATGGCCCTCTCGGCGCTCATATTCTGCCCGGCCGCGGAGTACACACATGCGCAGCGCTTCCATTCTTGTGCGTTGCCGACCAGGACAATATTGCCGACCTCATGGGCAGCGTCACCTGCCAAAGACAAGTATGGGGAATTCAATTTCCTGTCGTTGGCTTTGTTCTTTCAGGCGCCGTGATGACACTTGTTCTCTCCTGGTTTGATCCTGACACGGTCCGTTTTTTGGACAAACATCTTACGCTGTTATCTAATCTTATTTTCTGAAGTCTACCGTTCATATCGTGCCCGGTGTCTCGAACAGAGGAGTGTTTGATCTAACGGATACTGATTCGGCTCTTTCGCTCGCGCAGTTCATCCTGAATCTATCGCCCCATTTTGCGTGCGTCCTAGAGCGCGCAAAGGAGCGCTCAAAGCTCGGTTTTGAGAACAACACCCTTGATTGGCGCTCGGATAACATTCTTCCATCTCACGAATCCGGCAATTTGCGTGACCGCGTTGTTCAATGGTTACGACATGTCGAAATGTGACTTCGCTTTGTTGCTTCGCTTTGTTATGTGACTGTTAACGGACTATTTATCAGGCCTCCTTCACCATTATCTCCCCCCACCACCTCTCCATCCACTGAAATGCGACCTAAGGACCTCGACAAAAACCAAGCCGACCAATCCGAAAACCCTCCAGCGAGGTCTGCAACGCAGTCAGCAACGTAGGCGCTTGTTTCTCCCGCAGCGTCTGGTCTCACAACTTTATGAACATAGATCCAAGCATCAAGCTAGCTCTGCGTGAGTCGCTATCCCGCTATTATTTTCCCGTCAATGGGAACCTTATCCCCATTCCAGTTATGCAGCGCGACCCATCGATAGTTTGACCGATGAGGAAGGCCAACTCCTGACATGGATGTTTGACCGCAACGTGCAGACAATTGCGCGGATCCCGTTCGAAATCATTACGGGAGAGCAGCAGACCGAAATTAACAGAAAGATCAAGTTGTACGATAAGATGTGTGGACTACGGAGGCTGGCCGATCCGGTTTGTGGGGGTCGATTAAAACGCTCCGGCGCTGACGAGCCACAGGATACCCTTCCTCGTGTCGACGAAACTGTATCTACGGTCAGGGCCGTGCTCATTGAACGGCTGAGCGAACTTCCACCGCCACCGCTACCACGACCAGATGATGAAGAAGACGAAGATGATCTACCCAAAGAAGATCCACACATTCTCTCCGCTCCTCATCAAGCTATTTTTTCCGGGCGCATGTCGGCTCTGCTATCTGCGGCGAGTGGTGCTTACATTTTGGACCATAAACGCGTGGATGTCTCCGTTTACGAGGCCGAAAGTCGCTACCACTGGGACTCGCTGTTTTACCATTTCTACTGTCAGAAAAAGGACAAGATATCACCCTACGTGATGTATATCTCACCGTCATAGTTGCTCTTGGCTTTTACTGAAAACCCGCGCTCCAGGTTGGAGCACGTGATACATTACCCGCGGAACGACCTCGCCGACAAGATCGACTCAGCGGCTTCCGTCGACTCAGCAGCGTCCACCGGGCATGACGCCCAAGTGAACCTCATCAAGGCCCAAGCGATGCGTATGCTTGACAGCGGCACCTTTCTCCAAGGTGTTTCCCAAGAAGCGCGAGGACGGGACATGAGCCTCGACGTCCGCGAGCTAGCCGAAGCTGCAACAATCCAGGCAAATGAAATGTTCCAGATATTGAGGGAATTAGAAAAGGAACCGGCGCAGTTCCGGGAGATGGTGAACACACGGTCCAACTTGGAGCCTACGCAAGGAACTTGCGATACCATTCTCTTCATGTCGATTCCGCTTCCGCAGGGGTCAAACCTTTCCAAGGGTCTCGAAATGATTCGCCACCTCCATTCTTCGTCACCTGGTTCTGGTACAGGCAGCGATGTCGCTAGCGGCCAAGGTTCCACGGCGGACGATGGAGTCGCGAATCTTGCCTCTGTCGGTGCTGCGACCTCCGTCGGTGCTGCGACCCCCGCCGCGATCTCCATGGACGCCGGGACCGGCTCCCAGACAGGGAGAAGGTCTAGCAGAGCTAGAAATGTCGCAGCTTCAGCCCAATTTGGAGCCATCGGGGGATCTAAGGCTAAGACAGGGTCGGGGACAGAGAAGGGCCAAAGTGCGGGAGGTTCCAAGAAATCCCGTCAGGATCAAGGGCGGCTGCACAACCTCTTTGCGCCGCCTAAGATCGCACTACCTGTTGCGAAGCACCCCCTCAACTATTTCGACTTGGCATCATTCAAGGGCCACCTTCTTCTTCCGCATTCGACAGCTGAGTATAAGAAACACGCCGATTCAGAAAGCAAGTCGTTGAACCAGGGCCGACTCTATCTGATATCTGTGGTGTCTTTCTACGCCGCTCTGGGCATTGATGATTACCCCTTCTACGTCACCGTGACCGCAGGCAAGCGCGGAGCGATCCTCATGGCGTGGAAATCGAAGCCGAAACCGAAGCCGGAATCGAGGGCGAAATCGAAGGCGAAGGCCTCGAAATCACTTCCAGTGAGTCATATGTTGTTCTGTAATGGATTGCGCTAAAGAGGCCAGGAAATATATCTTATGGAACGCAACGTTTGCATCCTGGACATCTCGGACCCGTTGGAGGCCTACCAATTTGCGACATTCCTTATCCGACTTCGCGAGGATCAGGAGGTTCTGAAGGAACGCGTCGAGAAAATTCTGGAAGATGACCCCGCCGGTGCGGTGGCGAAGATTAAGCGGTGGCGGAAGCGCGAGCAGCCGTCGCTGTACCCCGCGAAGAAGAAGGAGACCAGCGAGAAACCGCAGAAAGCCGCCGCGGAAGTGGAGGAGGCGCCGACGACCCCCGCCTCCTCCGCCTCTAGATTGCCCACTGTGACGGAGGTTCAGGAGAACACTCCCTAGTCCTTATTCTCGACGCATGCTGTTTTGCTGTCATGTTGTTTTGCTCTGTGGTTTGCTCTCTGTTTGCTATGTATGTCGCTCGAAATGTTTTGGTTTACGCTCGGATAATGAAACTCTCGTCTCTGTTGTCGTCATCGTTGTTCGGAAAACCACTCCAAAAGATAGGCGTCGAACAACTCTCTCGTCGTAGTCGATTTCAGGGCTTCTACGAATCTCAGCCTCTTGACCTTGGCTCGACTTTTGTTGCGAAAACGCGGTGGGGAAAGCGGACCGCCGTTGATGGCAAGATTAGATTGGACGTTATCTAAAGTTATGACTCGATCGAATGTCTAAAAACAAAAACTCGACAAGTAATACCCACCTCCCCAAACCAAAACGAATACCCCCCACACCAAAACCAAAACGAATAACCCAGATTCAATGGCGACATCTCCCCAACCCCAAACCAGAAAGATCCTCCTCCTGGGGAGCGGCTTCGTCGCGGGCCCGTGTGCGGAGTACCTCGTGCGCGACCCCGCGAATGTGATCACCGTCGGTAAGCATTTCTATTCATGCTCACGCACGCCCACGCCCACCCTCACCCGTATTCACGCTCACGCTCACGCTGACGCGCCCCCCCAGCCTGCCGCACCCTCGCCGCCGCCTCCGCCCTCTGCGCGACCCTCCCCCCTGGCCGCGCCTCCCCGCTCGTGCTCGACGTCGCCGCGCCCTCCACCACCGCGCTCGAACGCACCGTCGCGGCGCACGACCTCGTGATCTCGCTCGTCCCTTACGTGTACCACGCCGCGGTCGTGCGCGCCGCGCTCAAGGCTGCATCTGCGGGTAACGGTAACAAATCTGGGCATAAGACGCACGTGGTGACGACGTCGTACGTCTCCGCGGAGCTGCGCGCGCTGGACGGGGAGGCGAAGGAGGCGGGGATCGTGGTGCTGAACGAGGTCGGGCTGGACCCGGGGATAGACCACGTTAGTGCGGTTAAGGTTATTGGGGAGGTGCATGCAAAACGCGGTAAAGTGAGTCCGAGCCCGAGTCCGTGTCTGCGTCCGAGGCGTACACAGAGGCGGATGAGGCTGATTGATGATTAATGGCGCAGGTCAAACAATTCCACCTCCACTGCGGCGCCCTCCCCGCGCCCGAATGCGCCTCCACCAACCCCCTCGGGTACAAATTCTCCTGGTCCCCGCGCGGGGGGCTCCTCGCCCTGCTCAACCCCGCCACCTTCCTCTTACACAACACCGTTTCGCATATCGCCGGGCCGGACCTAATGGCGAGCGCCAAGCCGTGCACCATCGAGGGATTCGCGCCGAAGCTGGAGGTGTTTGCGAACCGCGACTCGGTGCCGTTTCGGGCGTTTTATGGGATTGAGGAGGCGGAGACGGTGGTGAGGGGGACGCTTAGGTATGTGGGGTTTGCGGCGTTTATGGGAGCGTTGATAAGGGTGGGGTGGTTGAGCGGGGAGGTGCAGGGGTGGCTTGTGGAGGGTGAGGGGATGAAGTGGTGCGAGGCGTCGCAGCGGGCGTGTGGGGCGAGCGGGAGCGATGAGGCGTACGTTGTAGTAACTTGGTGCTACTGGGAGCATACTGACAGGGTGCAGGTCACTCGTCGCGCGCATCAAGGAGGTGTGCGCATTCGAGTCCGAGTCGGAAAGCAAAAGAATCATCGACGGGATGCGGTGGATGGGGCTGTTCTCGTCGGAAAAAATGGTCGTGCGCGGGGGGACGCTGCTGGACACGCTCTGCGCGCACCTTGAGGTGCTCATGAAGTACCAGCCGGGCGAGCGGGACCTCGTTCTCCTGCAGCACAAGTTCGTCGTCGAGTGGGCCGATGGCAAGCAGGTTCGCTTTCATGCACTAATATACTTACTCGGCGTAGGCTCAGTTTGTGTGTAGGAGACGATCACGACGACGCTGGAAGAGTACGGCACGCCTAGCGGGCATTCTGCCATGGCGCGCACGGTGGGGATTCCGTGCGGGATTGCGGCGCAGCTGGTGTTGGACGGTGTGTTCAGCACGCCTGGCGTGCATGCGCCGTATTCGAAGGAGTTCTGCGATCCTATCAGGGAGAAGTTGGAGGAAGAGGGTTTGGTGTTGACGGAGATCAGACTTTGACATCATGACAACATGCCCAAATACTGCGCGTCCAGCGGCCGGATTAGGAAGGTATGGTGCATCCCATTGTACACACAAGTTCAAACGACAGTTGAGCTCGTACGAGTTGACACCGGTTATTTTACCTGTCTCTCTGCTTATCGCACCTTTCCATTCGGGCATTGATAAATAAAAAATTAGCCACACTAGGCGCAAAATGAAAGCGTATGACCTGCGAGACAGAAACAGACGCGGCTACACTATAATTGCATGGATCCCATTCCCGAACGCGGGCACTGGAATTAACAGTGCCGCGGTGCCCGGCTGATCCTCACACATGCCGTCTCCTCCGATGTATGTGGAATGGACACGGTTGTGCTCTCCCAGATTGGCGAGCCAATGCACGACGGACCCTTCCCCAAGCTCCCCCATACCCTCTGCCTCCTCCATCATCGACGCATAGCCAACTCCATATCTGGTCCGCAGCTTCCGCTCCACCTCGTCGCTTCGCCAACCATCGCGTTCCAGCGTGATACCCTGCCTCCTGACCGCCTCCATCGCTCCTCCAATCTCCACGAAGCCTTCGTGAATCCCAAACATGTCAGCAATCTCGTCCAGCAGCACATCGCCGCGCTCATCGCTATACACCAGTTTGACAGACGGGACGAGCCCTACGCGCTGAGCAACCACCCGCATGCGCGCGTCGATGCCTTTTAGTGACGTGAGGACGGGGCGCCATCGGTTCGCAGGCGTCTTGGATGTGATCCATGTAGTGTTTTCGTAATGCGCACCAGGATCGAAATCATCAGCCACCGTGGGAGGCATGGCGTATTTGTGCGCCAGGCCAACTGCGAGGAAGCCCCCAATGGGCAGAAAGCCGGGGTCGGTCAGAAGGCCGCGGATTCTGTCTTCGAGGAGGCACTCAGTCGTGGTGGGGGTGCTGATCGAGGCTCCGAGGGTTGTATTAGAATCGCGGTCCACAACAAATAGGTCGTATATGAGTTCGACGCGGTGGCCGTCGTCGATGGGTGCCATGGTGCTCGAGACGTTCCCATATAGTGCAATATAGGACACCGCAGAGGTATTAGCAACGGCAGAGAGCGCAGTAGCGGGGTCGTAGAAGAGGGTCGTATTTTCGTGTGGAATGGTGAGCCGTCCGCCGACGTGAGCGGTCGGGAATATGACGACCAGAGAGCCGATCGAGTTGGGATTGCGGCTGGGCGTGTTCTGCTGAGGCTTATCATATCCACCGCATCCTGAAGGTAGTTGATCAGTCAACCACTGCATGAAGCGCATTCATGGCATGGGTGAAGTTCGAACCGTAGACGTTCATGTGAGACAGTTTGGCTCTCAGTAATTTATCCGCGCTTTCGCCTTGCAGCACGTCGTTGCTAATCCCGTCGATTAGTCCGGAAGCTACAACGTCGAGTCGTGTAGCAAATTGGGTGGAATCCAGGATTCTCGCTCCATGTCCAGCAGCATTATTACGACAGGCGTTGAGCAGCGCTGCAAATTCTTCCCCTGACGCGTTTCCCAAGTCAATCCGACTAACGACAACCTCGAGTTAGCGAGCGTTTAATCAAAGATGAGTTAGCACGTCGCATACTTACGTAGAACATCCGGGGTTCACATCATAATATACGACGAGGTCTTGCGCGCTGACGGGATGTATGCCCGCAGTTCCAGGCAGCCCAGTCTGGATCGCCTTCCGCAGGTCGGCGAGGCGGCCATCGATCGTAGTCGCAGTAGTGGGCGGTGCGGTGATTAGTCCAGAGTTGGAGACTGTGGCCATTGGTCCGCCTGCCATTGCGAACCGTTGGGAGGTGTGTGGAGGAAACAAAGGGGAGACGCTGAATAGGAGTCGAAATTTGATCGGCATCCTCAAGTGCGTTTGAAGTAGTACCCGCCCAGCAGGCCCAAGAGGACATTACTCAAAGTCCTTGGAGCGGGTAGTAAATCTATAAAATGCAGGCCGAAAGTGTGTAGATACAACATTCATTTATCCAACAAGCAGAATAAACACGATAACGCACGCTCCAGTCCACGTACACATCGGGGTGGTTCATTTAGGGTATGTATAGCCTCTTGCAAAGTACCGCCTTGACAGATGGTCAGGCGCCGAAGCTTGTCCGGCTGGTCAACGGAGTGAGAAAGACACATCGAGGTGACGGTACCGGACGTGCGTTTCATCGTCGTGCTCCTTGTCGATACGGTGTAGATAACATCTAAGCGCAAGGACTCGAGGCAGCAAGGAAAAAATCTTCCTTCGAATTCGTACACCACCAGAGGACCAAAAGAAACCGTGACGTTCCAGAATCCAGCAGCGTACGCGTAACCCAGAGACTTTGGCGCAAAACCTGCTTATTGCCAGACTATGTTCGTTATTTGAGATCGTGACGATTCCCTGGGAGGCTGGGACGGCCGGGGTGGTACTTGAAAGCTGGAGGTCGGCGCTCCCGAGTAGATTTTAACGTCCAGCAGCGCTGCAGCTCCATAGAACTAGGGAATAGGTGGAAGCAAGTAGGTAGGTTGTTGTAACTTGTAAGTAAGAAGGAAGAGAGGGAAATTACAAACAAGTGTCTACTGCTCGCTGCCGAAGACTCGGAAACTCTCGGAAACCATCCTATTGATATCAAGTACGCTTCCCTGCCCTGCCCCTCCGTCCAATTGTTCGAATTCGTACGCACCGGCGGTTGTAGTACGCAACATCACTCCAACGGTCGGTGGGCACACTTCAAGTTGAAGATCCACAAAATATGGCCGACTCCGAGTCTGAGTCCGAGTCCGAGTCAGAGTCTGAGAGTGCAGCACCTTCAAGCGTCAAAGTACACCCGGGCCGCGACGTGGGCCACTCTGAAAATAGGCGCGACCCAGGGGACATAGCTGAGCTCAATATTATCCTGAGTCTTATCCCAAGGACGGGATGGACCAGTCTCGGCGCATCGACCCCGCGACGTCGTACTCTGCAGTCTGGAGTCTGGAGTCTGGAGATCGGAGCGGCCGGGCGACGCGCGCCTCACAGCTTCAAGCTTCAAGTTCTGCTCAATCTATAGATCTACGCGGCACCAGACCACCGCGAGCACTGAGGAAATTGACACCCGGGCCCAGCTTGCTCAGTGGCACTCAGAGGCGAATGCGAAGAAGGACTCGGATCTCGCCCCATCGCCATCGGTACACATTGACATCGGGACACATCTCACTGAGGACTACACATGAAGCAGCGGTTGTCCAAAGTACCAGCTAGCTGCGCCGCGGCGTGCGAGGACAGGGACTCGGAGCGATGATATAACCCAAGATATAACCTGCAAAGCTGCTTACCATCAACCGCACGAACAATTCCATATCATGGTATCCCCCGCAGATACTTGACTTACTGCCCTACGACCAACAGTCCACCAGGATGAAGACGTTTTGGTTTTGAATGTAAAGCTGCATTCCAAAGCTAGAAATTATACATTACAGTATGCGTACAGAGCTTGTCATCATTACGTTCGTTCGTTTTCACCCTCTCCAGTCTTCACGTCCTCACAACATGAATACAGCTCCACCTCCTCAACTTGAATACGACTTCACCTCCTCACAACTCACTCTTATCCTTAACCTTCTTCGCGTCCGTCTTGACCTTCTCCCCCGCCTTCTCCGCGTCCGTCTTCACCCTCTCGCCCGCCTTCTTCGCCTCCCCCTTCGCCTTCTCCCCCTCCCCCAAAACCATCTCAACCAACCTCGCCAACGTATCCTCCGTCGCCTCCACCCCCGAATTCACATAATCCCGAATCTGCTGGAACCGTGTTTGCGTCTGGACCCATCTGATTCTGGTTTCCTCTGCGCACAACACATCAGTAAAACAGAAAAGTCAAAGGACAGCGAGATGGACGCACGCAACAACCCAGGCCTCGACGTCGGCAGCGCGTCCTCGTCGATACCTTGGTTGCGCAGATACGCACGCAGCCTCGCATCCGGCCACGTCAAATACCCCGCCCCCACCCCGGCAGCATCGCTGTACTTCTTCTGCATCAGCGCCACCAGCTCGTCCCGTTTCGCCGGCACCGTCTTCTCCCCATGCTCCACCAGCCAATCACGCATCTGCGAATCGCTCCACGCGCTCCAAATGGTGTCGTGCGCGTTCGCATAGTTGTCCTCGATGAGCTTGACGAGCTTGTCGCGCTGCACCTGCGCGTCGCTCTTGATGATGTTGTGCGACACGAGCCACGCTTTGAGGTCCGAGTCGGACCAGGTGCTCCAGACGGAGGAGTGCACGTCGTAGTAGTATTGCGACATTTTGGCTTTGAGGACGTCTGTTGTGGGCGGGGGCGCGTCGGCGGGGTAGAGGTCGTGTGCGATGAGCCATTCGCGCTGAAGATACATGTAAGTTAGTGAAAAGGGAAGGAAGGGAGCGCACCATGTACGAATCAGACCACGCCTCCCAGACGGGGGTGGCGACGCGCGCGTAGACGTCACGCATGAGCGCGAGGAGCTCCCCGCGCTTCTTGTCCGCCACGTCCTTCGCCGCCGTGCCCTTCTCGACGAGGTAACTCCGCAGCCGGCTGTCCTCCCACGTGCTATAGATGTAGTCCTTCGTGTCGTCGAGCTGGCGCGCAGCCTCGCGGGTGGCCTGGGCGACGACGCTCGAGACGCTCTTCGTCATCTGGTGCGTCGAGTCGCCGTACACCGCGGTGCTCGCCTGGGCGGAGAGGGTGGAGGCGGCGTTGGTGTACGCGGCGTAGCGGCTCTTGGCGAGGAGGACGAGCTGCTCGCGGGGGCCGCTTGGGGAGACGACGCCCTGCTCGAGCAGGAACTCGCGCAGGCGCGACTCGTCCCAGGCGTCGAAGGACGCCTCGCGGAGGTCGGCGAAAGACTTTTGGGCGGAGGCGTACTGGTCGGAGGTCCAGGCGGTGGCGTAGTCCCAGTTGGACTTGACGAGGTCTTTGAGTTGGTCTTGGGAGTATGTTGCGGGGACGTCGATGTTGTGGTCTTTGAGCCACTTTTTTAGTTCGGTCGAGGACCAATCATTATATTCTGTTGAATGTAAGCTTTTGGGACTAGGAGATTCCACAAAGAGAGACGTACGAGGTGTATCTGAGCCAAACCAAGACGCGGATGCACCGGTCACGGAGAGGGCCAAGAGATATATCACGGTTGGTCTCATGGTGGGAGAAAATGAAGAAGGCAACGTTGGACAGAGGGCCTTTATAGTTGGATTTACTGTGCGTCGTGTGTGATGTCATTGGCGCATACTTGCATAAAGCCGCTCATAGTTGGAGCTTCACGTCAAGAAGCGCCAAGACGAACCGGCTGCGATCAAGGCCTAAAATGGACATTCCGAAAGACGTTCCCCAGAGCGGCTGGCGAACTCGAAGTAGAGCGCGAAATCACTCGTAGCCAGAGCTCGTTGAAGTTGAAAAGAAGAAACATTTGTGGATTACGTCATGATGTCAAAGACTGATCTCCGTCAACGCGTCAACACCAAACCCTCACAGTTTGAGCATGCGCATATGGGACCATCCTTGCCTTCTTCGATGGTGCATTCATTCCAAGGCTTTTAATTCCCTCGTCTCATATGTTTCAGACCATAAAGGCAACCAACTATCGATATCTACCTCAGAGTCGCTTCCCCAGATGCTTTTTCACCGTCTCAGCATGTAAGGTTGATGTCGAGGCTGCTATGAGCTCTACAGATCGCTTCTTGCTGAGGTCACCCGTGGACTGTTCGATCCTGAAGCAAGATTTCTCTGATCCGCGCAGGGAGGATGGTGTGAATGTACACCCCATCATCAGTGCATATACTACGATAGCAATCCACGCACTGCATTTTGCTCCTTGCTTCCTGCCACCACCTTCGTCTGTCGCCCACCTTGCTCCCCCCATTTTCCGCTGAGAATCTCCGCAGGAACTCACCCAACTCAACACAAGAAAAACAAGCATACTAAGGCTGGCCGGCAGTCGGAACGGTGGCCCTCGTCTTCGTCGAGGAATCATATTTGGGTAGCGTCTCGGAGACTCTGACGCTAGGCCAGTGAAGTTACTCAGTGCTCGCCATAACAAGTGACTCTTCTCGCTCGACCTGCGACCGCCCAGCACCTCCTCGGCTTACACTCCCCCCAGCTCCTCGAGCCCGCTCTTACCTGCACGGTGGCACCCGGCGTCTCGCTCGACTCGGACTATGTACGGCCCGGCAACTCCTCGGCTTGCCATCTTCTCGTCTTGCCCATCCCGGGGTGTACCCCGATCAGCACCTCATCTCCCTCGACATGCGACCCGCCCAGCACCTCCTCAGCTTACAACCCACCCAGCTCGCTCACCCTTGACCCTCTCTTCCCTACGCCTACGCCCCGCTCGGTACCTTGGCTCGTCCATCTCCTGCTCTCTGCGCCCTCCCTATAGTACTTACATGTCATCTACACCGTATCGACAAGGAGCACGAATATGAAAATCACGTCCGCTACAAGCCGGTACCCTCCATTCAATGTGTTTTTCTCACTCTGTTGACCAGTCGGACAAGCTTCGCGCCCGGCCGTCTGTCAAGGCGCGCATTCGCTGCGGGGTACTTTGCAAGAGGCTATCTATACCCTAAATGAACCACCCCGGCACGCTGTGTACGTGGGCCCGTTAGGACACCGGAGCGTGCGTTATCGTGTTTATCCTGCCTGGATAAATGAATGTTGTATCTACACGCTTTCGACCTGCATTTTATGGGTTTGCTACTGTCCTGCTGTGTACATCAAACGTAAGTATGCCGATCAAATTTCGCCTCCTATTTTGCTCCTATTCAGTGTTTCACCTTTGTTTCATCTTAACTGGTACTACAATGGCAGGCGGACCAATGGCCACGGCCTCCAATTCTGGACTAATTGCCACACCACCCACTACTGCGACTACAATCGAAGGCCGCCTGGCCGACCTGCGGCAGTCGATCCAGACTGGGCTACCTGGAACTGCGGGCATACATCCCGTCAGAGCAGAAGACTTCGTCGTATATTATGATGTGAACCCCAAAAGCTCGAGATGTGCGGCGTGCTTCATCTTCGGTTTTACACTCGCTTACTTAGGGTTGTTTTTAGTCGCATTGACTTGGGAAACGCGTCAGGGGAAGATCTTTCAGCGCTTCTCAACGCCTGTCGTGCTACTGGAGCGGAAACCGCCCCGGCGGGAACCATGGATTCCACCCAATTTGCTGCACGACTCGACGTTGTAGCTTCTGGACTAATCGACGGGATTAGCAACGATGTGCTGCAAGGCGAAAATGTGGATAAATTACTGAGAGCCAAACTGTCTCATATGAAAGTCTACGGTTCGAACTTCACCCATGAATCCGCTTCATCCAGTGATTGACTGACTGACTATCTTCAGGATGCGGTGGATATGACGAGCCTCAGCAGAACACCCCGAGCCACAATTCCAAGATCGGCTCTCTGGTCGTCATATTCCCGACCGCTCATGTCGGCGGAAGGCTCACAATCCCGCACGAAAATACGACCCTTTTCTACGACCCCTCTGCTGCGCTCTCCGCCGTTGCTACCTCTTCGGTGTCGTATATTGCACTATATGGGAACGTCTCGAGCACCATGGCACCCATCGACAGTGGTCACCGCGTCGAACTCATATACGACCTTTTCGTTGTGGACCGTGATTCGTATGCAACCCCGAGATCCTCGATCAGCACCCCCACCACGACTGAGTGCCTCCTCGAAGACAAAATCCGCGGCCTTCTGACCGACCCCGGCTTTCTGCCCATTGGGGGCTTCCTCGCAGTTGGCCTGGCGCACAAATACGCCATGCCTCCCACGGTGGCTGATGATTTCGATCCTGGTGCGCATTACGAAAACAATGTATGGATCACATCCAAAACGCCTGCCAACCGCTGGCGCCCGGTCCTCACGTCACTAAAAGGCATCGACGCGCGCATGCGGGTGGTTGCTCAGCGCGTAGGGCTCGTCCCGTCTGTCAAACTGGTGTATAGCGATGAGCGCGGCGATGTGCTGCTGGACGAGATTGCTGACATGTTTGGGATTCGCGAAGGCTTCGTGGAGATTGGAGGAGCGATGGAGGCGGTCAGGAGGCAGGGTATCACGCTGGAACGCGATGGTTGGCGAAGCGACGAGGTGGAGCGGAAGCTGCGGACCAGATATGGAGTTGGCTATGCGTCGATGATGGAGGAGGCAGAGGGTATGGGGGAGCTTGGGGAAGGGTCCGTCGTGCATTGGCTCGCCAATCTGGGAGAGCACAACCGTGTCCATTCCACATACATCGGAGGAGACGGCATGTGTGAGGATCAGCCGGGCACCGCGGCACTGTTAATTCCAGTGCCCGCGTTCGGGAATGGGATCCATGCAATTATAGTGTAGCCGCGTCTGTTTCTGTCTCGCAGGTCATACGCTTTCATTTTGCGCCTAGTGTGGCTAATTTTTTATTTATCAATGCCCGAATGGAAAGGTGCGATAAGCAGAGAGACAGGTAAAATAACCGGTGTCAACTCGTACGAGCTCAACTGTCGTTTGAACTTGTGTGTACAATGGGATGCACCATACCTTCCTAATCCGGCCGCTGGACGCGCAGTATTTGGGCATGTTGTCATGATGTCAAAGTCTGATCTCCGTCAACACCAAACCCTCTTCCTCCAACTTCTCCCTGATAGGATCGCAGAACTCCTTCGAATACGGCGCATGCACGCCAGGCGTGCTGAACACACCGTCCAACACCAGCTGCGCCGCAATCCCGCACGGAATCCCCACCGTGCGCGCCATGGCAGAATGCCCGCTAGGCGTGCCGTACTCTTCCAGCGTCGTCGTGATCGTCTCCTACACACAAACTGAGCCTACGCCGAGTAAGTATATTAGTGCATGAAAGCGAACCTGCTTGCCATCGGCCCACTCGACGACGAACTTCTGCTGCAGGAGAACGAGGTCCCGCTCGCCCGGCTGGTACTTCATGAGCACCTCGAGGTGCGCGCAGAGCGTGTCCAGCAGCGTGCCCCCGCGCACGACCATTTTTTCGGATGAGAACAACCCCATCCACCGCATCCCGTCGATGATCCTCTCGCTCTCCGACTCGGACTCGAACGCGCACACCTCCTTGATGCGCGCGATAAGTGACCTGCAACCAACCCGTCAGTGTCTTCGCAACAGCACTAAGGTACAACCCGACGTACGCCTCATCACTCCCACTCGCCCCACACGCCCTCTGCGTCGCCTCGCACCACTTCATCCCCTCCTGATCCACCAGCCACCCCTTCCCCTCCCCGCTCAACCACCCCACCCTTATCAACGCCCCCATAAACGCCGCAAACCCCACATACCTCAACGTCCCCCTCACCACCGTCTCCGCCTCCTCGATCCCATAAAACGCCCGAAACGGCACCGAGTCGCGGTTCGCAAACACCTCTAGCTTCGGCGCGAATCCCTCTATGACACACGGTCGGGCGCTGCCCATGAGGTCCGGGCCCGCGATGTGCGAAATGGTGTTGTGCGCGAGGAAGGTGGCGGGGTTGAGCAGGGCGAGGAGGCCCCCGCGCGGGGACCAGGAGAATTTGTATCCGAGGGGGTTGGAGGAGGCGCATTCGGGCGCGGGAAGCGCGCCGCAGTGGAGGTGGAATTTCTTGACCTGCGCCATCATCAATCAGCCTCTGTTCTTTGCTCCTTGGATTTGGACTGGACGCGGACGCGGACGCGGACTCGGGCACGGACTCACCTTCCCGCATTTAGCATGCACCTCCCCCACCACCCGCACAGCACTAACGTGGTCGATCCCGGGATCCAGCCCCACCTCATTGAGCACCACGATTCCCGCGTCCTTCGCCTCCCCGTCTAGCGCGCGCAGCTCGGGGGAGACGTACGACGTTGTGACGACGTGCGGCCCCCCTTTGCCTTTGCGTTCAGTTGCAGATTCGTTACCCCCACCCCCAGACGCAGCCTTGAGCGCGGCGCGCACGACCGCGGCGTGGTGCACGTAGGGGACGAGCGAGATCACGAGGTCGTGCGACGCGACGGCGCGTTCGAGCGGGGTGGGGGAGGGGGCGGCGACGTCGAGCACGAGCGGGGAGGCGCGGCCGGGGGGGAGGGCGGCGCAGAGGGCGGAGGCGGCGGCGAGGGTGCGGCATGCTGGGGGCGCATTAACGTGAGGATATACGGGTGAGGTGGGCGAGAGAGATGGGAAGGGCGCGCGTCAGCACGAGCACGAGTACGAGTATCAATGGAAGGGAAGCACTAACCAACAGTGATCACATTCGCGGGGTCGCGCACGAGGTACTCCGCACACGGGCCCGCGACGAAGCCGCTCCCGAGGAGGAGGATTTTTTTGGTTTTGGGTGTGGGTTGGGGGGACGCCATTGAACGCCCGATTGTAAGGGAGGGCTATGGTAACACTAAGATAGTATTTCTGTTGAGCGGATGTCGTAGTACGGTAGTAGCACGGAGAAAACTTGGTCACGACTGACGAGCGGAAATTTGGACTACAGAAGTTTTCCTCGACTTGGTGGACAACGAAGACGAAAGAGACCATCCATCGCCGGCATAGAACGGTAGAAGTTAAGAGTGTGAGGCACCCGATCCACCCTGCGCCCGATTCTAAGGGAGCCCTACGGTAACACAAGAATTGTATTTCACTTGAGCTGATGTCGTACATAGTAGCCTAGCCGAAGAAATCGATTAGGACGAGAGAGTTGTTCGACGACTCCGAGTCGCCTTTGGAGCAGGTTCCCTCGACTGGTGCCAGTGGGCAACAACTCAGAACACGACAAAGACGATTCATCGCCGGAATTCCAGTAATCTCAGTGGCGCAGAGGCAAAGCGACAATGTACCCCATCACTGAGTCACAGCCCTGCGCCCGATTGTAAGAGAGCACGACGGTAATACCAGGATTGCGGCATTGCCAGTGTATTTATGTCGATCCGAGGGGAGCGAGTCGCCTTGGAGTTTTTCGAGTCCTCGACTGGTGGGCAACGACTCGGAACACGACAAAGACCCGCTATTGACGCTGAATTCGGTGAGGTGCTGGAGCGATCGAATGGATGGCGCCGAGGCACAGCGTAATCCGAGGCACCAGGAGTGTTTCTGTCGAACCGATGTCGTAGTAGCCTTCAGAACGATATTCATGCGTAAACCAAAACATTTCGAGACAGCAAACATACAGCAAACACATAGCAAAACACACAGCAAAACAACATGCGTCGAGGATAAGGACTACAAAGTGGTGTTCTCCTGAACCTCCGGCACGGTGGGCAATCTAGGAGACACCGGCGCCTTCTCCGCCTTCGCGGCGGCCTTCTGCGCTTTCTTGGTCTCCTTCTTCTTCACGGGGTACAGCGTCTCCTGCGCGCTCTTTCGCCACCGCTGAATCCTCGCCACTGCACCCTCGGCGTCAGCAGCCAGAATTTCTTCGACACGTTTCTTCAAGACCTCCTGATCTTCGCGAAGTCGGATAAGGAATGTCGCATATTGGTAGGCCTCCAACGGGTTCGAGATGTCCAGGGTGCAAACGTTGCGTTCCATAAGATATATTTGCTGGCCTTCTTTAGCGAAATCCATTAGCAGAACAAAATACGACTCACTGGACGCGATTCCGAGGCCGGGTCCGGTTTCGTCTCCGATTTCGATTTCCACGCCATGAGGATCGCTCCGCGCTTGCCTGCGGTCACGGTGTCGTAGAAGGGGTAATCTTCAATGCCCATAGCGGCGTAGAAGGACACCACGGATATCAGATAAAGTCGGCCCTGGTTCAATGCCTTGGTTTCTGAATCGGCGTGTTTCTTGTACTCAGCTGGCGAATGCGGAAGAAGAAGATGGCCCTTGAACTTTGCCAAATTGAAATGGTTGAGGGGGTGCTCTGGAACAGGCAGTGCAATCTCGGGAGCCGCGAAGAGGTTGCGCAGCCGCCCTTCATCCCGACGGGCTGTCGTAGCGCCCTGGGTGCTTCCGCCACCTTTGCCCCTCTCTGTTTGAGCTTTAGATCCTCCGGCGGCTGCACCTTGCGCTTCCCCAGGGGCTGCGACGTTTGCAACTTTGTCGGACCTTTTCCCTGTCTGGGAGCTGGTCCCGGCGTCTCTGGAGATCGCGACGGGGGTCGCAGCACCGATGGAGGCAAGATTCGCGACTCCGTCGTCCGCCGGGGAGCCTTGGCCGCTAGGGACACCGCTGCCTGTACTGGAACCTGGTGGCGAAGAATCAAGGTGGCGAATCATTTCGAGACCCTTGGAAAGGTTTGACCCCGTCGGAATCGGAATCGCCATGAAGAGCATCGCATCGCACTTTCCTTGCGTCGGCTCCAAGTTGGACCGTGTGTTCACCGTCTCCCGGAACTGTCCCGGCTTCTTTGTGAAGCCCACCATTGTCGTATACATTCTAGTTGCCTGGTTGGTCGCAGCGATGGCCGTTTCGAGGACGTCAGGGGCCACGAACATCCGGGCCGCCGATTGGGTAGCCGCTGTGCAAAGGTTTCCGCTAGCCTCCATACGGCTCGCTTGGGCTTGGATGAGCTTCATTTGGGCGGCGCGATTGAGCGCCGCCGAATCGAACTTGTCGGCGAGGTCGTTCCGCGGGTAATGTATCACGTGCTCCAACCTGGAGGGCAGGTTTTCAGTCAAACCAAAGAGCGACTATGACTGTGAGATATACATCACGTATGGTGATATATTGTCAGTTGCAAGACAGTAGAAATGGTACAACAGCGAGTCCCAGTGGTAGCGACTTTCGGCCTCGTAAACAGGAACATCCTCGCGTCGTTTATGGTCCACAATGTAAGCTCCAATCGCCGCAGATAGCAGAGCCGACAGGTGCGCCAAAAGGATAGCTCGATGAGGAGCGGGGAGAATGGGTAGATCTTCTTCAACGTCTGGTAGATCTTCTTCATCATCTGATAGATCTTCTTCATCGTCTGATAGATGTTCTTCATGCAGCTGGCTACGTGGTAGCAGTTCGCTCAGCCGGCTAAGGAGCACGTCCCTGACCGAAGATACAGTTCTGTCGACGTCAGGAAATGTCTCCTGTGGCTCGTCAGCGCCGGCGCGTTTTAATCGAACAGCACGAACCAGATCGTCCAGTCGCTGCAGTCCACACATATCATTGTACGACTTGATCTTTGCGTTAATTTCCTTCTGTTGCTCTGTCGTGGCGTTGTCGAACGAGATCCGCGCAATCGGTTGCACGAAGCGGTCAAACATCCATGTTGAGAGTTGACCATCGTCCTCGTCCAAGCCAAAAGTGCTTCGCGCTGCATAACTGGAATGGGGATGAGGCTCCTATCTACAGGAAAGCGATAGCAGGAGAATCGCTCACGCAGAGCTGGACAGATGCTTGGATCTACGTTCACATTAAAGTTGTGAGACCGGACGCTGAGGGGAGAAAGCGCTTACGTTGATTGCGTTTCAGACCTCGCTGGAGGGTTTTCGGGTTGGTCGGACGTTTGGTTTTTGTCGAGGTCCTCAGGTGGCATTTCAGTGGATGGAGGGATGGTGGGGGGAGACAATGGTGAAGCAGGCCTGATAAATAGTCCGTTAGCGGTCACATAACAAAACGAAGCAACAAAGCGAAGTCACATTTCGACATGTCGTAACCACTGAACAACGCGGTCACGCAAATTTCCAGATTCGTGAGATGGAAGAATGTTATCCGAGCGCCAATCAAGGGTATTGTTCCCAAAACCAAGCTTTAAGCGCTCCTTGGCGCACTTTAGGACGCACGCGAAATGGGGCGATAGGTTCAAGATGAACTGCGCGAGCGAAAGAACCGAATCAGTGTCCGTTAGATCAAACACTCCTCCGTTCGAGACACTAGGCACGATATGAACGGTGGACTGCTAGTAAGATTAGATAACAGCGTAAGATGTTTGTCAAAAAACAGACCGTGTCAGGATCAAACCAGGAAAGAACAAGTGTCATCACGGTGCCTGAAAGAACAAAGCCAACGACAGGAAACGGAATTCCCCATACTTGTCTTTGGCAGGTGACGCTGCCCATGAGGTCGGCAATATTGTCCTGGTCGGCAACGCACAAGAATGGAAGCGCTGCGCATGTGTGTACTCCGCGGCCGGGCAGAATATGAGCGCCGAGAGGGCCATTGAAAGAAAGCCGAGGAGGAGGATCGCTTTCAGCGTCAGAAGAGGTAGGTACGCTGCCCAAGGGCCTCGGATCCTCCGGTACATCGCCGTCGAAAACATGACATGCCAGCATTGTCGCAATGCCTTCGAAATCATCAGAATCCGGGGTCTTGGTGCGTGGGCGTACGAATGGCGCTTCCGTGCTGAGAAAAATGAGATTAACGACGCGCGACACATGAAACGAGGTTCAAGCACATTATCATAGCCTCCTGTGCGCAGATGCGAGCTAGTATGCTCAAAAGAGGGAGCACGAAAGGGGCAGGGGAGCGTGACGGTCCATAAAGCGCCACCAGCGACTGAATATCCGTGACGGTAGATACGACCAGATTGAAAACATCAGCTAAACGCGGTTTCTCGGTGGTTGGCGGAAAGTGGGGTCCAGTGGCACACCAGGAAGGCAGGGGGAGACCAAGAGTACGGTAGATATTGGAGATTTCAGATGGCCACCCAGAGAAATCCTCAGTGCAGCCAGCGGGGAAAATGTGGAGAGTCACTCGCGTTGTGGGGAGGGTCATAAGTTTTGGAATCACGTGCCCATGATCGGGTGAGGAAACCTCAAATCACATAACTTGTTACACTCTCCTTAGCTTTTCACTGGGCTTTCCTCGTTCTTCAGCTATGTCTATGGCTTACCAGTAATGAACTCATCTCGTGATTTGGCAGTCTTCCCGATACACTTTTCATCTCTTCCAAGCCCAGAGCCAAGAGTCTTGAAGTCGACAGCTTGCTCAACAGACTACAGTGTCAACACTTGCCAGTGGCTGGGTGCTCCTCGTCGGAAGCCGGGCTTTGGCCAATGCGCTCTCTGGGCCTTGGACTGGCCACATACGATGTACTTGAGTTCGGCCACCTATACCGATACGTCATACAGTTATTGGTATCGGCCGCCTACGTCGTGTCTCATAGTATGGCCACCTACCATATATTGCGCCGGGCCTCGTCTGTACTTCTACATATGCTGTATGTATCCCATGGCTCATAAGCCTGTAACTGACCCTTGGCGGCCGCTCACAAAATTTCAGCATTTCAACGTCCAAGTTAACGTTGTTCCCTGAAAGGCTGAAAGTCGAAGAGCTGTTAATGGTGCTACCCTTGTACAACTCTCCTGGACGCCTTTATGTCCCTAGCATTGGTTTTCCCACTTCGGGTACAACCGGTTGTTCGCTCGCGTGAATCGGTCACACGGTGGTCCACATCCTTTTATACCACCGTCAGTTCATTTCCTCAGTGTTTAGCCGTTGACCCATACCATGCCCACGACACTCTCGTCGCCCCTCTCCATGTATTCCATCCCCGCAGTATGGCTGACGGCCTTCCTGCCTGTCACCATGAAGGCATGTCCGACTCAGAGCATAATCGCAGGCGCTGAATTTGATTCACTCGGTAGACCATCCTCATCCATAAGACAAGAGGATATAACAAGTGAGCGCTCAAGGCGGAGATGGTCTACTAATTGATTGTTTGAGCCTATCGTAGCGTTGAGCCCCGCCAATCCACAAGCCGAATCGCCACGGACAAAGGACTTCAGCCTGCGGTCGCTGCACGGATTCTGCGCATGGAGGGTGCCCACCTCGTACGCGGGCTTCCGTTCGGTTTTTACTATTACCGGATGGCTTTGAACTGATAAACATAGAACGGCTATGAGAATCTTCCCATATGGATTGCAGCTGTGGTCCGTCACATAAATTCCCATCTAAGGGATAATGTTCATCCCTGGCCACAGCTTGCGGGCAACATTGCGCGTCTAGACAATTACACACTCAACGTCGTTTCTCTCCTTTAGTAAGTTTCGCCCAACGAAATTGAACTGATATGCGACCACCGACGCCGCGTGTAGCATTGGGGGCAGAATCACTTACAATTATATCTACTTCAACCACACGACGGAGTTCCAGAGCTTGCTCAGGTGAGTCCGCTTTATATTTTCTAATGTGCCGCTCTGTTGAAATCCTGATTTGAAGAACCGGTGTATATTTCGGCACCCTTTGTGAGGAATCCAGGGTGCTTGAATCCTGTCGCGCCACTTACCGCTGAAATTTCATCAGCAATGCCAATGTATCTGATTTTCAAGGCAGCTACAAAAATCGCAACCAGCGAGGAAAACCTTCTGTAGTTGCGATGGTGTTTTGTAATTTGCGGAAGCGGAATCCGACAAGTTTCAAAAACGAACATATTGTGAACTCCAAATCGGCCAGTTTGAAATATTCCTCAGTGGCTCGCCGACAACTAAACCTGCGCCTAGTCTATGTATAACATCCGACGGTTTGTTTACAGCATGTGAAATATTCATATGGAAGCCATGTACACGCCTCTAAAACCGCTTGCATGAGCGTACTGCGATCCTTCTTCGTTCATCAAGCCTGAATATCTGAGGAGCCGACACACAAAAAGCAGTGCTTGCAACATTTAGCACAATACAGTGAGTGCCATGCACTCGACGTCGTCTGCTGTTCAAAGCGGTGGTCGTTGGGACATGGACATGGGCCCAGCGCATGAAAGGTAGAGAGCGAACAACCCGTTTCGCCGGTGCAATGGACGCAGATGTCTGCGCGGTCCAGTGGCAGTGGCTGTAAGGGGCGGCGGCAAAACTCCAGGAGTGGTTGGAGGACAGTCGGTCTGGGGTGTGAATATTGGGTAATGTAGTAGAAATGGGAGTTGTGGTCCTCGTGCGTCAACGGTATAAGGGGCGCCAAGGCCGAAGACGCTCCTGCCCTGGGGAAATTGAAGAGGCGTCTGAGAATGCGGCCGACATATGTGTATCTGAGAAATTCGGTCGGGCTGGAATGAGGAAGCGCATAGTGGGCGTCAGGAACCGTGCTTTTGCCACAGCCCACTGGTGGTCGCTTGAGGCCAAAACAACTGAGGAAAGACTGAAGATGACGTCTGAGCATGTCCCAGACGGCGCACATAGCAAATGAGCTGTTTGAAGACGAGGTGGATATCTCGGTTTGAGGCAGAATGATAATAGAAGAAAGGAGTGTGGCAACTCCTACGGCGCTTATCACAACAAGATCGCGGCGGGTGGCGGTTTCTAACAAATAGATCGATAGTTGAAGTCGACATGCAGGACACAGGAATTCGAAAAAAAGGGGTGATCTACTGTGTCGGTTCAACTTTACGGTAATCGCCGATCGGAATATGTTGAGCAGCAGGAGCGGACTCGGAGAAGCTTGTCGACCCACGTCGAATTACAACTGATATGGTTGTTTTTTGAAGTGAATCGTGTCGAAATGTCCGCAACAGAGATTACAGTAGAATGTTGGTGGGACGTGAGTGACGCTGTCACGGGTGTCACAGCGAGTCCCGGCGTCTCGCAAAACGATCTGAGCTGGTCTGAGTAACGAGACTACACCGAAATTGCTCGATTAGCTTTCCAAAATGTTTGCATCCACTTGGTTCAATGCGACTTTTCGGTCGACGCGCCGGCGTTGTTATTCGTCAACCTTGTTACCCGAGAAACTTCGACCCACAGACGTCCTCGAGACCCTGCCCCAGGCCTTCAGCAAGTATTACCAGACGCCGGTCCCTCAGAAGCCCGAAATTTCACTTGCTCATCAACATCGCGGTTCGTGCATCACTTGGAATGCATCAACACCCCCGAATCCCTGTCGCGGTTTTTTGTATTACCACGCGCCTCGCCCCGCATCATTCCTTGCAGGGTCTGTGCGTTTCCGCCTGACTCCCGGATTCGACGCCGCCTCTTCCGTGTCCCTCCAAGCCGCATTCGCCGCCGGTTCAGACCTCCAAATTCCTGGCGCCGACGGCCTCCCCTGGACGGTGCCCGTGTGGATCGTCGCCAAAACTCCCAGTTTGATTCCCTACCGCAACATACTGCACACAGACGGCGTCAAGACGTTCGATCCAAAATGGAAGGCAATGGCGAAGGCAGACCTGACCGAGACCTCCGTCGCGCTCTACGCATTAGGCCAGCCGTTTCTCGTCGAATTCCACATGGCCTTTCTACGCGTGTACCTCTTTCAGCCCTTTCCCGCACCCCCGCTCTGTGGCCGTATTGAGGTCGGCTTCTTTGACTGGACCAGCCCGACCTTCCGCCAACCGTATTCAGGTGCGTGCTCGCTCGCTCGTTGGATTACCTATTCTCATTTTTTGAAGGGATGGCCATCATGACGCTCGAACGCCTTGAGGGCACGATTGGTATACGGTTGCAAAAGATTCTCTCCCTGTCGCAAAGATATGTGAACGACAAGATCGCACGGCCGGTCGAGGGGGAGACGCGCTTAATCCAAGTTGCCCCCGTCCTATTCAAGGAGGCAACCAAGCGAACCTCCCCCAAATACCTCGGTCCTGAGAGATATCTGAGGCAGGAAATTTTAAAACTACCGCATGTCTCTGAGATGGCTGTGGGCTAGGCTAGGTGTTGTTCGTATTCCCTCCCTAGCGTCAGAACATTTAGATAATTGATTTTACACACTACAGCTACAGCATTGTTTTGTTAATAGCAAGCATCTATGCGATCGCAGCGAACCCGACGGCCTCCTCCCCGAAGTCGAAGGCGGTATATACGTTCTTCATGAAACTGTCACCGAGCAGCCACACGTTGTCACCAAGTCCAATGTCCTGGCCCGCGAGCGCACCAACACACAAGCTCGATCCTTCCTCCGTCTGCCCAAGGTTGATGTTAGCGGCGGAAATAACCCAATCCTGGCCGCCCCAGTTGAACGCGATCTGGGGAGGGGTGGCGCAAGGGAAGGAGTAATAACCGTTCTCAGAGTCAAAGAGTTTTGCGCCCTCGACAGCGGCGTATAGCTTCTTCACGGAGGCGGGAGGTCCGTACATGATCGTCTAAAGGTGAGGCATTCTGGTTTCAAAATCCGCTTGCAAAGAGCAGATAGGGACACGGATACGCACAGTTCCCGAGTCGATTATCGTCTCTATACCCGACACGACGGTGGTAGTGCCCACCTTGGCCTTCACGCCGGTTACCTGCCAGAACCCAGACGTCGTGTCTACGTCATGGAACTCGAGCTCGCCCGTGTACTTGGTCGCGTCGGTGCCACCAAGGAAAAGCTCCGAGCCGTTGCTGGCGAGCAGGAACCCAAACTGGTTTGCCGAGACCGTGCCCTCCTGGTTTGCGGTGTTAAAGAAGGGGACCCCATTTTTCAGGCTGGAAATGGCAGGGAACGCCAGCCCGAGGATCCCATCCTGGTGGCGTGAACACATTGGCGCAGACCACGAAATGAATGACAGGAATTCTTACAGTCGGGTCGTCGGCGAAACTTGACGACAAAGTGGTGACGGGGCTAAAGAGCTGCTTGGTTGCCACAACGCCTGCTACTGAGACCGTATCCTGATACACGGGGCCGCTGACACTCGAGCCGTCGCCGTACTCGATCGAGAATGTGCCCGACTGCTTCGCCCCGGTCGATGACGACGATGCCCTGTATTTCGACTTGGACGAGCACGTCGAGCTCTTGCACGACGAGGAGGGAACCCAGAGGTCCGAGGAGCCAGCTAAAAGATGTGAGCGAGCGATGACATGAAGCTGTTGTGCAGGAGGGAGCCACTTACTGTCAAAGTCGATCAGGAACTTTTGGCCAGGCGTCCCGATGGAAATTGTTCCTGCCCATTCGACGTCATCTTCCTCGTCCGCCAGCGACTCGGCCTGGCGCGTCTCTACGCGGCGCTCCATGCGCGCCTGAAGGCCTGTGGAGATCGTAGCTAATGGCATGATCGTCGCACCCTAAACGACACAAGTTTTGGGAGTGAGTAACGGATCGGATTAAATCAAATCGACGGCGATGAACCTCATTGAATGCGGCGGTGCCCTTGTTTTTTTCGAGATTCTTGAGATTTTGGCGGTGCTTGTTGATGGTGTTGATGGTGGCGAGGGTGGCCTTGTCCTTGTCGAAGATGCCCGTGGACGTTGTGAAGGAAGTTCTCTTTCGCAGAGGGATGATATTTCTACGGGCAGCAAGCACGGGAGATGATACCGCGGGCGACGCGGTTGCAGCGACGGCGAAAGTCACAGCGAAGAGCAAAGAGATTTTGTTGAACATTGCGAGCAAATGGGAGGAAGGTGACGATGGGTATCGAGCAGGGAAGGATGGATTGTTGAGAGGAAAACCAAGTGAAGATGCGGTTTCAAGAAACCGTCCGCTTTATATCGCAAAAATGAAATGATACGCCGCAGACAAGCGCGAAAGCAGCGCCAGAGGTATAATGGTAGGTATACTCGGATAGAGGCAAGAATACATTGGGATCTCGCGACATAGCCCTTGGTGTGGTGAAGAATCCTCTCGTGGTGGCGTGTTGGAACACCGGTTTTATTCTTTCCACATATTCTCAACTTCGCCTGATGGTTGCAGACCTAGCTGGGGCGACCGCAACACGAATTCGAGATTCGAGGATGCTTATCCGTAGTTTTAGACGTACTACCTGATCAAGGACTACAATTCCTTCTCAACTGCGATGAAGTGGACGGTTTGGATCATATTGATAACACCTGGCGTCTTGAAGGCCCCGAGCGCTAAAGGAGCATCCTGGGTAGAGATATTAATACGCCGCGACCATGTTTCTAATTTTCCGCATAGGAAACTGTTGCCGTTCCGCGTGTCGGTCCCAGAAAAAAAAATCAAAACGGCTGTCTACTGTGTTCAACAGTCAATCTCTTGTGAGTTGGGTTCAAGTTGTTCAACAGTCAGTGTCCCTATTGAACATTCCTTTCAAGTCAGCATACGTATCTACACAACCTGCGACACCTTGTTACAAACTTCAAAGGTCCAGCACTCTGCTTCCCACAGCTGATGCCGCCAGCACCGCCAATAAAAGGAACCACGGTGATCTCTTCGAACTGCTAGCGCCACCCTTCCGAATGCACGAGCCGTTAGCAGTTTGCGTAACAATGGCTGTTTGCGCCGGGGTGATTACGGTGCCTGTTGGGCCACCAGCAGAGCCATTATAAACGTAAACCGGCGACAAAATAGCTGGTGTAATAGGATCGATGTATGTTTTGTAGCCTGGTTCAATCGAGGTGAGAATTATGTTGAACAAATACTAGTCAAGCTTACATGGGGCTTGTATAGGGTTGTTCCCAGGAAGTGTCTCCAGTGTTCCCAGCGCTAGTTCGAAGTATGAGAATGCAACGAACAAGATATCATAGGCAACTTGCTTTGTTCGTCGACGGTGTTTGTTATATAACATGTCGAAGATTTGTTCATTCCGAAAATACCTTGATCCACACAGCATGTCGGGTCGCCTGCGAATAGAATTTAATTTTATCAAACTACCAAAAAGATAAAAAATAGTCGCCGTATGGATTGCAATTGCATCCATCGAGAGCTCTTTGCAGAACGCCAGGATCCCAACCATTGTAGAAATCTGCATGATAACCGTAGCCTGTTGGATCTAGATCTACGTTGAGCGTGTTCCCAGAATCCCTGGCGGACGCGTACCGCCATGCGCGAAGCTGAAGGGGAGAGAAGTAAGTTTGAGCTGTCATCGTCATTAGATTCTCTGCTCACACGAACGGTTGACTGGGGGTCATGGCAGATTCCCGTTGATCTTCAAAAACCTGAGAGATCCAGTACACCTGAGTGGAATCAGGGATGTATTCATGACCGGCGAATGCCTGATATGCTACCTCCATGAAAATCCTAGGAAGGGTCACAGGAAAAGCAGGATCGGTGCAAGTGCCATTATCCGGGCCTGTGCTCAAAAAGCTGACATGCGATTTGTGAGAGTCTGAGTCTGTATCCTGTGTGTCGTCGGAAATAAATAAAAACAACATAAAATGTTGATCATACCTTGCCATTCCAACAGCTTGGGAAGTTCTAACAGTATTACAAGTGAGCGGAAGTATCTGCATCGGTTCGAAATTCCTACGATCTGAGAACGTATACCCGATGGACAGCTCATTCCCCTTGGTAGTTCGTTGTATCTATTCGACTGTCCATTGAAGTCGAGACACAGAAAAGTTATCGCTTGTTGAGCGAAAGATGAAGGATCCAGAGTCCGAAGGGTTGGATCGCCTGAAACCGCAAATACTCGACGTCTAGGACATAGAATGAATAGATTTCATATACCTGATAACATTCGGAACTATCATTCAGAGAGAACTCAATGCCTAATATGTTGCGAATGACGTTCGCACTTACATCGTCCGGAAATTCAGTAGTGTAGCCTGGGGTATTGTTGAACAAGTAATCTGTGCGACGACCAGATCAGACCTAATTTCGAGGACAAGGAATGCCCCAACATCTACGGCAGCTGTGAGCAACGAGCTACCTAAGAGATAGGCACCTACATGACAGCATTGCCGCTAACGCTGTGGGTTCAACTTCAGAACCGAACCATAGACCTTAGAATCAGCTTCTTGCCTCGTGAATGTGCCGTTTGCCCATCTGTCAATAATGATTGAGTTTAAACACAACCATATATTCTGGAACACAACGCACTGGAAATACATTTGCTACATAGAAGCGGCCTCTCAGTAGTGCATGGATGAACCAAAAATGGGTAAACACACCGGAAACCAATAGTTGGATTTATCTTCAGGAATGGGGATGGATGTACAGTCGCTGTTTCGCAAGTCGGCGGTCGATGTATTCAACCCAAAATTACTTCCTCCCACCACTAACATCCTGAGTCAAAGATAAACTAGAACTGTCCGATTTACCAGAATGTGCATGAGTCGCAACCGACCCCGGAGAAACCTAGAGAACAAACAGCGACGAAGACGAATTCAAACGCCAATTAATTACTTGAAGAGACAAATAGCAAATACCACTGGATCTAGTCGCTGTGTCGTGATGATATTGTCTGCCAATCATCAACAGGCGCGAGGCAAGTATGGTAAAGTCATACTGGGCGCCATCAGCCAATAAGCGTTGCATAGATGTACCAGAAATATTGCAGTCACGAAAAGAGAGCCACGAAATCTCGCTGGTAAAGACATGAGCATCAATCGAAGGGTAGAAGATCTCTAGGGTGTGTAGTCGGAGGCGGCTGAGGGTGAAGTTCAGCTCCCTTGTAGGCACTGTACGGCCATGAGGTTGTGGTGCACGATGGTAAAAATATGTTGTGACGTCGGACTTTGGACGGGCCGCCTCCAGAAGTGTCCGTAAATATGAGCTACAGTATGGTTGGACTATGGTCCGGAAAAACTGGGATTGTCCAGACATTCTGGGGGAGCGAGAGGCTTGGAAAGGAACCTTCCAATTGGCACCACAGTCGTTCGAGAATCGCAGAATCGAGTGTGATTCAGACTCCGACCGCATCACGCCGGAAGCATGTTTTGGTGTCTTGAAAAGGAAATGCCGACCGACTGGCCCGAACGGGCTGCACTTCAAAATACTGTACTAGGCTTTCTTTCGCCCCTTCGTCAACTACCACATCATTCCATCGATGCTCCTACATTCAACGCCCTTGTTGCATAAATCCTTTCATCCGGAACGCCGATATCCGCCGGACCGCCGCGTCTGCTTCATTGGCTCGAGCTTCTTCTCGACTTCCTGGTCATCTGCAGGGCGGTTATCTCGCAAGCCTGAGATATATATGGAATCAATGATTAGAATAGCTACCTGCGGGTGGTATATAAGGGTTCGGCTCAAGGAGTCAAAGCCGTCGTTCTATCCGTCATCGGGCCCGGCTCCTTGAAGCTGGCAAAGATGTATTCTGGACAACGGTAAGCACAACGGTATCAAGCAATCCCTGGGGCCCGAAAACGAATCCTGGTTTCCAGAGTCGTGAAAATGAGCAGCGGAACCTCGTGCCCAATCATTGGAATTGGCGGATGGGCTCCCGATTTTGGGGAAGAACGTACAACGAAGGCCAAGAACTGGATGCTGTCTGCCTTGAAGGTATGCATTTTGCTCAGCTTGTTTTTATATCGGTTTAGCTTGTCTTCGAGCAGAACGGTTACAGGTATGATTGAATCTTTATCCGCGCAATTCGCTTTCAACATCCAATATAGGCTCATCGATACCGCCTATTCATATGGTTGGTGGAAGAGACCATTTCCCTCGATCCTTAATTAACAGTCGAACAGGTACCGAAAAAGCTGTCGGAGAGGCAATCGCTGAATCAGGAATCCCTCGCGAGGACGTCTTTGTCATCTCGAAGCTCCCGTGCTTCTAACCGGTTATTCAAATGGAATCTCTTCTAATATCCTCGTATTCAGGCCCAATCATCATGGTCGTGTCCTTGAATCGCTTCAAGAGTCTCTCGACAATCTTGGCTTCAAGTGAGCGCCATTGCAGCATTCAGCTTGTAGCTCATGTCAACGAATGACTTATTGACACTCACAGATGGTTGGACATGGTACAGCTTCAAATCGTGACTTCCATTTTGCTTACGGGTTTGATCAGTATCTGGTGCACTGGCCCTTTGCAGCTGTATACGAAGGTCTCAAACTGAATATCTTGAGAACTTACTTCAAGTACTCACTCCCACTTTAGGCGAAGAACCCGAGCCTCTCCATCCTGACGGCGCTCCGAAGATGGTAAATGTTCCAACCATTGGCGAAACATGGTCAGCTATGGAAGAGGCCCTGGGACGATCTATGTGTAAAGCCATAGGAGTTTCCAATTTTTCCATCAAAACGTTCGCTATTTCGCAACTGTACTGTCAATGAACTCACAGAAATTTGCACAGACTCGAAGAGCTCTTGAAGAACACGCGAGGTGTGTATTTTCGCGGTCATTCGCTTTGAGCGCTGACTCGCAAGTATCTTACCAGTCAAACCAGCAATGAATCAGGTCGAAATGCATCCATATTTACAGCAGAATGACCTGCTGGAATTTTGTAACAAGAATGATATTGCCGTTGCAGCTTATACACCAAGCGGTATGTTCCCGCAAATGCTCAAACTTCCTTAATAATAACTTGAACGAATTATCAGGCACCAACATTGTTCGCAAGGACCCTGTCATAGTGGAGCTAGCGGCCAAATACAATGTAACTCCTACACAGGTGTGTCTGACCTTGGCCGTGTTCACCATCTCGTTCATTGAAGCGCTTCAGATTATTCTTGCATGGCACGTCTCTCGAAATGTCATAATTATTCCCAAGAGCACGAACGAGGAGAGGCAAAAGGAGAACCACAATGTGCGTGCAATGCGCCATGACGCATCATTTCGGACCCTAATCAGTAGCGAACTAGCTTCCGACGCTCGAAGAAGAGGACCTCAAGAGGATCAACGCTTTGGACTGCGGGCAGAGAATTTGCAACAAAGGAGACGAGAATGGCCTCGTGTACGGGATGTCCGTTGAAAGTCTCGGTTGGTAGTCTATGGAGCAGAAATAAAAGCAAAAGTACCGGTGCATTACGTAGGATTAGGATTACATGTGTATCTGAAGATAAGTACAAATATATCGTGAGCTATAAATCGAGACTGGACGTTGTTGCGATTGCCTGTGTGTTACGGGGCGGAGAAGCTTTCATGGCTGCGTCTCTTCTACTCCGGAGCGCCCACTCGTATGCTTTTGAAATATATTTGATGTACCCGATTCCAGATCTCATCGGAGCTGCGACCAAGCGATGGTGAAGGATCTCGAGATCACTGAACATGAGGAGGGGAGGGACGCTATCGTCCGGCACTTCAGTGGTCGACGACAGGCGGACAAGCGGGCGCGGGCCGACTAGTACCGTCCTCGTCGATCGGAAGCCCGGTTTCGGACGGCTTTCGTACAGGTGCGACGGAGGATATCGCTCCACAAATGCTTTGACATGATCTAGTGCACGCTGAAGCTGCCCGTTCCTGAGTGAAAGTAAGCGGGAGAAATTTGCAGAATAGTGTGAACACGTACAAAACAAGCACCCGCATGAATGCGACATGCGCACGCTCCACCATCCGTGCATCTAGCGGACGACCGCAAGCACGCCCCGCGTCTTCAATAGTTTGCCATTTCGACCACACCTTTTCCGCGAATTGCAGACCGATCGGCCTTTCGCGACCTCGCTTCGATCGACTGCAGCGCTCGAGAGCCTCCAGGTATGAGCGTGCGTCCGGAGCAATGCCTACGTCATCGAATACTTTCCAGAATAAGACTTCCGAAGCTTCCAGGGAGGAATGCTGGTAGTGCACGGAAAGGTATGAGTTCACCAAACGCGTGGTGAGTTTCACGTGCTGGAATTTCTCTTCCCCCGCGAATATATCGTCCACCGTGGACTCGCTGCCTTTGCCAGTGTCCTCTAGAACACGCTGGAACAAGGCTTGCACCTCCTCTATGACTTCGTGACTGGTCTGCGGCGGAATGCGCGTAAAGCGTGGAGGGTGGTCGGTAGAAGGGGGAGCGTGCAAAGATTCGGCAATGTCGCCAGCAGACTCTTTCTGCTCTCCTCCGGGGACCACCATTGCGAGGTTCCGCGTAAACGGAGGAACATACGATGTGTACGTATGGAAGACGTGCATCATGATCTCTTCATTTACGCCCTCCTCTTTGGTAGCATTGTTTTTCACCAGATCGGCCAAGATCCAGCGCGCGCGCGCCAAGTCCCCGATGCGTTTCGCGCCTTCCAAAAGTGCGCAGAGCGTGCGTCGGTCGGGCAGATAGGCAGAGCGCCCATATGCATCACGATTCGAGTCCAGCATCTGCTTCGCGATCCGGAACGCCTCGTTGACGTACTCTTTCCGGCCGGACTTTGCGCACGCCAGAATCACCGCATTGTACGAACCTACCGTGGGCGTGAGGCCCTGCTCCACGGTCATCTCCGTCCAGAGGTCTAGCGCCCGTTCGGGGTCAGAGCTCCGCGAAGTGCCTATGGGCGAGGCGCAGGCGCGAATCATGGAGGTGTACAGGATAACGTCGGGTTTAGGATGCGCGACATATCGCATGTGTGAGAAAAGATCCCAGGCCTGTGCGCGTGCGACCGAGAGATGGGTGGAATAGAGGAATGCAATGGTGCTGGTGTACGTTTTCATAGGTGCGGGGTGGCCCTGAACTTCGTACGAATGTAAGACTGCGAGCGCAGACTCGGGGACGTGATCGTGAGGTGTGGCTTTGAGGTGAGATTTGACATGGAGATGACTTTGTGGTGGACTTGGTGCTCCTAGATAACAGTCAGGAACCACGGTCCCACAGTAGAAAAAACGTAGATACCTGTTAGAAAAGTGGTAAGACAACGCTCTACTCCTTGTACGTCGCCAACATCTGAATATTGACGCAAAACGGTAGTCAGAGATTCCTCCGGAATAGCGAGCCCGCTTCGCTGGAAGGCCATTAATCGCAAGAATTTAGTGATCATGATAATTTACCTTCATCAGCTGTAATACTGATTCAGCAGCGTCGAGATCACCTCTGTTAACCTTTGGGATCTTGAGCCAATTATCAAGCCAAGGGGCAAATAGCGTACACAGGCGCGGGTTAATGCTTCATACTCCTTTATCGAAAATAAAACAATTGGTACAAGCGGCGTTTGAGGTGTCGACGCAGAAAGTTGTAGTACATTCAGTCGATCCAGCTTTGCATTTGCGAGCTGCAGAACGCGACGATGTAGTTCCATCATTTCGTCGACAACGGGTGTATCGAAAGAAGGCAAAGGTTGGGCAGACCGTAGTTTGGCAACCAACGGAGAGTCATCGGTGGGGGGTCTCTGGTTTAAATCGTACACAAGTTGCTGCTCAATTTGCCGGACAATCCCAAGGTCCTCCTCGGCTTGACCTAGTTTGTCGAGCATGGCAGGAGCTGCGGGCGAAATTTCTTCAGTATGAGTCAGAAGATCCTTATACATGGTCAACAGGGCTTCTTCCGAGAAAACCAACTGCTCTGACGCCAAAACCTTGGATTCGCGTCAAACGAGGATGGCTGTAGGAATAAGAGCTCGCGCGCACCTCCACGTCCGCAGCCTCTTTTAGCGCCTGTACCCGGCGCTCTATTTCAGCGATAGAGCCGGTTGTCGGTCGACCCGATCGCGGGGTCAAGGGTCCAGGACGTTTTGTAGTCCGTCTTGACCTAAGGACATCAGACAGGTTCTACTCGAAGTCAAACATCAAGTACCGGCCCAAAGTGCCTGTGTAATTCTCCCGCTTTGCTGGAACCGCCGGGAAGGGTTGGGATGACGCCGAGGGAGATGGAGATTTTGCCACAGCTGCTTGAGCATTCTGTCTTGCCGAGTGAGCAAAACCAAGTCTTCCCATCCGAATATGTGATGGCCAGTGACAAATACGCGACATTGTAAGTTCCCAGAGGCCAGGAGGTAAACCAGACATTGTGGAATCTGCAGCAGCAGCCTGAAGACAGTCTTCGTGAATTTTCAGAAAAAATGGCTTGCACGTGGGCGATACTTTGATCGCGTGCCATCAGTGATCGACGCATAAATAGGGGCTCAAGTACTCGGGTCGACCAATCACAAAGTCAGGCCTGCAGATTCAAGCTGTGGGGACGAAATGAATGCAGGGCAAGCGCGAAATGGCACCCTCTGAACGAGCAAGGGGACAGAAATCAGTGAGATTCAATTTTTTCTGGGATTTAGGCTTCTGAGATTCTGTTTTCATATGCTATGACTCTGTCTTTTTCCGTATAAAATTTGCTACCTATCACTTACAATAAAAACATCGGTTATGCATGTTATTGTCTGGCATGCAGAATTTGCCGACTCAGGCGGTAGGTTCCGCCGTAAACCCCGCAGCCAACCATTCAACCGTCAGCGGCGTCAGACTCCCCTTCTTTTTCTCGTTCAACACAAAATCCAAAAACATGTCCTCGTGGAGCCCGTCCTTCTGCACGACAAGCTCTACCTTGGCGTGATGCTTCTTGAACGCCTCCGCGAAGGTGACAATGTCGTCTCTCAGAAGCTCCGCCCCGCCGGCAGTAACGAGCACACGGTCGACCACAGCGTCTGCGCCCTTGAACCAATCTTCCGGCGCACGAACCGCCTCCGCAAATGGGCGGTCCGTTTCGGGGAAGCCAGCCAGAATCTGAGCACCCCAGTCCTTGATTGCAGCGTGTCCGAGAAAGTCGCGGCCCTCATTCTCTGTGTGCGACTTGCTATCCGCAGAGAGATTCGTCCATGGAGAAATGAGGTAGGCGCCGCGGAGCGGCCCGGGTAGGCGAATCTCGGGGACGCCCTCGCGGGGGTGGAGCATCTGCGAAAGTACTTGCAGAGTGAGGTTCCCACCCGCCGAGTCGCCTGCGAGCTGGAGGTTCTGCGGCTTGACGCCGGCTGCCATCAAGAAGTCGAGCGCCAGCCCTGCCTGTTTAAGAGGAGTGGGGAAGGACGCTTGCGGCGCCAGTGCTACGCGAATAAGTACGCGGTCGAACCCAGCTAGCATGGAAGATTGGCGTACAGTAGTTGAGCAGCGCGAAACCAACTTGAATGTTTTGCTTCTCCAGTTCTAGCTGCACGTATCTCCAGAATGCCATAGCAAATTCTGAGCAAGGCAGTAAAAAGCCGCCACCTGAAAGGTTGGCATGGGACATCGATGTACAATCAAACTAGTCTGCGCGTACCGTGCAAGAAGAGGACGACGTTCTCGAGCCGCTTCGGACCGATCCACAACAGCCTCGCATCCTCTCCAAGTTCGTCGATGGTCGGCGTGAGTTTGGCCCCCTTACTCCATTGCTCATATGTTCCCAGCGTTGTCCCGAATGCGGCCTGTAGCTGCGGGACGCTCAGACTAGTGATAACGTACCGCAGAGCTGAGTCCCCGGCGATGCGCTTGAGGCTCCGCTCCTTGTTATGCGACGCATACGCCGTGGTCACCACATTCCAGAGTATAGCAGCAGCTGAGAGTGCGCCTAAGACCACTGCATCGACGCGGCTGCACGGATAAGTTGCTTACGGAGGGGAATCAGGGCAGCCAGCATCCCAAGAGACTCTGCCCAGCTGAGTTGCCCATATTTCCTTGCGTGGAGGGACATGATGCCAATAGGACACGTATGGGAAAGCGAACCTGGCTTTTATACTCTCGGCGCCTCGGTCAGGTGTCAAGTCAGTTGTTACGATCACCGTATAAGGACATCTGGCGAAGTACGGCGGCATGTCGATTCGACATTGTCGAAAAGACATTTCCTGGCATGATTCGTTAGGAAACAAAGCCTGCACGAAGGCAGCCTTCGTGAGCTTGAGGGACCCTTGCCAGCTCCCTTACCACATGCTAGTCCACAAAAGCCGCTCGCAAGCCGCTCGGCGTTTCGCGGCATTTGGGTGATGCTGAAATGGGTCGAGATTCGACACTGTATGGAAATTCGGGGCCATAGCTATGCGCGCGGCGCATTAATTGTTGGAGAGAGAAGACAGGCAGTCCCCCACAATTTCAAGCAGGACCAAATACTTAGCCTGAGGCGATCGAGCAGCGATTTGAGCTGATGTCTCATGGGACAGTTAGAAGCTCGAGATGCAGTTTTCCACTTTATATATTGCACGAAGTATGTCCTTATAAAACAATGCGAATAAAACAGGAAACATTGGTTACATCTGGGTGACATAGAAACCCAGCGCCCAGGACTCAAGTGCGAATCTACCAGCTGTTGAACTGCCACGTAACGCTCGTGCGCCCGAGGGACATGTCGGCGAGTGCGGCGAATGCCGTCGGAGTGAGGTCAATGTCGCCTATTTTGCAGCCGACGCAGCGATCGACGATCTTGACCTGGATGCTCTTGTCGCCGTGCGTGACGGTAGCGGTCATCGGGACGTGGCACTGAACGTCGCTGGAACCGGTGCCGGTGCCGACGCAGTTGATGAGGCCGTCACCGCCGATTTCAGCGTACCCAGCAAGGGAGGACGAAACAGCTTCCTCCATGAGACCCGCATCATTGAGTGACTTGCGGCCAGGGACGAAAGGACCGCAGATTGGGTTGCGGTTCTGCTCGGCACTGGCTCCTGGCCATCTACGCCATTTGTGAGGATGCGATCTGCACCGACGACTAAATGCTTACGCGTCAAACATGATCATGGAGACGGCAGCAGTGAACGAGCTGTCGTCGTATACGTCTCCGCATGCTCCGAGACCTTGACCGCTGGAAACAAAAAAAAATTATGAGCTCATCGATATTGTCGGGCAGAGGTTCGGATGACATGGAACTTGGAAGAGAAAGAAAGGTCAACTCACTAATAGGTCATGTCTCCGGTGTGGACTGATGTGAAGGCTTGGTTTCTAGAGTTGTCAATTGCCTTTGAGAGCTCCTCGAGGTAAGGGTCCGAGGAACTGGCAACAGTGGAGGTGGGTTGGGGCCCAGCCTGAGTGGCGGTGGGCCAGTCAGCAGGCTTGACGGGCTTGAAGTCGCCGGCGGCGACGCTACCCGAATCGCCAGACGAGGTAGAGGCAGCAGTGGCTTTCGGTGCAGCGGAGGATGCCTTTGTTACGGAGGCTTCCTTGGACGCCGAGAGCGAAGGCGCCGGGCGGTTGCACGATTTACGGCGGTTTAGCGACTTGAGAGCGGATGCGCCAAGCTGTGGCTCGCGGGAGTTGAGCTGGTGGTGCCGCAAGTGGAGATGACCACCGTGGCCATGCGACGAAGCCTCCGCCAGAACGACAAAGGCGAGGAGGAGGGCGGACGTCGGGAGGCGGAACAGCATCGCAGCGGGTGCTGGGAATACAATAAAAAGAGGGTGAAAAGGTATCGCTATTCGCGAGATGGAAAGATGGAAACGAAAGTCGGAAGCAAGTGAAAAAACGGGCTTGGCATACCGCTCGCAGATCTCCCAAGTAGCAGCCAAACATACGCATACAACGCGTCGCGTCATTTTGACCTCTTGACACGTTGCATGTATCTCTTCCGCGATGGAAACAAAAGAAGTTGGGCAATCCACATACACGCCGAGAAGCAGATCGGTAATACGGCAAGCCACCGGAACGTTGTTTCTCGCTGACCGTAGTCTCGTAGACAGACGCTGCAAACTCAAACCTCCGTCGTTGTGTTGAACAACTCTTGGAACAACTGACCGTGAGTTCAAGTGTCATGAAGTGCCACGGCCAACTGCCAGGAGGGCACCGAGATTTACTGGTAATCTTCCAACAGTCGCACGACAGTTCTGTGTCGATGGAAGCGGGCCGCAGCGGAACGATTAGAAAAGGGCAGCACGCAGCTGCGGTGTGGCCGGACGTGCACGAATATTGCTGGTCGCTGCTGAACAGAATCTCCGTGTCTGCCTTTGACTAGAGGCATGTCTGATTGTGGGTTTCAATATTCACAGCCTGATAATAAGATATACCGACGGGGGAATGGACATCAGCCTGGGGAACAGTAACGGCCGAAATTCATGGTTCTTGGTGTGCCTCAAATTAAAGACACCGTGTTTGATTTCGGCCCTCCGCTTCTCAGGCTCTGAGTCTTGATAAAAAAAAGGGCCGCACGGATTCCGAAAAGCCGCAGCGTGCCTGAAACGAGGTCGAATACATACCAGCGACTATCCTCAAGGTAATTCATGGATCGTCCGAGGCTGGCTGTATGTCCACCATGCATGTGTCCATCGCGGCGTTTATTCTTTCAATTTCGAGGACAACCTATGTGCAACTTGAAGGAACGTGGTGCGATTGTGAGACTGCTGGCTTCAGGGTTTTCCACGCGACGCGACGGAGGTCGACAAGCGTCAAGACAATTTTGGGAGGACCAAGATCCGAACAGCAAGCAATCCCGGACGGTGAGTTATAATGACCCTGAAGGCAATGACGCTGCAGCGTATTCATGATCAGTCACTGCAACCTGCCAGCCAGCAGCTGTCGAGCTGAAACCAACGGGGGAGGAAGAGAGGTGCAGAACATCTTCACTGGCACCTGCGTTGAACAAAGATGAAAGGATGTTTGAGGAGGTGCCAGAGGTGGCAGATGGACTGAAGTCTGAAGTTGAACGGGAACCAGTGGGACGAGTCCGAACCCGAGTCGGACAGAAGCTCAGGAACAAGTCGCCTTGGTCTGAGCAGGTCTGGATCGATTCATGCTGTCGGTGGCTGACTCGATTCTGTCGTCCGTTGAAGTTTGGTGGAAGTTCATGAGAGAGCAGTTATGTTGGGCTGATTTTGGCTTTAGATCCAAACACCCAAGACGACCGATAAGATTACGATAAACGGCCGCAGCTCCCCTTCCCCGAAGAAAAAAAAAGTGTGCATGTCCTCCACGAGTCAGAGTGCTATAAGGACGGAGGTGATACTACTGAGCAAACTCACCTATCACAATGATCATGATCCTTGATTCTTTCAGTCCAAGAATCAAGGCAATTGCAAACTCGGTTTCCCTGAATCGCCCAATCGACACGATCAATAACCAGTTATTTATTCCATTTAAGACTATTCTGAATTCGCATGGCTCTGCATGTATATAGCATTTCTAAACAATAAAAAAGGATCAGAACGCGTGGTGCATCGCCAGCACTGCACGACGCGTCTAGCTGGCGCCACTACGACAGTGCGAGACTAACGCTCGACACGCCACGCAGCCCTGCAACCAGATCTGATCATGAACACACGAACGGATGCAGCCAAAACCCGATAAATCTAAAAAACGCAGGCGCAAGCGACTGCACTGCTCTCGACGCGGGACCAGAGCTGAAACTGCCCAGCAGCTCCGGCAGCATCGAGCGATCTACCAGTTGTTGAACTGCCACGTAACGCTCGTGCGCCCGAGGGACATGTCGGCGAGTGCGGCGAACGCCGCGGGTGTGAGGTCGATGTCGCCTTCCGCGCAGCCGACGCAGCGATCGACGATCTGCACCTGGATGCTCTTGCCGCCGTGCGTGACGGTAGCGGTCATCGGGACGTGGCACTGCACGGCGCTGCTGCCGACACAGTTGATGAGGCCGTCGCCGCCGATTTCGGCGTACCCGCCGATGGGGGATGAGACGGCATTGGCCATGACGCCGGCGTTGTTGAGCGCCTTGCGGCCGGGGACGAAGGGGCCGCAGATTGGGTTGCGGTTCTGCTCGGCACTTGCGCCTGGCCATCTGCGATGTTTGTGAGGAAGCGAGCTTTGCACCGGCGACGGAGGGCTTACGCGTCAAACATGATCATGGAGACGGCAGCGGTGAACGAGCTGTCGTCATAAACATCTCCACACGCGCCCAGACCTTGACCGCTGGAACAAATCATGAGCACATGTATGACGCGCAGGAGGCAGACTGGTCTGCACCATCACCGATGGGTGATGAGACGGGGAAAAAAAGCCGCAAATTGGGCGACGGCGAAAACAAGAAAAAATCGCAGGAACAATGGAAGGAAACTCACTAGTAGGTCATGTCTCCGGTGTGGACAGATGTGAAGAATGAGTTTCCAGAGTTGTCAATGGCCTTTGAGAGTTCCTCGAGGAAAGGATCCGAGGCGCTGGCAACAGTGGAGGTGGGTTTGGGCCCAGACTGGGTCGCAGTGGGCCAGTCAGCAGGCTTGACGGGCTTGAAGTCGCCCGCAGCAACAGAGCCGCCGGAGGACGCCGAGCCTCCGGAGGACGGGGGGGCAGCGGTAGCCGTAGTCTTGGTAGCGGCAGCAGTGGTGGTCTTGGGGGCGGTCTTCTTTGTCGTCGCCGCGGTGGTGTGGGTCGCAGTGGTGTGGGTCGACGACGGGGCGAGTGCTGCGCTGCTCGAGGCGGCCTTCCTGCATGACCTGCGGCCCAGCGACGCCCGCGGAATGGCCGGGACATCGACGGGCTGTTCGCCGCGGGGGTTGAGCTGGCGGCGGCGCATGCCGGCGTGGTGGGCGGCGTGGCCGTGGGAGGAGGCGTCGGCGAGCACGACGAGGGCGAGGACGAGGGCGGAGATGGGGAGTTGGAAGAGCATGGTAAAGAGTGGGGGAGGGTGCAGCGCAGCGAGGGGCCTAGAAAGAGAAGGGAGGGCTGCGGCACTCTTTAACGAGGTCGTAAATGAAAGGGCGAGAGGCAAGGAGAGAACCTGCCCAAAAATAGACCCACGGATCGCCCATATGCAGCCATCCCCGTGACCCAGTCCGCCTTGTCCTCGCGCCCAAACACGCCACCACAACGCGTTCTTTCCCCTGTCGCCCCGCTTCGGCCGACCGGAGCTCCTTCTCCGCCAGCTTATTCGCCACTACCTTCTGCTGCCGTGAGCTACGACACCCACACGTGCGCGCAGCGTTTTTCCGTTGCCGTCCGTGTCGCGCAGAGAACACGAGGCAGCTCGAACATACCAAAGCAGCACACTGAGTCGCCGACAGCCACGCGCTCCGCAATCGATGGCCTGCATTCCGATGCCGCAAGGTAACTTGATTTCCACCGTGTGTGCGGCTCCTTTTGCGCTGATATATCGCGCGCCGAGGGACGCAGTCCTCACTTCCAGAATGCTTGATAGGCGTCTCTGCGTTCCAGATCGGACGTCCGACCAGGTACTGAGCAAGCCATCGGAGAGCTGAACGCCACCGGAACGGGAAGCCAAGCCTTGAGAGAAGGCTCGGAGTCGACTGTCGGAGTCGGGATGAGCAGGGCCCCCGGTCACTATCTAATAGCTCGGTCCAGAGGAAAGTAAATCAGATGCGAGATTTTGGTCTTTTGGTCAGGAATATAGCGCATTTGGCCCGCCATCGAGCTAAACGAAATTAATGACTGCGGGGCAATGCATGCGAATGGACACAAGGTGCGACAGCCCGCCCGCAAGTCGGGGAATGGTGCGGCGAGAGCAGTCGGAATCGTAACAAACCCGAAATCCGAGCAAAACCAATAGGATACCCAAATTACCTTGCGAGAGATCGAAATTCTCGACGTAGTACCCGGGGACCCGCACGAACGAAGCCAACAGACAAAAAGGGTATGGGTATGGAGATCCTATTAATTTATTCAAAAGGTAAAGGCAGAGATAGAGCTTAACGCGCGCGAATAGAATGAGGTTCAGGTTCATGTTGCGGTTGCGGATAAGACGAGGAGCGGAAGTGCAGTGCGGAGAAGGTGCGGTGCGGAGAAGATGCATCCATGCGTTCGTTCGTGCAGATTAGACCCGCTAGCAGTCATGTTCCGTCTGTATGAATAATAATAAACCGCTTGCTAAGTTGCTTGCGAACTTGCGACCTGCGGGTCCGGCTGGAACCTTCCTGAGTGAACAACGCTGCCGTCCAGTAAACTCAACAAACCCCCGCCGCGCCGTGATGCTCGCCATCCGCTGCGCGCGCACCTCGCTCGTCCAGCACGCCATCCGATTCCGAGCCCCACCCACCCAGCCCGCGCATGCCAAGCGATACCCCGAAGCAGGGCAGTTCCTCTCGCTCATGAGCCTGAGGGCGTTAACGAGCTAACCCGGAAATGACTGTGGGACACGCACACGATTCGGATAAAGAGGAGGATCAGGGACGCATGCCTCGTCTGTCTTGTGTGGAGGACGGCATCGACATCGAGCACAGGGAGACGTAACAAGGACATAAGTAATGCCGTAGCACAAGCACAAAACACCATCATGGGATAGTAGGATACCGCCACTCTACGACTGCTCGTCGTAACCCCCACGGCAGAAACGAAGTACTCCCCAATCCGTGAATCCAAAGCCCAAAAGCCTCGCGAGCGGAGGAAGGGAAGGGCACGCAAAGCTCCAGCTCCAACGACCGCGGAGAAGAGAAGGCACATACGCATACTCAGATGCAAGATCAAGAACGAACTTGAACTTGCTTGAAGCCAACAGAACAGCTGGAGCTCGAAGCCGACAGAACAGCTGCTTGAAGCAGACAGAACACGGGTGCTGCATAATACCGAGTCTTCCCGCTCGGAGCTGGATTTTCAAGCAAGAAAGAGAAGCGTATTAATCGGCTGGACGAGGGGGCCAAGAATACATACACTGCAGATGTCGCGAGAATGAAAGGTCCGGGAGCACGAGCATCGACGGCAAAACGAAACGAACTTCACACGGGAGGAAGAAGGGATGGCTCCTGGTTCACTGGCAGAAAGGTTTCGTTTCTTGATCGCGAAACTTCGTGTGGACCCTCGCCCTCGGGGGCTTCGTGGGCTGAAGCATATCGTAATCGGCCAGTGGACGAGTTCGGAGAAAGCGGATGATGATATTGTCCATTGAGGTCCACCAGAAACTCGACGCCCAGTCGAGGAACAGTCGGAGTCATAGCAGCTCTTGCCCAGGAAGGTATTCATGGTCGCGAAATCCCCCGGGCGCTGAATTTGCATTCAAAGGTCCAAGCAAGCAAGCAATAGCAATGGAAGCCTATCCTAATCGGATTGGCTGCACAGTGGCTTAAAAGTCAGGCAGAAATACATAGAATATATATGATAAGTACTGTACACGGCCGTCACTTGTTCGTTATCTGAACAGTGAGCTTGCCGCGGAGGTGCCCGTCAGACGTGAGGAACGGGCTGCGTCTGGATTTCGCGCTAGTCAGCAACGCCGGGCAAGCAACATCGACGAGTCGACTCACGGGTATTGTACCGCGTCCGGCAGCGCGACGTGCAGGGGGTAATATTGGTTTGGCGGGCCCAGCTTGCCTTTGAGCTCGAGGCTTACGCTCTCCGGGGAGCTGGCGTCTGAGGTGTGTTCCTCGAGGACATACCAGGCCGTCAAAGACGTCACAGGGCTGTTGTCGGACAGATACAGGCGCGCGGCCCATTGGCCGTCGTTGAGGTTGGACGTGGAGTAGGCGACGAAGAATTCGATGTGCCACATTCGTGCTTGAAAAAAAAGGTGATTAGTATGTAGATGGATGGACAAGAGAGACGACTCACCATGCGATATAAAATCCAGATGCACCTGCTGAGAAACGCGCATCCGTTTTTGGAACTGTGCGAACTCGAATTCCACCGTGAACGGCGCGTCGTGGCGCGCGGGGGCCCCAACGCTAACCGTGTCCGGGGGAACCTGCACACCCAACAACAGCTGGTCCTTATGCGACAGCGCCTCAAAGTCCGGGCAGAGCCTGAGGCTCTGATACAGCCACTGGTCGCAGTTATGTAAACATGCAAGCTGTATGTCCTTCACCGTCGACTTCTCGAGCGGCGCAGAATACGCGAGCAGCGAGCGAATCAGCGGCGGCAGCTCGAACGACGCGGGCGGCTCCGACTCGTCGAGCGGGCGCTTGACGATGGCCCAGTACAGCGGGGTGTGGCCCTCGATGTAGGGGTGCTGCAGCAGGGCGGAGAGGTTGACCGATTGCGCAGAACATACTTCGCTGCAGCTCTCGAGGATGCCCACACAAGATAAGTTGGAGTCGATGGTCTGGTCTCGGACGAGATCGTGGATAAGGCCCGAGACAGTCTTGCGGACCTCCTTCGCGACGCGGCGCTGCGTTGAACCGATGCCTATGTCGATTAAGAGGTTGCCCATATCATCTCCGAGCGACGTCCATGTGTTTTTTGGCGCCGCGCGAGAGCGATTTACGCTGGCCGAAGAGGGAGAAGGAGAGGTGGGCGAGGTGGGAGGGACTCTGGAAGGCTTTTCTACAATTGGAGCTCTGGAGGATGCAGACGGGCCCGCACTATCGTACGCGGGAGGAGAATCGGACGGCGCGTCGGTCATCTTCGGTTCTGGGACGATCATTGGAGTGTAGCCTCAGTGGGGTCCGCTTTATGCAGTTTCACCAACAAGCTGCGCTGATGGCGCAGCATCCATGAACGCGACATCAATTCAACACTGCCACCATCGCCAAGTGCTCCAGTCCAACTCCAGTCTTCAAGTTGTCGAGTTCAAGGTTTCTCCAGAGACGGCGTGCTGGCTGCGGAATGGTTGGCCCCTAGAAGCGCGTGCAACAAACGAAACTCTGTAAAATAATAGCTCTGTGCTTTGGGGGCCGATGCTCTGTGGGACTTCCGTTTCGCTCATCTTGCGCCTTGGAATGATTCAGATTTCTCTTGCAGCACTCAAAAGTTGCCCCAAGACGGCTGAAGACAGGAAGACTACTTCAACTCGAGCTCCAAAATGGGACGTAAAACATCTCAATTGCCTTCGCTCTGTAGCTCGGTACGCTTCACTCGTCCTGGACAAGTCCTGGAGCTTTCCATCAAGGACACCCTCTGTCAGTGAATAACATAGCCATTCAGCACAGTCTTTTCTATCTCCCTCGACACAGACCGCCATGTTACGCTCCGCTCCGAGTCCCGCACTGCTCTAATCTGGTATCTTCATTCGGCTTACTCCAGGCTATTTTGACGAAAGCTCTGCCAAGCGGTCGCGTGTTGGTCTGGAACGTCTCCACCGCTGCGTACCCGCCATTCAAAAAGGAGAGGAGCATCAAGCGCATCAATGTGGTCTGTGCCCTGCGTTACCTTACATCCCACCGAGCAACGAAGGCGGATTGGCAAAGTGCTGTATGCTATCCTATCCTGCTTCGATCCATATCCAGTGAGGCATCCTTCCCCACCCTCAAGCAGGCGGCGCTTGCCCCTGACTTCCTCATGGCCACCGTCGTCAAGCTTCGCTTCCACTTCGTGGTAATAACTCATTGACTCGCGTGATTGCTTTTAATGTATCTTTCGAGGTATTCATATTGAGTACAATAATTTTAATTTACATGATATTTATTGTTCGCTAATTGTCATACGAGGACGAAATCATCTTCAGGGCCCTTCTCGTCTGCGATCATGTCTACCATAACCTCATCCTTTGTGGGAAGCACCAACTCAGGCGCTGCAGGCGACGCCGGTGGTGGTGTTGAAAGTTCTGGCTCGACATCAGAATCGGACTCGGGTGCAGCCAACTCGGGAAGTGGCGCCTGGACCTCATCGTCGACAACCATCGCACAGACTTCCTCCTCCTCCTCATCAACGGGAGGCTGGTCCTGCTTCGCCTCGTGCTGCGCTGCCCAGACGCCGCGCCAGAACGCCTCCACACGCGCCGCCTCCGCCTCGACCGCGCGCGCAACAGCGCGCCGCCGCTCGCGCACCCCGCGGTCGCCCCGGCTCTCCACCGCGTCAAGCGCCACTAGCAGACGGTTAAGCATCTCGTTGTACGTGTGCAGCAGCACGTTCGTCGGCGTGTAGGCGAGCTTTGCACCCTCCGCGAACGAAGAGGAAGAGGACGAGGACGAGGGTAAGGATTCAGGTACGGGGACCGACACGACGGTGCCGGCGCCCTGATAGTCGATGGTGGCTGGGGCAACGAAGGATGCTTTGAGGGAGTCGAATTGGGAGGCGAGCGCGGAGATGGCGCGGAGGGCGCGGTGGATGCGGTATCGGCTTTGGATTGTGGTGGCGGCCTCTTCGAGGCGCTCGGGGGAGGGAAGGGAAGAGGGCTGCGATACCGGGGATGCCGGGCTGGGTGTGCGCTCCGTCACGGTGGTCGGAGGGGAAACGCTGCGGCGTGAGGGGGATTGAGGGGGAGTCTGGTATTCGGCATCCGAATCAGCATCGGGTTCCAGAGGGAGATCCGCGAGAGGGGTACTCACGGTTTCTTCCTCTGTGGTGCGGCGCGCCTGCTGCTGCCTTAGGGCGTTTTCGTGAGCCAAGCGGGCAGCGGCCTGTTTGCGTTGTTCGATGGCCTCTTGGTGTCGCTTCGCCTCGAGGAAAGCCCTCTGGCGCGGGGTGAAGTAATAATCCTCCTCGTCAGACTCGTCGGGGCAGTATCGGGAACGCGCGAGGCGTTGGCGTTCCCTCTCCTGGGCAAGAGCCAGGTCGCGAGCGCGCTGCTGCTGCTGCTGCTGGGCCAGAGCTCGGGCATATGGAGAGGGCTGGTAGTAAGGAGAAGGCTGGTAGTATGGAGAGGGCTGGTAGTGGGATTGAGGGCGAGGATAGAACGAGAACATTTTCACGGCTGATTAGATGCGGTATGGGTATGGGTACGATGAGACTCGGGAGAGATTATATACCATTGCATCAGATATTCGGGAACATCATTGAAACCCAGAGGCATTTCGAGATTTTTCTTGAAAGTTCGGTGCTATTCCAGGAAATACTACGTCATCCGTCAAATGGCCTAATCGGGAAGTCGAGCGTTGAGTTCCGGACACCGACTCTCCGGCGACTCGGAATGACTGGAACCAGCTTACAACCAAGTCAAGTGCGATCACAAAAGCACAGTCCGCAAGCTCCGGCAATATAATCGCAGTCAAATCATGCTCGATTTGTCTGCGGTTACACCATCAAACTGCGGACTGTGCTTTGACCCATTCATATATAAGCGCTCTGAGGTGCCATTGCCTCTCACCAACGTCTTACCTTCACTTCTCACCAATGCCTGCCCTTGTTAACGCCACCAACTTTGACCACACCAGACGCTTGGACGTCCCATACCACACAATGGCAACGAGCTCCTCTTGCCAGGCATCTCCCAGATCCCCGCAATTTTTCGACGACATGGGTCGGCGCGGTTCATTCGACGAGGACGATGATGAGGACGAAGTCGCCCTTGCAAAAAAGCGGGAGTGCGCCAAGAGAGTGGCCGCATGGATAAACCAGTCCGCAGTCCGGATCACAGCTGTGCGTGTCTTTCTTTTCGTGCCTCTGCGCCGCAGCTGACAGACAATTAATGCCGCAGATAACGTCCCCGTACATTCCATCGAACACGTCATTTGACATGCTTGATTTCGAGCTGGACCTGGACCTGGAGGACGAGACAGAGCCGCAGCTCGTCTACGACTCCGACGCACAATACGTGTCAAAAAGCGAACCATTCGTTCTTTATTCGACTTCCTCCAAGTCAGTTGGAGCGCCTGTCATCCACGCACCCATCCCGAGGCGGTCGTCGCGTTCGCGCGGCCGCCGCCATCATGGTCACTCGCACCGCCCTCGGATGCTTTCCCCGCTGTATGTCATCCAAGAGGAGGAGTCGGAGTAAAAACTAGGAGATTTGGAAACCACACCTTCATTCTTCCTCGTCCCCATGGACGCGAACAGCTGTGATTCACACACTCGTCCTCGCGGTCGGACGCGGGCACCGCCATCACGGCCACTCACATCGGCCTCGCATACCCGATTCGCCGCTCCGCCATTCAGGCCAGCAGGAGATTTCGGAGTAGAATCAGCATCCAGTACATTCGGAAGTCAATCAGCATTCAGTACATTCGGAAGTCCTTTTTTCAATCACATTACGGACGGCGACATCGATACTTGGCAATACACACGGTCTTTGGCATTTGCTCACCTTACATACCCTAGAATAATCACGCAGTCAGTGCGTATCACCTGTATCAAAAAGCAAATTTGTACTCCTACCTAGCATTATTTAACCGTCTCCGGACTGTCACAAACCTTTGTCGAGATCAGACCGGTGAGCTCAAATAGATATCGTATGCCATAGGTAAGGCAGGAGAAGAAGCAAGGACCGCGAATCAAATAGACACGACGCCCCCAAGTAGTGGTGGGAAAGTTCGGTTCAGATTTCGGTTCGAACTTGAACCGAACCGAACTGAACGCGAAGTTCAGGTTCAAGGTTCGGCCAATGCCCGAACCTGAACCGAAGTTCAGGTTCAGGTTCAGGCCAAAAAATATTTTTTTGAACCTGAACCGAACCCCGAACCGATTGGGCATTTTTTTGACTGATTTTCATCATTTCAGGGTGTATTTTCATCCCATTTGATGTGTAATCCCTCACCAATTGTACAATACAATACTTTAGAGGGTCCTGTAGGCTACAGATGTGTTTCTAGTGAAATATATTACTGTTCTAATTGAAATCAAAGTTCAATATTTTGTCCAAATATATGAGAATTGTACTTTCAAAGCTTCAGACAGTACAGATTACCTCTAGGTAAGGACCAATGATATGGCTGACACTCACCAAGTACCCAATTAAGCTTTGGTTGCCTCAAATTTCAATATTATTCTGTGGGAAAAAATTGGGGGTTCGAACCGAGTTCGAACCTGAACCGAACCTGAACCTGGGTTCAGGTTCAAGGTTCAGCGAATGTCTGAACCTGAACCGAAGTTCAGGTTCGGGGTTCAGAGAAAAGTGCCCCGAACCTGAACCGAACCGAACTTTCCCACCACTACCCCCAAGGCAGAACGAGACTTCGAGGAAAAATTCCGGTGCATATCGATTTGGGGACGCAAAGTCGAAGCGCGCGAACGCGTCTTCATATTCGAAGCCTCTTGTGTCCAATTCAAGCCGTAGTCAGCCTTTTCTTCAACTCCAGAGTCCAGAGATTGAAGCAAGTTGGCAGCAAGACAGAAAGGTCGCGTTGTTTGTGTGCACCAAACAGTCCCGGTTTGGAAATTCCAACTCCCCGTACGCGACGGTGGATTTTTCCTCCCTCACTCACTCCTTGCTGCTTGTCTGGATTCTCATTATATTTCTATGGCTGTACCACCTATTTCTTCCTCCGGCGTATTTACAGTCGCAGATTCTATTCTCATCGACGCACCGCGCGAAAAAGTTTGGGAAATTCTGCTTGACTTTGGAACGTACAAAGAATGGTTGGAGTTCTCCCTGTCTTGGCTGTCTCTTCAATGACGGCCACCAAGGAACGCTTTTGTGTAGGGCACACCTTGCCTCTGAGCCCATCAATTCAGACTCAGCTCCTTCACAGCCGCGGTCAAACCCTCGTCACCGCAGCGGGTGCTGCACTGGCAGACCAAACGCCGACTGCAGACACTCTAATGCGAATAAGCCCTGTCCATCTCCCCCCGACAATGGGAAAGCCGAAATTTCTCGGGTCGCAGAAGACCACGGTGCGGATAACGACGATTGACCACGAGAACTACCGCGCGGCGTGGGTCACTGCGGGAGGAATTCTGCCAAAGTGGGCGTTGTTCGCTGAACGGTGGCAGATGCTCACGGTCGAGGGCGGAAAAACCAAATACGAGAGCATCGAGGTTTTTAGCGGGATCCTGGCGTACGTCGTCCGGCTCTTCGTCGGCAACAGCTTGGTTCTAGGAGTTAGGGCTATGGCAGAAGGTCTCAAGAGTCGATCCGAACGCGATTGAATGAATGATAATCTGGATCTCATCGCACTTAGCAGAGGCCTTAACGTTGTATGGCAAAAATCTTGATCCAGGTATTGCAACTGAGAATTGACTCAAACCCATCAAGTTTCTCTCGGCTGGGTCTGACTTGGATCCGTACACTTTTCTTCAAGAAATTTTTTCTCGCGAAATTTCCTCGACGCGAATGTGCGCGCTCAGCGCTCAAACCTCTGGTCTCTGCCGCTCGTCCACACCCAGAACTTCAAAGGCTGCTTTGTTCCACAGCAGAGAGGAGTTTACATCGCCCGACTATGTTTGCGTTACGAAATAGTGAAACAAAACGTCTGGAGTCCATGCCCGTCCTCGATATCTCAACATCTTTTCTGGCTTTCCTTCCTTTACGACGGCCGCAACCAGCTACAGGCCTGTATTTTTTCCCCCCACTGTATTTGATTTTCTGTTCGCCAGCATCATCGATCACGCAATGAGTTGGCTCGAATAATTCCACTATACTATCGTAGGCCCCAGGACTCAAGGCATTCGCTGCTGGTAGCTGCTGATTATTACTCCCATACCTCGATGGCGGTTTTTGCAAGCTCATTCATTTACTGCTATTTGCGGAACATAAGGCGCGCACGCTTTTTTTCCATTTTAGTCACTTTTTTGATGCTAATTTACTTTTCCCTCTAGCACCCTCAGTTCTTGTCGGATTACCTCGGAAGTGGATGTGTTCGATTCCTAGTGATGAAATACAGTGTATAGGCCATCAAATATATTTTTGAGACATTTACCTCCCGTGCTGTGCAAAATCATGCACATTTCAGCTGTTTACCCTCTGACATCGGAGGGGGGGCTCAGATACGTCCAATATTTCACAACATTAGTCCTATCAATGTGAGATACTGCACTGTACACTTTGATTCACGAAAATGTAACGAGAATTGCACGAACGAAGGAAATTGAGTCATATCAAATCGAAGATTCTGTCCAAAATTGTCGACCCTCGTTCATGACAAAGGGTTGCCAGCAGTTTGCCAATTTCTTCACTGGACAATCAAGTCGGTCTATATTACTGTATTGTCCACTCACTTTGGCAAGAACCCCACCGAAAGTTTTGATATGAAGTCAGATCAATGTGAGAGAAAGTGGACTGATGTGTGATGGCCAGACTGATTTGCCTTCACTAAGCTCGTTTCCAAGGCCTCGGTTCATTTATGGCCCAAATGAGTTGATAGTGCAGTAACATATACCAAAACAATTGCCCCTTGAAAAAATCAGCTATGTCCTGCTACCCGTCATCTTGAACGAGGGTAAACACTTTGCGCTAAAATTTTGATGCAATCAAGATTCATTTCGCTCGCTCGGCCATTCCTGCTTGTAATCTCATGGAACAAAATGTTCTATGCGACATTTACAGCCACTGAGACCACTCGGATAAACTTCTGGAAGCCTGGGATCACCCGCTCATTTGGTGGAGGGTCAACGGCTGAAAAATCCGTGATTTCGGAGTACAGGTGAAGTACATGTAATAGAGATATATTACATAGTCTATACACTGTAGTCTTCCTATGCGAATCGAACACGATATGTTTCAAGACGATCTGATAAGAACTGAGGCCGCTAGAGGGAAAAGAAATCTGAGATCAAAAAAGTAACAAAATGTGACAAAAAAAGCGTGCGCGCCTTATGTTCCGCAAATAGCAGTAACTCCAACCTTCAAATTTGGGTAGATGATTTGTTTATTGGGATCTTATGCTCGTTTTGTCACCACATAGCAGCTCTGTACCGACTGAGATAGCCATGCCTACTTATAACCATTCTTACGGATATATCGCACCCACTAGAAAATTGGTTGGAATCAACCTAGCATCAAAACGTTCACGCGTCTGAATTCTGCACAAATTACCTTGAGGTTGAGGCACCAACGAATCACGACCGCCGGTCCGCGATTCAACACCCAAACCCAAAATAGAAATCATGTTCAACTTGAACTATTCAGCCATAGTCGCCTGAAAATCAAAGACCAATATAATGTCGCTGGGATTCTCTACTAGCTTATACAATATACGCAACAGATTCACAGGGAACTGACTTTCCCTAGAGCCGCAGCGAACCCGTCATAGATCGTGTCAATATCCGTCGTCACACTGACCATGTCGAACCCTTCGTTGAAACGTTGCTCCGCCTGATCCCCCGTCAAGCCTATGGGAGTATCAATATCAAACAACCGAGTGCATGAGATGCTGTGGAAATACGATGCCGCTCACAAAATATGCCGGCGACCTTGCCCGCCTTCTTGGTCGCATCGAGGATCTTCGCTATTGCGGCTTGGTGCTCCTTGCCTCCGACTTCGACGCCCATGGACACAGCGAGGTCAAACGGGCCTATCTACAAAGATAGAGCATTAGGTCTACGGAAACAGCAAACGTAGAAGGTAAGTGAAGTGGAAATGAACGCACAAATGTCGCGTCTATCCCCTCTTTCACGATCTCGTCGATGCTCGCAACTGCATCTGGGTGCTCTATCTGCACAGCGACGATGATGTTTTCATTTGCGGTGGCTTTATAGGATGCGTTGATTGCGCCTGCGGCGTGCTGGAATAAAAATGAAGTATGCATGAACTTAAAGGGAAGGTGTTTGAACTGCAACGTTCAACGCACCGTGAACATGGGGCCATATCCTCGGATACCGAGTGGAGGATACTTGGTCGCTTGCACCACCTTCCGCACGATTTCCTAGAAGCATTTTCAAAACAGAAAAAGGGGGAGGATTGAACACGCACCGGCGTATTAGCCATTGGTATCATTATTCCATGCGCACCAGAATCCAACGCGCGCTATTATATCGAATCAGTCGGGATTCAAGCCAGCAATACTCAATTACCTTGATCATCCATGGTTCATCGGCGGGAATGCGAATTAGCGGTGACGCCCCGCTGGCAGCAATGATGTTGGTCAGGTCGTAGAAATGATGGTCTAACAGTGTCAGGTCACTCCGCGACTTCTGGCTGGGACCACAAACCCGTAATCAGGCCGTGCTCTGATAATCAGTTGGTCAGACAATATAAATTAGGTGGTTCCAGATCCACGCACCAGCATCGATCAGGACCCAAGACACGCCTTTTGTAAGGGCAATCGTACGCGCGACAGCGGTACTGCGATAACATTCTTAAACGAGAACAGCAAGGTTCAATCAAGACTCTGGATCTGACCTCGGAAGGGTAAGCCACGCTCCTGCGGCACGGGCTTGTGCGGCGAATTTCTGTCGGAGGGGGAAGTTGAGAGCCATGGTGACAGGGGAGGCGAGTGGGAATGATTTATATGGAGAACGTACGGGCCGGTTCCGTCTAGGGTGCACATGACCGTTTTTATTAGAATCTCACTCAGTCATTCAATTGTGCTGCAGTGTGCAGAAGGTGGTCGTAACATTCGTGAAAGGCGTAAATAGACATGTGAGGCCTGTAGACGAGACGATAGATGGGTATCAAGTGGCGGGAGCGCTTGAAGCGGCCAATTCCGAGTCTCTCTGTCGTCTGCGATTTCGGAAACTGTCCTCCGACCTGGAACCACTGCGCTCGTGTGAGCAGATGTGGTTGCCATAAAAGAAGCAAACAATACTCACAAGCAGCGGCAACACACAATGAACTCGAGGAGGCCGAAGACTGTGGTGAGGATCTACTCATGAGAAGAGGAGTCAAAAACGAGACCGTTGATATCTTGGCTTTTCCACAGACCGCAACGGCTGCCGTGACGAGAGTAGTGAGAATCTTCGCTATAGCAGTAATTACAGCGTTGAGGCTAAGTTCCGAAGAGTTAGACATTCCCGGAGAGAGCAAAGGCAAAACCGTGTTGAACGTACAGACTGCCAATGGCGCTGAAGACGGAGCCCATGGTTGACTTGTCTGTTCGACAGCCAGATCGAGGCCGCAAACTCAAGAGTGGGGAAGGAAGGAAACCAACGTCGATAGGAGCCACTGAATTTGCACCGGGTTGTATATGTTGAATTGCGCGGTCAAAGCCATTAGAAAGAGCAGTGCTCACAAACGTGTGACTCCCTTTGACTCTTTGACTCTTTGTCTGACTTACAATGTGTCTCTAAACGCTAGGTTTAAAAGACACCAGGCTGCTCATTGAACGGCCAACCCACCATGAAAACTCGAATATCTCACAGCACCCATCCAGTATAACCTAGAAAATCTTTGATGTTTGGTGAATCAGACTCCGAGAGCCCTCGAGTCCCCAGTCCTTGGGATACTATTGTCTCGACTCCACCCTCCCCTGCCCCCAGTCCCCTCGTTGCCGCTATCCCAAAGCTTGTTCCGGAACAGGACGACGGAAATGTCGAATACAAGCTGCAGCTTCTGTCACCCTCGCCCGCCCGCTTCGCTCGTCTAGTCACACAAATGAAATGGCGTCTGCTCGAAGGCGGGGGCCAGGCATACTACGAGCTGGGCGTCGCAGACTCAGGCATGCTTGTTGGACTTCCGCGCGCCGAGCTTGAGCAGAGTCTGGAGACTCTTGATGCTATGGCAGGTAAGATGATTCAAATAAATTCATGGACCTGGAAATAACGTTTTCAAGGCGAGATTGGAGCCAGCGTAATCGTCGTAAAGGAAATAGAGGTGCCAGCAGCCATGGCCGGCATTGTGGCCACTCAGACAGACTCTTGGAACGGAAAGAGAGCACGACGACGTCAGGCTTTGATAATCGGGTCAGAAGCGTTTGCGGACGACTCCACGTCTACCACTACCGAAACCGAGATGTCTGCGACGGATGTTGACGACGAGGACGACTTGTCGTCGACCGTTCTCCTTGACCCTCCGTCGCCCAAGTTCCGCGGCACGGCTGCGAGCAATATTTTCTCCATGGACGATTTTGACTCTGCAGCCGAAAGCGGCGACGCAGAGTCCTCCGACGCCGACCTCGAGTCCCCTCCTGCCCCCCTGCGATTCTCCATCGACCTCGAAATCGCATCCGTCTTCAAGCCGCGTCCCGTGCGCACCAAGGCTAGCGCGCACGTTCCTCTCCCCGCAAAGTCCAAACGCGGCTCGAAGATCAAGAAGGGGAAGCACCTTCCAGACTCGCTTTCCCCATTGACGTTCCCTGCCGACCAGGCCGCCATGCCAAAGAAACCCACCAAGGCTCAGAATCGCAGGCAGGCACGGGACCGGAAGCGCGAGGAGAGACGACAGGCACTAATGATGTACGCTACCGCTGCGCTCGAGCCCCAAGCAGACGCGGCGTGCGCAGTGACGGACGCCACTGCCGAGGACCCGGACCTCGTCTCGGGGCTCGAGGCGCTTCATGTGTCCGTAGATGTGGCTCTAGTCTCAGAGCCCATCATCCCTACTCTCGAGTTGAACACGATCTCCGGAGATGACGACGGGGAGGACGACGTCTTTCCGTCCCCGCTCACGGCCACCCCGGTCCCATTCACGGCATTTGCCTCGCAGCTCACCGTCCCTGTGGAGAATAGTGCGCGCGGGAAGGAGGGCGTACCCCGACTCATCGTGGAGGCTCTCGTGGTGCGCAAGATGTCCCTCGAAGAGGCGTTTCTCGATTTCGGCGGCTTTTCGCAACATAATTGATTCGTTTCCGCGCTTGGTTTTACACGACACAAGCCTGAACTCTGTAATGATATAAATTTATGTTACGCTTCGATTTCGTTCTCGTTTCTTTTGATTTGGTTTGTTGTGAATGTACTAAATGTACATGTTGTAGAATACAGACGCGTACAGACATAACATTTTATACACTGCACGTAATGCATGTCCCCCTCCCAACGTCTTGAACGTGTATACTCATAAAAACGTTTCTATATTGTGCTATTACTTACTATACATAGAATACACAGACGTTGCCCTCATACACTGTACATACAGCTTTCGGATCGGTCAATTCTCAAGTTGGCGGATGTAGTTAGGTGCACATAGTACAAATGTCCCGTGGATCATAAAACTGGGGAAGAGAATAAAGAGAGAGGAATGGACGGTATAATATGCAAAGAGGTATGATTAGAGGAAAATGTAGACTCATGCACCTTCGCCCTGCGGAATAGTGGGCATCGGGGGTATACTTGGTACTGCAGGCCTGTTATTCGATGGACGCTTCAGCTTGCGCTGCTCAAGCTCCTTCGCCCGTTGCTCTTGCTCCGCTTGCATCGCGGACATTATTTGGAGCTGCTGAGCAATAAAGTCGGACGTTCCAGGCCTGAAAGCAGTCGGTTAATGAATGGATTAGGAGAATAACGGCCATCTCCACCTCATCCGCAGTATCCGCATAATCGTCTCGCCGTTGGAGACCTCCTTCTCGTCCCGCTTCTCCTTCTTCCGCTCCTTGATGGTGCCGAGGTTGCGTTGCTGGTATACACTCTTCGCCCGTTTCTTCATGGTGGGTGCAGAGCGCAAGCTTTGCTGCATCATGCGAACACATTCCTCCATCAAAGCGTCGCTGAACTAATGTCAGAAAACAGTGGAGCATTATACGGACGAAAGCCGTACGTGTGCCAGTCGTAGTACAACCGAATCGAGACAACGTCTCGATATTTCTGATTCTGAAGGACCTCCAACGGAACAGGGCCTTCGCCGCCAGCGTAGAAGTAATCTCTTAAAAACTGGCGAAACGTTATCATCACCGTAATCATCGACGTGACATTGAGAAATTACCTTCAGCCACTTGAAAACAATGTCTACCTCCTTATCACTCAGTGGCTTCATGTCGCTTGAGATATCCGACAGCGGCGGGACCAAAAGCGCTTCGAAGATGCTGAGGATTTCCTTCCACACCCTTGTCATCACCATCTCCTTCGCGGTGTCGCTTAGGTAGGTATTGAGAGTTTGGAGATTCGCGTCGAAGTAGTCGAACAGGGGCAAGATGGCCTGCTCAATCTCCACGTCCGTAAGCTCGTCTGGTCGAATGCGAGGCTTTTCGGCACTAGGCAACGGTATTTGAACTTCGTTAGAAGAGTTTCCGAGCGCCGAGCCCCATAGCGCGGTCACGTTGCTGATAGCTTTATTGTAAACCAAGCCAGTGCCTCCACCCTTGACCAACGTCTTGAGAACGCTTCGGGAAAGGCATTGTTGGATGAATGGCGACATCTATCATTGTGCGGTTAATTTGAGTTCGGGACGATAATAATTGATGGACCCACCTTGTCAATGAAGATCCGGAGCATGTCGGCCTCTGCCCTCTTCAGCGAACGGAAACCACGTCCAAAGTAGAATTGGATATCGTCCTTCTCGCCTTCCATACTGATCCGCACCAACACTCGCCCTTGTGAATCCAGATCCATCCACAAGTCGTGCGCCAGGAAGTCGCCAAACCGCTTAGGGTCCAGACACAGGTACGCTCGCCCGACAGTGTCGTGCTTGCCCACAAGCGCGCGATCGCGCACGCTGACCATCAACCACAGCGCCTTGTCGACGGAAATGTCAAACGTCTCATCCCCTGCGAAGGTTGAGGGTGAGCATACTGGCGTCTCCAGAAAAAAGCCACTCACACCGAGGGTTTAATGTCTCGTAGATGGTTCGCGTCTTCGCCAACCGCACACCCTCCTCGTTGCTCAATGTGATGAAAGTATCGAGTTTCGAAGAAGGACTGCTATCCAGCGGGACCAGCCCCTCAGCAATAACGATCTTGACCGAGAATAGAAATCGCTCCTGCTCCGTCTTGCTCGGCACGGGCGGGCTTCGCTTCAGCACCTCCGCAATTTTATCTGCCTGCATCTGATTATACATATTGTCCAAAAGCTTGCGCGCAGCTTCGACATTGTTGAGCTTGACGCAGGATTCGGGCTGGAAATTGAACGGTTCGACTTTCTTCTCCCCGGTGATGGCCAGTTGCCGGGCTTTTTCCAGCCAGGCGGAAGATTTCTGTGGTTGAAGGTAGTCGGTTGGTCGGGGAAACATTTCCGCTAAGAAAAGCCCTTCAACGTTCCGGCAGTACTGCTCAATAGCTTTCGACATAGTCTAGAACGAGTGAGTTAGATGTAGTGGAGATGCGATTGAAGCGAAGTACCTTGGATAAGGCGGTAAAGAACCGGGCGTTTTGGTATTCGTCTTCCCATTCGAGATCTTGTAAGAAGTCGATGGGACTTCTCAAAGAATCGAACAGATCAACGATCGAAGAACTGTGGCCCTCAGCACCTTCCGCTTGGAACTGTGGGGTAAAGCTTCATTGAGTAAAACCCCACAACTGTACCACAGGTAACTAACTTTATCAGCAGCGATTGCCTAGCATTAGTTGCGTCAGTCTCGATGCGGCGCTACTCTCGTAAGTATGGCTCACCGCCTCGACCCATTGTCCCGTTTTATTGTCCGTGTTCATCAACCATTGTCGTACATACGGTTCAAAGAACCCGTTTATGTCGAAGTCGACATGCCCCCTTTGGGAACGTCAGGACAAGATAAAGGACGAGAGATAACCAATCATACTGTGGACAAAATGCATTGAACATCCCTAATAACGTCTTGCATCGCCTATAAAGCGCAAAGATATCCTGAATGGGTACGTCCGGGGTGGGCCCGTTCATCGATGACTCGAATAGCCGCTTCTGCGAGGCCTGGATCTCCCGGATAAGCTGCGGAACGGTCGTCTCCACCGTTAGCGACACGAGATCTAGTTGTCTAACATCCATTTGCTCTGAGCCCTCGCCGCAGAAAAATAAAAAATGAACTAACCCAAGTATTGGCTCAGGGAATCGTTTGTCGAGCTGTTTGGCCGCTTTCTCCAGCTCATCCGTCATGAGGAGCAGAGGAAGGGCGCGGTTGACCCCCGGCGCCGACTGCAGTTCCTGCAGCTTGAGCGCGTGCCAGCGCATGGCCACCTGCCGTACTTGTGCCTGCACGTCTGCAAGCCGTGCATTGATGTCCAGGTCGAACCCGGAGCGTTCTAGCAGTCCGCTATCGCGAATTTGCTCGAGCACGGCCAGGAATGGTTCGATTTCGGAGGGTTTGAGATTCGGAATGCCGTCCATAGCATGGTAGAGGGAGGAGAGGAAAGTGTTGAAAAGCCCGCCATACACAGTCGAAAGATATTCACACTGTCGGATTTATTCATTCCGAGCGTTTAGAAGCGAAAAACGGAAACACGCACGTCCTGCGCTGGCCAATGCTCCAGCTCCATGTCGGACATGACCTTTGAAATATGGGAAAGAGCCTCAGGTATACATTCCATGGGAATGTCCTGCCGCTCATAAAACTGCTTTACAAGATCGAGGAAGCATACTGCGCGATATGGATGCCCTATCCGCCACCGTAATGCGCATTCGTTGAGCAGGTCCAGATGTGGCGCGGATAGGATCCCAAGCGAGACCTCATCATTGTCATCGACTTCTGGGCTAAGCATAATCTCGAGGTCAGTGAGGAGGCAGTGCTCGAGCAGCCGTCGGTAGAATTTCCTGGGGGTGGGAGGGATGTAGGTGAAGTTGTGTCCGACGGAAATTTCATCGTCGCCCATGACCTCGTCCTGCAGAGCCTCTCCGTTGTCTAGACCGGCTGAGGCATAGAACGAACGTCGGCTACCTATCGAGGCATTTCGTTGCGGGGGTTCGTAAGCCGAGTAAGATGAACTCGGTCGGCCACCGTAGGCCGATGCTGAGGAAGCAGCTGTCTCTGCGGGGGTAGATTTGGCCAATTCAGGGTTGAATTGTACCATGGCCACGATGAGCTGTTGAAGATGTGACGCCTCGGTGGTCTGCCATTGCTGCCAAGCAGCGTCGGTTTCGAAATCTTCTCGTCGACCAGGGAATGGTGCACCAGCGGTAAGGTTTTTGAGACAGGTCTAACACCCATTTGAGAAGAAAGCTCCTGCACATTACAGTAACACACCTTCAAATCCGTCAACGCGGCTTTTGGCGTACAAATGCTTTTTAGCCCATCGATCTCTTTCTGCACCTCGGACTCGGGAATCCTGAACAACGCGCCCACCACGCGCACAAGGTCCATGTCGGCAACGTTACCACTGACCGTCGCGACAGATACCCATGAATCACGATCCCGAGATGTCGATGCGGAGTCGTAACCAGAATCGCTGGAAGTTTGGGACGGAGCGAGCTTCGCGGTGTATGTGTCCAGTCGGCTGAGGAGTTCCGGAGAAACGTGGTTAACCGAGCGCAGACATTCATGAAGCATTTTGACGAATACAGCGATATGGTTGTTGAGTTCGAGCTTCCAGCCATCTCCGGCAAGCGTCGGCTCCTTCTTGAGCACCGTGGTTGCATGTGTGGCGAACATGAGGATGAGTTCTTCAATCTTGCGGTTTTCCTTCATCTGACGCTTGAAGCTGTCGACCAGGAACTGGCCGTAGAATTTTGCCATGGTCCGCCGCACAAGCTGGTCCGAATAACTGGGCGACAAGATAAGTAGGCGAGCACAAGAACCCAAGTAAACACACACGCCGGATCCTTTCCCATCGCTATATTTTGGAGCTTTTGCTCCAATACCTTGAGAAGCTTCTCGGGAAACTTGACGCTTTTCGGGCCATCGCGGACATCTTTGAAGAGGTCCCCGATAGAAAAGTTGGATAGTGCGGACAATCGCGAGTGCATGTCTCGATCGCGCAACTCCGAGGGCACGGCCGCAGTAGCGGTCACCGTCTCGGTGGGCTTCGGCATCATGAGATAGCTGAGGAATCTGGCATGGAATAAGACGGCGAATTGGGAGCATTAGCAGCGCGCTTACGAGACCCTGAGAGCATAACTGAACGAATATCACTCAGTTAAATGCCACACCATGAATGCAAACCGCTCACTTGAAGAGATCATCGTCACTGACATACTTGGAGACACGATTCTCGGCGGATCCACTTTGGTAACTTCGCCGGGACATTGGCGGTCTCAAATGCACGGGAACGGAAAGACCAGGGGAGACCGCAGGTTAGTAGCGCAGTAAAGGCTGTCCAGGGGCGGAATCGACCAAATGTCAGTACTGCCCTGCGGTAAGAGCAGAAGGTGATGCCAAACACTGGGTGATCGCTTATGGCTCAACCTCCTTGTCGCAGGTACCCATGTCGCTCGAATTTGTTCTCAACGGATGAGCGTCACTTCTACACCCAATGCAAACCGCAACAGTGCACGCCCAGAGCAGTCCAATGCAGCTTCTTGAGTGGCTCTAGCTCGGCTCGTACCACGCTCAGTAATGCAACTCCGAGTCCTTCTCGAGTCGTCGACTTATGCCCATTTTCGAACTTCGAAGCGACAACTAGCGACGAAACAAAGACTCGACGACTCTAAACTGTAAGGAATTCACGCTAAGTCCGCCTCCTCGCCTCATACGCCAGTGGTTGGTGTGTTTTCGTTTGGAGAGGCTCTGAAGGGAGTGAAAAATTGACAGAAACAACTGTTTGCCGGGGACGAAGTCATAAAAAATTGCTCTACATTTCCGGCCTCCTGAATGATTACATCGACCCTGCCGGAATTTGAATGCCTTCGCACAGTTTTAGGTAATATCCGGAGCTCCAAAGCGGACCACACAAACTACCGCTCATATCCAAAATAGGCAGTTTTCGCCAATTGAGAGAGAAAGAACTACGGGGATAAAGCGGCAGGCGAGTAATAAACTGTAAGATTACTTTGAAACCATCGTAGAAAGGCCGCTTTTTCAGAGGGACGGCTACGGCCTAGATTTTTTTGGACCGTCTTTACTGTTCAACGGTCTTCACTCCTTTCTTCCCAGTCCATGCCTGAAAATCAACTGGATCGATTCAAAAACACGAATTGCTCCTGCCCAAGATCTTCCGGCGGGGGAGACGGCCTCGATCATACGACTTAGTTCACCAGAAAACATTGACGGCGTTTCGCGTTCAATGAGCGGAAGAACTTGACGGCCAGGACGAGAAGGGGCGGTAGACACAAAAAATTCAAGGAGAAGGCTATAGAGAAGGAGATTCTCAGAAGTATATAAGGTTCCGTATTGCAGCACGGGGACGATCAGCATTGTTACCGTATGGTAAATAACGAAGGTGAAATCGTCCCATTCAACTTGAAGTGACATCGAGTATTTATTGCGACAGAGACGGGATGTCTTCGTTGACATTGGATATACAAATTTACTGCGCAATTTACGAAACGGAAGAGAGAGACACAGAACAGAGAAATCGTAGCTTGGTCGTAAAAATAGAGAGGAGTAAGGAGAAAAATCGTAGCATCGTAGCTTGGTCGTGAAGATAGGCAGACGAAGGAGAAAGGAGGGAGCACAAAAGTAAAGGAGACTCATAGGCGTTCGAACTGTGATCAATCTGAGAACGGAGGGTTAGAGTTACTTGTCCCGGTTGATGATGAGGGCAAGGACCTGCATTGTAACCAGCTCCATAGCCATCTGCAATTAGAGCTACTGGGGTTGGTTAGGGCCAGGATAATAACTACCTGGGCCATATTGCGACGGCGGATAATAGGATCTATTCCCAAAATCAGGAGACGATAGATCAACACAGCAGTGCTTACGCAGGTTGTTGTCCCGACGGTGACGTGTTGTAAGGGGACGTAGAGGTAGAGGCGTGGCCACGGGAGGCATAGTTTGGATCATAACTGACTGGACCATATTGCGTCTGATAGCTGTATTTATTCGCAAAAATCAGGAAATAATGAATAAAAAAGGTAGTGTTTACCCAGGTTGTTGTCCCGACGGCCGCGACGTAGAGGTAGAGGGGTACCCAGTTCCATAGGATCTATCCGCGGAGGTCATGGCATACGTATGATAAATACAACGGCTGCCGCATACCCAGGTTGTTGACCATGCGCATTCGAGGGGCCAGAGGCTGGAGGCTGACGATGGGAAACATACTGCCGACGCCAATGAGAGTCACCGCTCGAAGAGTCTCTGCTTGCTGGTCAATGGGAGCTATGCAAAGGTATGCGAGGAAAACCAACGCTGGTGACGGAGCTGGCGCTTGCGACGCCTGGTAAGGTGGCATGGGCATGGCACTGATTTTGCATGTCTAATGACGATACAAATATGAAAGCTAAAAACTGACTTGTACAAGTTGTTGCCAGGAACATTGACCGGTGCGGGCTGCACTGCACTATGGCCGCTGGGAATGGTCTTAGTATGGTCTGATGGCAAATAGTGAACTCACCGAGTGTCGGAACCGCTCTCGAATGAAAATATGCCGCTAGAACTGTGGACCCCAGCTTCAGGTTTCTCATCGGCAAGAAACTGAAAACAGACCTGCTTCGAGTGGACGCCGTATCCGAGTGCGAAGCCGCACTGTGAGGGGGTCTGACTGACCCGGAGATCGAAATCGGCTGGCTAGAATCGAAGACATGAGGCAATAAACAAAAGCCATAGGTAGAAGCACCCACGATACCGGAGGACGCCTTCGATGTTCGCGGGCTTCAGCTTCGGCTTCGGCTTGGGCTTGGGCTTGAGCTCGGGCTTGGGCTTCTTCTCTGCAGTAGCTTCAAAATGTTTTCCAAGCCGTTCGAATATCTCCAGCCACACACCTTAACCGCTTCGATTGGGCCTGCAATGGTAAGTTGAGTACTAAAACCTATGTCGCTGTGTCTGGGACATACTTGATATTTTGCCCAGGCGATCCTCATCGCTTCACTTGTAGCGTTCGCAAGCCTGGCATTGTACCTTCCAAAAAACCAGTTTTTGAAGGCCCCATCTGCGGAATGGAACTTGGCCAAATACCTGGAGAAATGAAACGATGCACTCAGAATACTGCAGTTCGACCATTAAGAACAAGCACGAACTGTTCGAACTCCTGGACGGTTTGTGCTCGAAGGGCCTGGTTTTGCTCCTGAACGTTTATCGTGCGGATATAGTGGTCGATCGTCTCTTTAATGGTACCATATTGTTCCTGGCTTATCGTCTGCATAATGGAGCATTAGAATGGGGTGGATGCATCGACGTGACGCATAAAAAACCCACCGGCATTTACAACAGCACTGGAGGAGGACGGGGTGATAAGCGGTTGGGGTAAGGTTCTGATACAGCGGCCATGGACATCGTTTTATAGGTTCTGGACGAGTGTGGGGCCATCTGTGCATGTCGTCCGAGTCAGAGGGATCTCAAGATTCAGACAAGTGCAGAAGGTCGCTATTCTACAAGGGACCCAAACCAAATGGGGCAATAAAGCTTTAGTAAAGAGTGATCGATCGATCAATCGGTTCCACTTTCGTTGCGCCCACAAACTTACACTGCGCCCTTCAGAGGTTGAACGACTTCCCTGGCAATGGCAGACCTTTCTGGCGAGTTCAATCCCGACCTTTTTCAATATGAGAGATTCTGGGTCAGCATGCAGCCCTTCCTCCTTGCACAGGGCTACCAGCTTCGACCACGTTACCATCGGGACTGGATTCCCTCCTGGACCACGAAAACGGCATTATTCCAACAGTACGATTACGAGGATAGCGCTACAGTATTTCATGTGATGTTTATTTCTCCCCTGCCAACAAAATTCAAACTCACCGGACCGTAGAATAATGTTCTTGACGCCACCCGCATTCGTGACGGCAAAAAGGTCATGTTGAAGCGCGTTGAGACCAACAGTCAAGAAATCGAGTTCATGAAGTATTTCAACCGTCCCCCTGTGCGCAACGACCCCAGAAATCGTACAATTCCACTCTTGGACATCATACCAGCGCCAGATACATCTTGGACCTTCCTGGTCATGCCCTACTGTAGGGTGTTCAACTCCCCTCCTTTCCACTGCCGAAATGAATTCTTGGAGGCCATGACTCAGTTTCTGGAGGTAAGACTACTTGTCCTCATCTCGCCACTCAATTTTGGCCAGGGTCTACGATTCATGCACAAGCATAACATTGTTCATTTGTGAGGATGTCTGTGACGTGAAACTTTGTAACTCATCCATATCGTAGTGATATTGCTCCCCAAAATATGGTGATGGATGAGTCCCGAGTGGTCCCGCGCGGTTCACATTTTGGTCGACCTCACACTCACAAGGGCTTGTACACCCGCTTATTTTTTTGGAACGACCGATGCACTGTCAGCCCGATCAACTACTATTATATCGATTTTGGCCTTTCGCTATACTATCCAGGAGGGAAGAAGACTGCTTTATGTGACGGCACTCTCAGAACCTTCCCTACCATCCCCGAGCTGTCCACCACAGTGCCGTATAACCCGTTTTTTGTTGATATATGCCAGCTGGGTCTGACAATTGAGAAATTGGTCAATGTATGTGTATGCTTCCAACTCGCTATTTATCTTACCGATGTAACTCAAGGCTTACCCTGACCTCGAGGATTTTCGCCCTGTCGCAGATGCGATGACCGCCACAAATCCCAAGGACCGGCCCTCGCCTAAAGAAGCACTGACTCATCTTCGCAGCATTGCTGCTGCGATGACCCCGTCCAAGCTGAGTGCACAAATTTGGGAAAAGGATATTGGGCGCTGGAAGAAGCTTTCTCGCGCCGTTCTGGGTGGTTGGTATAATTGGCATTTATAGACAACTTGAACAGACAAAACCAAGTGTGTACTATGCTCCACCCTTTTCGAGGCTGTTTTGGTTGCTACTCGTGGACCCTCCGCAAGCTCGTCTCGAGTCGATTAGAGATAGTTGTCTCTCAGCCAATTTCTAATTCGCTGACGGTTCCCGATTTCGGCGGCATACTACTTACCACATTCCTTCAAACTACCGCTTAAAGGGAAGAGCCGAAAATACCCCGTTCAAAACCAAATGGGGAAATATAATGATTGATCGATCGGCCGGTTCCGACGCCGTGGCGATGCGCCTACGCCCACACACACTCTGGAAAAAGTGATGGATTGGGGATCCTTAAAACGATCCTGAAATTAAAAGTATCAGTAACAAAATGAGTAGCCCTTGAACTGTACCTGGGACGCAAAGAATTGACGTGACTGAACCAGCAACCTAGACGGATCGTATCGGGATCCGGTTCTGAGGTCCCGAAATTTCCTGTTTTGGGAGCAACTTCTGCGCTCCAGAAACTGTTCCAGAAATGATTAGTTTCGGGAAAAGTTTCGGCCAAACCGAAATGTAATGTTTCTCACTTCAGAAAACGTGAAGTTTCTAGGAACCTAAAAGCGATCCCGAAATCTTTGGTTTCAGGCGCGGATAACCGGGCCGGGCACCCGAAACCTGTAAGGGCCGGAGGTTCGGCCCGAACCCGGCCCGGTGATCCGCGCCTGAATTGTCTTTAGGCACCCAAAAACTTTATGTTTTCCAGGGTGTGAAACTTTACGTTTCGGTTCGGCCAATCCTCCTCCTGAAGACAACTGTTTCCGGCGCAGTTTCTGGAGCACTGATGCAGCTCATAAAACGGGAAATCTCGGGACCTCAGAACCGGATCCCGATACGATCCGTCTAGGTTGCTGGTTCAGTCATGCCAATTCTTTGCGTCCCAGGTACAGTTTAAGGACTACTCATTTTGTTACTGATACTTCTAATTTCAGGATCGTTTTAAGGATCCCCAATCCATCACTTTCCAGAGTGACAGGCCCACCTGAGAACTCGAACGATTCCCCTGGCAATGTCAGACACAATTTCCGGCAAATTCAACCCCGAACTTGTCAAAACCGAGAGATTCTGGGTTAGTGGTCCTGCGCGGTTCACATTTTGGTCGACCTCACACTCACAAGGGCTTGTACACCCGCTTATTTTTTTGGAACGACCGATGCACGGTCAGCCCGATCAACTACTATTATATCGATTTCGGTCTTTCATTATACTATCCAGACGGGCAGCAGACTGCTTTGATGAGCGGCACTCTCAGAAACTTGCCCACCATCCCCGAGCTGTCCGAGACAGTGCCATATAACCCGTTTATGGTTGATGTATGCCAGCTGGGTCTAACGATCGAGAAATTGGTCGGTGTATGTATAGCTGCTTCCAACTTCATTCATCTGCCTGATGTTTCCCTAGAGCTACCCCGACCTCGAACCTTTTCGGCCCGTCGCCGATGCTATGACCGTCACGAATCCCAAGGATCGGTCCTCGCCTGAGGAAGCATTGTCTCATATTCGCAGCATTGCTGATGCGATGACACCATCGAAGCTGAGTGCACAGACATGGGAAAAGGATACTGGGCGCTGGCAGAAGCTTCAAGTCTCGTGCAGTTCTGGGCGGTTGGTTCAGGTACCGTTGGTTTAATGTTTAAGTTATTAGACGCGCAACATCGAGCCGTATTTGTTAGTCAAGTCTTCTTATTAAGCTCGCAAACTTCGTTCATAAAAAACCCCGTGTTGGAGTGTCGAGAACAACATTGACTTCGCACGATATTCACAGGTTCTCGATCCCCGAGTCAACCGAGTGAACTCGAGCAATGGGAATTAATACAAAGCCGCTGAGATCACGCAGTGCGAGAACAAAGAGACCCATGTCGAGGCAATGCTGTTGACTCGATGGTCCATATCATATCGGCGTGGAGGAAAGCTGTGTTAGTTTCGTGCGAAATTCTCCACCGAATACCAACCGAAGACCATCGAATTGTGAGTCATGCGTGCCTGACTATGTACTGTGTGTACACGGATTTTGGAGATACAGAAGCCGGGCCTCGCCGTGCCCAGTGCCCAACTTCGCCTACCATGAATTTTGCCGATAACAAGTCAAATTTGGTTAGACATTCGAATGTCCTAACGCTAAGTATATAACTTGTCTAAAAACCGCGCACATGGTCCAAAAAATTTAACCAGAATTCTCTCTCACCCAATTTCAAATTCGGGCTTCCAACATTATTACCCGATTTGGGCGCCATAAACCCCGTCAAACAAACTACCACTTAGAGCCAAAATAGGCAGTTTTCGGCGGGGCGGAAAGAAAATCCAGTAGGGATGAGCCGGGAGGCCGAAATACCTACCTAATCTCAACTTGTTATGTTCTGGTATTAGTGCCATAAGTATATCTCAAAAATCACCGGGATCAGCGCAAGAAGGCAGGTAGTAATCTCACTAACCAGAGCATGTGTGGCGCAACATCCCATATCGATGGCTTCAATGGCGTGTGAGACCTAATACAAAGCCAACGCGTGAAAAAGTGCGGCCCAAGGACAAAGAAACCTATATCAGGCAAGCTGTTGACTCGTTCTGCAACCGCTCAGCGCTAATATTTGCCTGCAGGAAAGGCGGAGTTTTCCGAACTCCGTGGTCATCTGGAGGAAGGAAATGCGCTAGCTTTATGGGATTTCCGCCGAAGATACTGGCACTCCAACAAATGTGACTCGCTTCACGGCTGTGAGCCTCGAATCCCATCAACTGATAGGAGTAGCGGAGGCAGAAGACACCAGATCTAACGATTTTGCGAAGAACCTGCCATAGTCGATTTCTCCATAAAATTTCTAACTCCTTGCGATCTAGCACGCACCGGAAATCAAAAGGATCGATGAGCACCGCGGAGTCAACATTGAAATTTTGGGGAGGCGACCGCAAATAAACGGTATGGAAGTTGTCCGTGCCTCGTGTTTTTGTAACGAGCGTGCCATGCGAGATGGAGGATAAAGAACATGAGCATGAGTCGATCACGCGAAGAAACCATAATGGCACTTACTTTACTGTGATCCGTTGCTAGATAACTTCGAAACAGATAACTTAGATAGAAAAGTATTTGCAAGGCTGGCTGGGTTTCCCAGAATTTGAGGGTCAATGTTTCGAACATTGGTCTGGCGATTGCGGTGTTTCCGTACTTGCAAACTCGCGCTCGACTGGCCGGTAAATCTCTAATTATATATATCGATGCAGAATTACAACTCATCATGGGTTTGTAATGGTACTTGCTCGCCCTCGGGAACGACAGGTATCGGTGTCGGTATCGGTATTGTCGTCTCTGCCTCCACTTCCGGTGTATCCGCAACGCTCGATGTCTCCTCCGCAGCTGCCGATGTCGACGTCGGCTCCTCACTTGTCGCCGTCGTCGTCTCCTTCTTCTTCTTCACCGTCTTGGGCACCTTTCGCTTCACGAGCTTCATCAGCGCCGTCTCCAACACCTTCGCCCGCGCCTTCATCTCCGTCGTTTCGATGACCGGGTCCTCGTTCATCTTGACCTCCTTCTGCTTCTCTACCCACTCGTTCAGCCACGTCTCGTGCTCCTTCAGCGCCTTCTCCAGCGTGTCGAGCTCCTCTTTCGTCCACTTCGACGGGAGTTCGGCCGCCGCCTCGATCGTCATATTTTCCCTCGCCTCTTGAAGGAAAAGACGCGTGCTCCAGTTCCACATTTGGCTGTTATTAAGCGCCTGCGGGAACGCCTCGATTTCCTTGTACCGGTGGATAATGGGACGTTCAAGGGTCCTTGAGGAATATATAAGCACATCGAGGAGTTTGGACAGAGCAGATCTCTTACTCAAGCGCATTCCGCTTATCGAGGAATTGCGAAGTCTCTGCCACGTCACCCTTGTCGTGGAGCCACGCGAACGATTCGTCAAGCTTTGCGGCGATGGCCTTGCGTTCCGCCTCCTGTGAACAATGCTTGAATGGCGTGTCACGATTCTCCTCGTCGAGGAGATCGCGCATCCGATAGAGGTAGCCCTCAAAGGAATTCCGGGCCTCTTCCTTCCTCGCCACTGCAGCCTCGTCTAGATCGATTGCGCGCAGCCTACGGGATATAAACAACGATAAAAGCACGCGACGTTAAAGACTCACCTGCTCCGGGCATTCTTTTTGTGGTCAGCGGTCATGGGTGGTATGGTGGGGAAGACGACGGTGATGTTAAGGGTGATGGTATTGTCCTTAGGAGTAGCCTTCTTCTTCTCTTCCTTGTCTTTTTCTTTCTCGGGGGTAGAATTGGTCGCGCCAGACGGTTTAGCCGACTCCGAGGAAGAGGTTGACGATTCACGAGGGGGAGAGTGTTCTGATGAAATCTCAGCCTCCGCAGATGAGCCGCCTGCACCAAAGAAGCCTTTCAGCTTTCCTGAGCGATACTCTCAGCATACGTCCTGAAGATTATCTAAAAACATACCGGCGATTGAGTCGTCTTTGATCTCTCCAAAGGCGACAGCGCTAGAGACCGAAATGAAGCCTGATTCTGACAAAGAAACTGTGGCCTTGACCACAGGATCCATGGCGCCGAGTTCAGTCAAGTTCGCAATGGCCTCCGCCACACCTTCGATCCCGACTTCTAGGAATCTTTTAGGGAACCCTCTGACATACCACAAGTAAGACGCTGCAATGAGAGGGATTAAAATCAACTCACGGCGCGACGGCATCCTTGTAATCAAAATTGATGACAAAGTCTTCTTTGCGCTTGAACGTCAAGGTCTTTTTCGTGCCGACCTTGGACCCAGCGGGGAAGATCAAGGAGGTGATCGTCCTGGGCGTAGAGGCCGCGGCGAGATAGGACGCTTGAATGTCATAGAGGCCAATGTCCGTGACCTTGATGTTTTTGGTTTTGAATTGCCGGCTCAGTCCAGCTCCGTGAAGGGCCGCGCCTGCAAGGATATTTAAATTCAGGGGATGACTTGGGTATCCACAACGTACCCAGAACAGCTGCTTCATCGGCGTTGACATTGAGAGCGATCTTATCCCTAAAATGGTCTTAGCATGATATGACCACCAACTAAGTTCCACGCACTCTCCAACGGCAGCTCTAATTGCTGCCTGAATCATCGGTGTTCTCGTGCTGCCCCCGGTAAGAATAACAGATGTGACATTGTCCTGCTTCCGTCTCAGCGACTTGGAAATAAAGCGTCGGTTGACGTACCAAAGTCAGGTCCGCATTCCGTAAGGCATCCTCTATAGGCCGCGCATAACGATCTTTCAAATCCTCACAGGCCGTTTCAAATTCGGCGCGCGAGACTTTGGTCTTGAAGTCGATATCCCAAGCTAAGCTCTCCACCTAGATCCTCGCGATTAGTGCGAAGAGCGTTAAACAAGGCCAAGTAATACCTTACCGTCGCTGTAGCATCATTGTTGGCACTCAAAATGGCCTTGACCCGTCCCGCCTCTTTCCATAGCTTCGCCATACCACGCTTGTCCTCGCGGATGTCTTTCTTGTGCTTGGTATTGAAAGCTTCGATGAGAATCTCTCGGAGTCGACGGTCCAGTTCCGTGCCACCGGTGGCAAGATCGTACCCGACCCCGGCGACGGCGATTTGAGTTCCAGATACAGTGTCAGGGGTCGAGAACGAAACGAGCGTTGCACGTATGGAAGACGCGCCGGCATCGTAGATGATGTGGTACTCGGGAGTAGGGAAGGTCCGGGTCATCGCATAGTTGACCGCCACAGCAGTCCCGTCGTTGATTAGGGTGAGTGTGCGCATGCCAGCGACCTCGACGGCGTCGACCACTGCGTCCCGTTGGAACTGGGAGAAATACGGTGGAACGGCGATAACAACGTCCGTGACTTTCTCGCCAGCAACAGCTTCTGCGAGTTGCTTCACGTATGAGAACTGCATCCCCACAAGTTCTTCGACACTCCATTCATTACCGTCGGACTGCTTCAATGCGACCGTGTTTCGAGAGGTTTTTATGACCTCAGCAGTGGAGATGGTGGTATAGTATGACACTATGTCGCTGTCGAAGGGCGCTGCTTGCAGGTACTTCAAGGAGGAGAACGAATCGGAGGGAAAGCGAGATGCCTAGCAAAAATATTAGAAGGGACACAACTCGGTCTCGACGTGACCCACAAGGTTGAAGGCGTCCGAGCCGAAGAGGCGATCGGTCTTTTTCCATCCGACGGACGCTTGGATTTTTCGTTTCGAGTCCTTGTTGAGCAGAACGTCAAACGGGACGCCTGGGCTCATTACCGAAGCCTTGATCCAGTCCGTGCCATAATCGATGGCAAGCACAGAGGCAAGAGTAGAGTGGGGGAGGAGAGCAAAGAGAGCGACGGCAAACGGTATGATATGCATAGCGAACCACCGATTACTGCATTAACGCGTTTTGTAAGTAGAGGGAAAGATGGAAAGCTGTTCTGAAAACGTAGCGCCACGTCGACAAGGGCACGCGATCACGTGGACTCATTTAGCCTAACTTCGACGATACGCGGATTTACTCGCTGAAGACTTCGAAGAGCAATTTCAATGAGCATTGGGTGAAAGGGAAAAATCGTAAGTACGTGGTGTTTGGGTGAACGAGCTCTTCGAGTGGCGAGGACTGATTCGATAGCTATAGGAGGAGTCTCGTCTCTTTTTTACGACCACATTACTGATAACGGCGAACGAATCGTTGTTTCCGCAATATAAGTAACAAGATCAACACCACAAGAGCTTTATTCTGGTCTTCCACAATTGTGGGATCACGAATCCTGGAATTTTTCTCAGCACCTTTTTAGTGTTGTATGTAACGGAATCCTCTCTGGACGCGGAGGAGCCATTGCGGACATCGACGTGCTTCAGGATGACTGTTTACCGTCACGATTTCGGATGGCGTCTATGTTTCGTGCAACTCCATTTTTTTTCACTGTTCTCGCGGTCCAGAAGGGATCCAGTCCGGATGGTAGTGTCACCGAAGCTGCGCAAGAAGGAAAGGCTGCATGTCAGTGCATATTAACCCAGAAACTTTTGTGGTCATAATGGTCGGGAATCGGGATTGAACTTCTGCTATTTTGCCAGGATAAACTTAGGAAAAACGTCCGATGTGTGGGTGAGTTCCAAGAAGGCTCAGATCTAGACAGCGTCAGGTAAATCCTCTTCCCGACTCCGCGCTCCTTGGATGGCGATAAGTATATACGCGGGGCAATACGCGGGCGTATGTCACAATCATAGTATGTGGCCGGGGCCAAAACCCTTGAAAAGTTCCACGGCGTGACGTCATTTCGCGGTCGCGTGACAGGATAATGTCCATCAATGATGTAATAGTGGCAGTCATGACGCGCAGCATAGCCATGACGCGCAGTGTGTCGTGGGACATATAAAAGATCGAGACTGTCTGACTTTTTTCCCACTGCTCCATCCGCACTCATCCACATCAGTAACGAAAAAAAACCGAGTTCAACTCACGAAGACAGTATGCTCGCCTTACACCTTGGCACATTCCTCATCTTCAGCGCGTTGGTCCTTCTCATCGTGGCAAGCATATCTGCCCCCACGATAGCTAAAATCGACTTCCTCTCTATTCCGCTGTCGAACGGTAAACTTCTGCCGATGATTTAGTTTAAGTTCTCCGTACTCATTTCTGTTCAGGGTCCTCCGTACACTTTGGCTCTCTCGGTTTCTGTATTTTGAACCCGGATGGAAACAGTTGCACCCCAACGGGCGTTGGCTATAAAATAGGTTAGTACCCCGTCCTTTAATGTCGATGCGTTGCTCAACGGATCATTCAGCCAACGAAATATCTGCCATTGGCATTAGCCCATTCTCGGGTGCCAAAGCCACATCCTTACACGGCCTAACGGAGGCTTTCATTCTCCACCAAATTGCCGCCGGAATTACTGGGATTGCATTCCTGCTCGCAGTTTGCTCCCACCGCCTGGGATATCTCTTCGCCTCTGCCGTCGCATTCATCGCCTTCGTGGTCTCGCTTGCCGTACTCATCGTCGACTTCATCGTCTTCGGCGTGAGTTATTCGATCCTTCCCGTCCTTAAATCTTTACTCACAATAATTCCAGTCTGTCAAAGACCACGTCGACCACAACGGAGGCAAGGCCAAGTTTGGCAATGCGATATGGATGGTTCTCGCCGCCACGATTGTTCTCTTCTTTGCATCAATCGCAACGTGCTTCGCGTACGCCCCTCCTTTCTAGTTCTGCGCTCATAGTCTCACACTTTTATTTAGTTGTGTTACTGCTCGCCGCCGGCGCACAAGAACGACAAAAACTAACGCAGCAACCTACTAATGATCCGGACTTTTACGACTCTTGACGATACCCCTTCGTGGAATGATGTATTCTATATGCCCACACTATCTAAAAATGGACCTTGCGATGATTTAATGTACTGTATTATTAGACTTTCAATATAGTTTTTGGGGAAGCCAATGTTCTTCACGCTCAGACACGTGCGTTTCGCCAAAAATCAAGCTGCAACCGAATCAACCGTGCGGAAAACGCATATCCGATTAATATTCGTCACAGCAAGAGCAAGAGTACACGCTTGTTTTAGGCATACCCGTTACAGACAAGAATTTGAAAACTAAATAAACTAAAAAGGTCCACCAGAAGGTTGAGGAAAGGTTTGGGAAAGGTCCACCAGAAGCCTGAGGTTGAGGAAATTTCTCAAAGATTCGTGATCCAACAAAAGTGCAGTAAAGCTTCGTAGTGGCCATTTTGTCAACGAACGGGCATCGAAAAAGAGAGGCGAACAGACAATTTAAGTCTCTTTTAAGGTTTAACGCTTGCGGCTTGCCTTGATCCGTGTTTGCCGATGTTAGCCGAGATCGACCAACAATCCCACGGTTGCGCGAAGTTTCAACTTTGGAGACAAGGCTCAGCAAAGATTCAGGAAGGGCACGGAGGATCCTCAAGAAGTATCAGCATCATTTTTTGTTAATAGCAGCTACATGGTATCGACCGTGATTGCGTACATTCATTTTCAATCGTCGTAGACGTAGTCCAAGTCCCTCAAGTTCGATTCGTTCGTTGTCATCAGTAATGTGGTCGGCGTAAAAAGAGACGAAACGGCAGAGCTCGAGGTCGCGCCATACTGGCGCACTCGTGCGCCGCCGAGCTTGGCAAGGTGCTTTGACTCATGTCAGAGACGACGAATGAAAAGAAAGAAGCTGCCTATGTACCAGAATAATCCGGGTGGAAAGAATGCTGTGGAGGGAAGTCTGTAATCTGCTGGCTGTCAGCGTTGAATTCCGGCAACTGATTAGGAATACAGCGTACTGTGCGCCTCCCGTCCGAACGGCAACCTGTCAATACGCGCAGGCGGTGAGAATCCCGTCGAATATGGTAACGGGGGGACGTACAGAGCCGTGGAGGATAATCAGGACGTTCACAATCCCCAATGCTAAAACAGCAGATTAACAAGGCTGGATGGAGGACCTGAATCGAGATGGAACGCGCTTATCATCCATGTAAAGTACATGAGTCCTGCAAAGCGATGGCACTATTCAGGAATTTCCTCAAGTTTTCGAGCGTCACTGATGCGTACCGTCGTTCCAAAGAATGTCTAATAATGGGTTTTGCGTGGAAGGAGTAGCGATTTGGGAACGCCACTTCAAAATCCGGGTCGCCGACAAGACCATCGTGACTGTATATGTATGCGTTTAGACACGAACTTCCGCTTGAACCTTTCGCGGCTTACTGGTTTCGTAGGCGATTACCACAATATACGGTATAAGATACGCCTGTGACCTGGTGTTCGTAATAACGGTGCACTCTCCATCCGAGCTTTGAGCTGCGCAAATCTGTAAGGTAGGGAAGTAAGATGGCAACCACATACTGTCAAGGTGGGTGCCGTTCACCCCGCGGATAATTAAGGTTGCATTTCCTCCCACGGCCGCCGCAGAAACAAGACATAGGAAGATCAAAATGCTCCTGTTCTTCTCCCAGATTGCCCATGTTCTTACAGCTAAAATAGCTAATACCAAATTAGCACGCAAGGTTGACGCAAGGCTATTAATGGAGGAAAGTTTACCCTCCGCGAGAATAATGACAATCACTCTTAACACTGAGACTGCGTGAGTGATAGTATAGATGTGAAGAATCAAGAGACTTGCCTGTGCTCAGATTGGCGACTAGGAGTGAAGTGGTCGGCGTCTAACGCAGCAGAAATTTCAAGAGGATTCGGTCATTTTCCATGATAGTTACCTGACTCAAAGTCACAATCGCGCTCGCCATGCCTGCATAACGTGCTGCCCAAAATAAAACAGTACTGGTTGAACGCCGTTGAAACCAAACGTAACGGAACTGCAAATCATTCAAATGTGAATGAACATGGATGATGGAAGGTTTGGCGAATACATGCCTCGTCAAGGAATGTGATACAGTAGTCGTAAATCTGGATGCGCCTGAATCAGAATGGTGAGGTTGATGGAACGGCAAGAGACTCACAAATAATGTAGCGCTAGCGACTTTTTCAAACAATAAGCTGTGCTGGTATTAACGTCCTTTCACTAAAAGCGTACAAGATAGGCCCTAGCAAGCATTCGATGACTCAATGAGTACTACCACTGATGAGGCTGAACACACACAGTGCCGAGGAGGTCTCTTGACAGACAGTTGGCCGGATTAACGGTGACGACCATGAACACGACCAAGAGAAAGAGGGAGAGCCGCAGGAAAAAAGCTCCGTCAGAGCGCGGTCCAGGACGTGGGGCTTGTAATAAATAAAGGATTTTGGCAGCCGAGGCCCGATGTGTGTTCTGTCGCTGAGTCGCATCTGGAAGCTGATCCGGGGCCATCCCGGATCAGGGTGTATGCTCCTTTTGAATCTCGTGGCGGTCTCCGTCTGAGCAAGAGCACAAAGTGGAAGTGGGTACGACTCGGCAGTACTTGCGATCCAATTGGAACAGATTAACTAAAATCGGACTCAAAAAAAGGCTTAAACAAACGCATATGTAAAAGAGGTGTTCAAATGTGTCCCCACGATAATTGCAGCTGACCTGAATGAAGCCCAGCGTATACTGAGACCGACACACACGTCCACAAGGATTCCCGCAAACTACATAACCGGTACATTTTCGCGCGCGATCTCGCAAAATGGAAGTAGCTGAGGATTCGATGTGGACCTTCATTCTCTCAATATTTCACGCGCTATACCTCCCGCCATGGCCACTCCATGGTCTTCCTCATCTAGATCAACCACGAGTTCAGATCTGTAAGACGGTCAGCACCTGAAGAAAATAAACAAAATACTAATTACTCTAGCCGCGAGATATAATTCCCATCGAGTTCAAGATCTAAGGCTGGGCCGGAATAGCTAGGGTGGAGACTCGGTGAACCCAGACTAGAAACAAAAATGATACGCACAGCTTGTTTCGGAGAGTGAATTGCAGAAAGCTGCGCCAGAATGGATCCTGCTGCAAAATCTTGGCGTTCCCGATTACGACCAAAAGTTCCTTAGCCCGGGTGATGGCCACATTCATCCTGCGGAAATGAATTACCAAAGAGTCAACCATATGAGCTCTTGACATGCCGCTTCCTTTCGTAAACTAGTCCTAGCCCTCTCGCAAGGTCGTCCTTCAAGAAACGGGTGCTCGAGCGGACGCAGGAGATGATACAGACCTTGAATCTTAATCAACGTGAGCCGTTATTTGGAATTGAATGGACTCACACGCATCTCCCGACCCTGGTAATCTAGACAGAAGATTTCAGTTCATCGATTTCGCCTCTCGAAAACGCAATCACCTTCCACAGTGCCAACGTCGACGGCGCTCAGCCTCTCTTTGCGCAGGTATTCACGAATCTTCCAAACTTGCTCCCTAAAAGCCGACATGACACCGATTTCCGACGCTTGGAGAGGGGGCGAGGAGGAAGCGCCTTCGGCTAACAGCGAAACTATGGCGTCTACGGTGCACTTGATCTCGCCAGTGTTGTACCAGGAAGCACGCTGTTAGGCCGGTTGTGAAATAAAATTGAGATCGAACAGTGGTCGAAATACCTCATCCACGCATTCTTCTATGGATTCGCTACCGATGAAGAGAAGTGGGAGACGAGGGTTCGGCAGGCGAGACCACGAGATAGTACCGTTGACAGCACATGGTACTAAGGTATCGTCGTAAAATAGAGTGGAGGCGTTCATTAGAATGGCGGGGTGGCTTGGTTCCTATGTGAGACGAAAACACAAAGAAAAGAAAAGGACACGGACCTACGATAATTCTATACACAAGTTGATTCTCTTTCTTGAAGGAAAAAAGAGAAAATAATACCTTGACGAGATTGGTATACGGCCGGAAGCGCGAGGGTGTTGAGAGCAACGCCTTCTCAGGATGAGTGGCATATACCGGGCGATCAAACAGCCTTTGAAGAAGAGACACGTCGAGTTCAGCGTCTCTTGCCGCATCTGAGGTAACCGTTGGCCCCACTGGAAAAACAAAAATCAACACAAATGCACCCCCGAGATTGAGTATTATATACGTTGGTTGGGATCTCCGCATAGTACGAGTTGCGGTGTAATGGATGGACGGATAGAACCGAAGGAAAGCCCAGTCGAAGGCGCCGAGGACAGATCACCCTGTGTACCTGGTAGAACTACAGATATGGGGATCAGAAGTTCTGGTTCAGCCGCTTGTGCCGCCTGCGTGCGTCAGTGTTGGTATGCGACTCTCGCATTGCGGTCTCACCTCATCGATCAGGAGATGCGTCCAATGAGGCATAATAGGTTCCTTGACTTGTCGTCGTGGATGCAGTGAGCCGACGATATCTGCTTCCAGTCGAGCAAGCGCAGTATTCGTGCAATGAGCGTCCACGAGTATGCCGGCATCTAAGCAAGAACAAACTACGACGCGATAGCGCAGTAATTTATTCCACGGCGGTAATGCATATTTGTCGTTCTCAACATCTAGATAAAATATCACTATCAGTCATCAAATACTAAGGACAATAAAAATGAATACAGCAGTATTGTCGAATGTTTAGGGGAACTTTGTACACTGTGAACTTAAGGTAAATCGAGTGTGGCGGCACTTACCTTCTGCGAATGTTCGATTCGGGTCGTTGAGCCGGAACATTTCGTGGGGTTGGAGAGTGGATCTGAGGCGCATGACAAGAGTATCGGTGGCCGGGTTTGAAGGTGCACAGAGAACGATCGAAGCCTCTGAATGGAAACGAAGGATCTGAAGAACGGTTTCGACGGTAGTCCTTCGGACACACGGTGACCCTCTAGCTCAACGGTGTTTCGCGTCACTTACCTCGTTTTCCCCGTGCCTGGAGGTCCGAAAATAAGGAACGGTATCGGCGATTCGTGAAGAACAATTGAGGACACGGCAAGCTGTAGCGAATCAGCATCTAACCAGAGCTAATTTGTGAAATATTATGAGGACCTTTTGTTCCTCATTCAATCCTGTGTCCGTCCAACTCTCGTCCGGTAAATAGCGCTGCATTAGATCCATGGACGACTCTTGCAGAATGTCATCAGGAACGGGGAAGAGCCATCGCCTTGCGGCACGGCGTCTGTTTGTATCGAACGGCTCCCCCATCGCGTCGTGTAGCGTTTTTGATGCAACGTCCATCAAAAACGACGGTCGGGCGGTGGGGACAAAAGAAATGTTGAACCACAGCGGAAGCACGTCTTCCGGTGTGAAAGTGACGGTTTCGTTCTGAAATGGCCTCGAAAGATCAAGTCGACCAACAAATGCCTGAATGTGGAGCTTCAACGCCGGACAAAAGAAGTCTGTGGGTCATTAAGGAACAGTTATTCGGTATCGGGCGCAACATACGGATGATGCCCTCTCGTTTCCTTAGTGCTCCGACTCGACCTACCTAGCATTAGACCACGCAGGTGATAGCAATGAATGTTACCTACCTTCGAATGCGACTCCGCTTCCGACCTTCCGGGGTTCCAGTACTTCTCTTAAAATGAGAAGATCTCCGATTTCTAGTCTCGGGCTCGACTCGCGGATCCCAGGAACAAACAACAAAAACTCCGCGCCGTCCCACTCACCAACCTTTATGCCGGTTTTCCAAAGAACAATTTGCTCTTTTTCAACAGCTAATTTATGTAATTCCCAAGAGAGCAGGGCATTCCAGTGTTGATGATAGGAAGCTGTGAGCGAGGGTGCTGTCGCTGGCGGTGGATTAGAAAGAATAGAAGACCGCTGGGCGGAAGAAGCTTCGATTATGGTCGATGGAAAAAAACGTTTAAGGTAATCCTGAGTAGGGAAAGGGAGCATAGGAGGAAGAACTTTTAGGGAATGGGGTTGATTTTGAATGTCTTGAAGATATTGGGGTATAAATATTTCTGCCTGAACGACAATGAGGTAAAGGGAAGTAACAGAAGCAATATACACACATATTTGTCGAGCAATGGCTCATTCTGCTGTTCAGTTTCCGTTCCATTTTCCGTCTGTTTTTCCATTTCCTTTTCTTTAGCATTTTCCTGTACGAAGTTTGATACACGACACGAAGAGGATAATTCGACGGACCTTAGGTGATTGTTTGGTAGAAGTTTCGAATATAATATTGGAGGAATGAGGTGGGGGACGCTGAGACGAGGGGCCTTGAGTTGGCGGGTCCCGTGGCGCCGTTATGGGAACGCCGCGAGACGTATTTTTCCTCAGAAGACTTGGAGGGGAGGTGGTTCCCGGAAATGGTGCGAATCTCCCCTTCCAAAAATCGTGGACCCAAGTATCCGAGGGAAGCACGGGTTCATTGATGGTCGAGGAGGAGGTTGGTACGAGGGGAACCGAATAAGGATGTGAGTTTGGCCCAGGGTAATGATTTGGAGAGTGAGGCAGCGGCGGATTTGTGGGGATATACCATCCATCTACCGTTGGGCGGAACGCGATGGGAGGAGAGCCAGGAACCGGGACGCCGTTCCATGGCGGGTAATACGGATTCGGCGGCGGATGGGGAAGCGGTGGGCCTGATATTGGACCGCCGTAGAGACGGCGCGGGTCTGGTGGAAAGCCATTGGGATATCCCACCACCGGTGAGACTGGGTGGGCCCCAAACTGCATTTTCACCGCGTCCAGTCCAGTTTTTCGCAACGGGAACGAAGTAATGAAGGGCTCGCGTGCGGCGTGAAGGATAAGTAGCTGTGTGTGACGCATACAGTCTGTCACATTATTGGTAAATGAGCGGTGATCGCCGGTTACGCTTTGACTGTTCGGCGATCAGGCCGAGAAATTCAACCAAAGTTCACAGTTCGAAATAGCAAAGTTGACAGAAAGCCTCAGAGAGAAAGGTAAGTACCATCAAGCCTTGGCAAACCACACTTCGGCCCTTTCCTCCGCTGTATTTCCCTGAGGGTCCGGCGAATCTTGCGCGCCCCATACACCGTTCTCGAATCCAAACCCGAAGGTACCATTGCTCGCGCCAAACTCGACGTTGGTGCTGCTCAACCCGGCATCATAAGCCCAAACCGGCGAAGAGGCGTTCCCAGTGGGCTAGAAAATACTCAACGTTGAGTCCAGATATTCTCCGAGAGACTCACCATCCCGGTCCAACCCGTCAAGTTGAAGACATTACCATCAAAGTGCGCCAGTTTCATGTACTGCGCTGCGAGGCGGTCCCAGGTGAATGCGAGCGTAGGGACAGTGTAGTCGATAAGTGCTGGGAAGGTTGAGTTGAGTGTGTTGGCGAGTGTGGTGCAGGCTTGGGATGCGGACGATGGCGGAGGGACGATGAGACAGAGCTCGAATGATGTGTAGCCTGGGTTGCTGTAGTTCCCGACGAGGGACGAGAAACCCCCAGTCGGGGGCGTGGCGTTCGTTGGCCTGGGGGTACTGACCAGGGAGGCGCGAGCCAATGCAGTTCCGACAGCGACTTCTTGATACCTAGATACCGTTAGCGAAAGTGCAAGAATAAAAACTAGAGTGTATCATGCCTAGTGTTCCAATCGACGGGTTCCAGGTCGAAGAGCGCTTCTATGATACGATACCGAATTATTTCCCTCGGGTAGAATAGATCGTCGTTGATGAGGATGGCGACTCCAGCACCGTCGTACGGGAAACGGGTGACCATGCTATGGAACCCTATCGTATATTTGGTAAGCTGCCTTGATGTTCAAGCCGACTTCAAAATATTGTACCTTGAATGTCACCACCGTGCTCGATCAAATCATGTCCCCGATAGCTACTCTGGTACTGAGCGCCGCCGTAGGTGGCCGCAGAAAGTTCAGGGTAGCTAAATCACTCGCAGTTAAATCGCGAATTATATATGCTAAGAAAAAGGCGTACTCGTCGACGAAAGGCCAAACGGTGACACCAGAAGTCACTGTCGCTAGAACATCCGCAGGAATGACTGTTGCATTTGTAGCGGGGTTCAATCCATCCGAAATCAGCATTTTAAGCCAAATGGACTACCCAGACTCATTAGCGTAATTCAATTGAATGAAAGAGATAGTACTCACAAGATCGTTGATGCTGGTGATAATGCCGCCGGGACCAGAGGCGACTGTGTGAAATTCAGGCGAGGGTTAATGAGATGAGGGAGTCGAACGCACTGGTTGTGCCGTCAGTTCCGCCGGTTTGGAGCCAGTAAGGCATAGGGTGCGAGGGCTCGAGTATCGGGTTCATGGTAGGATCACCCTCTCTGCCAAATCCATCCGCCAACCTGCTCGTCGCGTTGGCAACTTGGAACGAGTACGTCGTGGAATTCATGCCAAGGGGCTCAAAGATATTGTCATGGACGTATTGCGCGAACGAGGGTTTGGATGGAAGAAGAACCGTTGGCAGATACGAAAGAACCACATACATCAGGTTGTTGTACTGCGTAGGATTAGTACCGTGCGAGGGTAGACCACCAAAAATGTGTACCTGGAACTTTGAGCGGAACTCGGCTGAGGGTTTCAGGTACTTCATACGTTTGATCTGTAAAATAAAGTCAGCAAGATGCTCGGTTTGCAGCACTGGAAATATTACGATATCAAGAACAGTATCCGAAAATCCCAACGAGACGTCGTGGCGAGGCATCCCGGTGTTATGGCTCATCAGGTCAATAATCGAGCTCCCGGTAGAGGCGATAGGATCCACGAGTTCCCACTCAGGAATTATAGACGCGATTTTGGTCGTCCAGCTCACAGGCGGCGTTAAACTTTGGTTCGAAATCAAGAGCCCAGTGGCTGAGATATCGAAAAGCTGATAAACTCGTCAGCGACACTTGCGATGTTTCTGCAAATCCGCATTACTTTAGATTCGGATCCCAGGGAAAACAGGGTGTCGGGTGTGACTGGGCTGCCGTCCGCCTTGGCGGTTCCATAGCCTTTCGTCTCGACTATCCAACCTCCTTGACCGTCCTGTCGAACGACGGCAACAGCGACTCCGGCTGAAGAGTTCCAGTCGGCGAGAATATTGGTCACAAAAGCATCAATATCTGAAGTTAGAATGGTGCGATTGTTAAGGGCGGTTGCAAAGCACAACAGCTGGGCGAAGACGAAGGAAGAAAGAAGAAGCATATTGAATAAAGATTTGGGACACATGCTGGGGGATTTGAAGCTCCCAGAAATCGCACCGCCCCGTAAGACATCGGATGCGCAGTGAAGAGATGTTGAAATGGGCGGTGCGAGCGACAGAAGGCTCAAGGTAGAACTTGAATTAAATCGGTTAACAGAAAGATTTGTGTCCACCGCAGTCTTGATCGCAGTATTAGTAATGGTGTCCTGTACATGGTCACTGCGGTGATCTAGAAGTCGAAAATGATATCCCCAGCCCCGTGAAGCAGTGGCCGACGTTTGGGGGTTCTGTGTGCGTCTCGTTGAGCCAACCGATATTTATCTCTTGGTACTGGGGCGTTACTGCGGTACTGAACTCAAGTGAACGGATGAGTAGCAGGCCCAGTGCTTCTTGCAGCCGGGCCAAATATGCCTCCCAGAATTCAGGATAAACGGTACTGGAGCACAACGGCGGCGCGCTGCAGTCTGCTTGCTGGTTTGAGTTCAGAAACATGACGTGCGGATCAAAAGGTATGACTGTGGGAACATCATTTGTGACGATCGCGATCACGTTACTGTTGGACGCGGTGTTTGTTTGTGTGTTCTGGACCTTCGACCTACATCAACATCGACAAGTCGCCTCATCCGTCCCTCCCGTCCTTCGTCTGACATGTGGGCAAAGCTGAGCCATGCTTTGAAGCCAAAGCAGATGCATGACGAGTCGGAGGCCAATTCCCATGGCGAGGTACTCGCCGGCGTCCTCGAACAACACCCAAATCTCTCTGTATTTCAGCAATCCCCAGAACATCCCAGTCCCCCACCTTCTCCTTCTAAGGGTAGTCGTATGGCGATGTTCAAGCGCCACACGAAGGGATACGACGAATCCCAGAGAGCCCCTTCTCCGATGAAGCTGCCAATAGGTATACCGAAAAAAGTCAAAACTACCTTTGGGATCCAAGGAAACGGTGCGTTCTTGGTGCATTTTTTTCAGCAATATTTATAAACGCGCAACTAGCTTCACAAGTCTCTATTGGCCCATCTTCATCGGCTGGCGCGGAGCTTGGTCGGATTTCATCGCACGACATGCTGAGCCCCACCGCCTCCCAACCAAATACGAAGCGTCGCTCTTCATTCAATCTCTTGAAGCGCCCATCCATCGACGGCTTGCGTTCCCCGACTGAAGCACCCCGCGCACCATCCCGTGCGGAAGATTCGCGTCATTCAGAGCATGACCCGATGAGGGAACCTACTACTCCTTTCGAAATCAAGTCGGGGTCCGTTCGGTCTATTCTTCGCGATCGCAACACTCCCGGTACAGGCCAAAACGTCCGTTTCTTTTCGCGCGATGCGTACAAAGTTATGAGTCCCGATCAATCCATGGACACAGAGTACCAATCTGTTATGACCCACGCCAACAACACGCCTGCACCTCCAGAGGAATCGTTCTTGGAGCGTCTCCAGCGCTCGGGCTCCACAGATAGCAATGTGTCGAGCTCTATGCCACGCTTCGCCAGCATCTCCAAATCCAACAAGTCGAGGCCTACCGTCACCGAGATATTCTCGCCCATGGGCTCCCCAGGCATTGACTCAGTCGCTCCAGCACCTCAATCGGAAAAAAGCGATTCTCAGCTCCTGTCCCAGCTTCCACCTCTCCCCGCACCCGACTTCACCAACTTCTTCGACATGTCCCAAGATCTCGAAATGCCCATACTGCCACCGCCGGGGCTGGGATTCGACGTCGAGATGTCTTTGAATGAAACCGAAACGGAAGGAGAAGGAGGCGTTCATGCCATGACCTCCACACCGTATCGCGACAAGGGCAAGGGTAAAGAGCGGGAGGTCGACGTCCCGAAGGAAAATCTCGCTCCGACCGACGTGGACGAATCGATATTCCACGCCAAGGAAAAGGCGTCGCGCCTGCCTTCCGCTCTGCACGACCGCAGCAACTCGTTTAGCTTAGGGCAGACCATGTTCTACTCAATGGCGCACGGCGACTCGAAGCGGTCCTCTACCTCCTCTGCCTTGGCGGCGGACTACCCCTCCAGCGCCAAGTCGTCCCCGATTTCCGAGTCTTCGCGCGCTTCGTCGCCCGGTGTCAAGGGCCGCAGCCGCGCACTCAGCGAAACCGTGTTCATGTCCATGCTACGCTCTCCGTCCCCCAAGCTCCCGGAGGCGGATATTAACGACGAGTCCTCGTCGGACCTCGTCATCTACAGCGCCACGAAGGACTCTAAGCCCGAGCCGGACCCGTTCAGCGCGAACGCGAACACGTACTACACGCCACAGACGAATATCCCCGCGACGCCGCCGCAGGGTGACAGCGGAGTTGGCTTAGCGGTGCACGCGCGCAATGCATCGAAGGAGGAGGACCTGATTTTCTCGCTCAAGACGCAGCTCGCGCTGCAGACGGAGATGTGCGGGCAGTTTGAGACGGACCTCCAAGCGCGGGACGAGCTGGTGGAGATGCTGGGGAAGAAGCTGGGCCAGGTGGAGCGCGAGGAGGCGAAGAAGCGGAGTGTGCTGAAGCAGTGGAAGAAAAAGGTAGTAGAGCTGGAGCGGGCGTGTCGGTACCTCGAGGAGGAGGTGGAAGGTTCACGCCAGGAGAGCATGGAGCGCAGTATCATGGACGAGGCGAGCTCTGAGGCGCTGAGAATGCTGCACCGCCAGATCGCGGGCCTGGAGCGGGACAAGGAGAGCTGGAAGCGTGTGGAGGATATGTTGAGGGAGGAGGTCGGGACGCTCGAAGCGCTTTTGCGGGAGAAGAGCGACGACGTTATGAAACTCAAGGAAACGTTGTGGAAGCGAGACGAAAGTGAACGCGAGCTCAAGGCGGGGATCCAAGAGGCAAAACGGGAGATGGAGATGATGGGCAACGTGAGCATCGGGCTTATCGACGAGAACGAGCTCAAGAACATGCCGAACGCGAGGGATCAGCGCAGCGAGGAGGAACGCGAAAGGCACAGAGAGGCCGAGCTTGGGTGGGAGGCCGAGAAGGAGGAGCTTGTGGCCGCCGTCGAAAAAGCGAAGCTCGAAAACACTGGCCTCGTCGTGGAGTTGGACAATTACAAACAGCAGCTCAAGGGGCATGAGGAGGAGCTTGCGATGCTCAAATCCGAGCTCGAGGCGCAATGGGACCACTCCGAGAAGGGCGCTGACAAGTTGGAAGCAGCGGAAGCAGCCAAGCGCACTGCTGAGATGGAGCGAGAAACCTTACAAGCAAAAGTCGACGAGCTCGAGGAGAAAATGATGGAGATGGACGCGGAGTATGTCGAATCCGAAAACAAACAGATGGAGCTGGAAAACGATATCCAAGAGCTTTGGGATGTGAAGGAGGCGCTGGAGAAGGAGCGAGAAGAGGTACATTCGCTTTTCTCCAGCCTGTGCATGTCGACTAATTCCGTTGACAGTTGCTGGAGCAGATTCGGGACCAAGATGGTCACGTCAAGGCCCTCCAGCAGACGCTGCAGGCCCGGGAAGACCGCATCGTTGAACTGGGGCAGGAGCGGCAGTATGCGCTCGACAACGTGTCGCGCCTCGAGGAAAACATTCGACGCCGGGACACGGAAACGGCCGAGTATTCACAACGTACACTCCAACGCGAGGCGGAGACGGAGGCGCTGCGCGAACAAATAAGCCGGATGAAGCGCGAGCACGCGAGTGCCCTGGAAGCCAATGCCGCCGAAAGGACAGCAGACGCAGAAAAACAGGCTCGAGCTGCCAAGGAGCGTGCGGGCGATCTCAAGGACGAGATTGAGCGTCTGCGGCGCCAGGTTCACGAACTGCAGCAGGAGAGCGCGAACAAGGAGGTGAAGCTCGTGCAAATCACCAAGCAGCGTGCGCAGGACAAGGAAGACCTCCAGGGCCTCAACATTGCGCTCGATTCGAAACAACAGGAGCTGGAACTCGTGCGTATCTCTCGACATCCTCGCCCCCTGGCATTGATATTCACCTTTGTTTATTTTCGAAACAGCTCAAGCGCAGGATGGGCGTTCGCGGTACAGCCGGATCGACGCCTGCGCAGCCATCGAAGGGCGTCGGCCACCGCCGCGACTCGGCGGTCTTCACCACGCCGAGTGTTGGGTCTCGCCCACCGTCCGTGCTCTCCGACGCGGGTACCGATGGTGGGAGCGCCAATGGCACTAAGATTGCCGCACTCGGGAAGAGCTCACGCCTTAACGCCACCCTCAATAGTTCCACATCGAAACCCGCTCCGCGCGCAGCCGGGTCGATGGGCCCGCCGGCACCAGTGACCAAGCCGCGCCAGTCAGTGACGGGCACCCCCACGCCAGCTACCCGCGAAGCGCGCGCTGCTCCGGTTCTCTCGCGCTCCACGTCTGCGAAGCCTACCTTGACGGGCCCGGCGCCCTCGCCGTCAGTACATCGCCGCGTGGTATCCGCAACGCTCGACCAGGCGACGGCGCGCGTGGTCAAGACGCGCCAAACTGTGAATGCCAGTCCCGTGCATAGTGAGAAGGAGAACGTCGAGATTTCACGCCCTACTTCTCGGGCGCGCGTCCTGGTTCCCTCGTAGTGCGCGCGTTCGACAACGCCATGGGCCGTCGCAGACTATCTACTAGCATTTTGGACCCTTTCTTGAAGTTCCCACTATATTATTCTCTTCCTCTTCCCTACCTCGCCTCTTACCTTCCCTTTTCTTTCCCTTCTCTCGCTGTCGTATATGCTGTGCCCTGCTCTGTCCTAACACCTAGTACTCCATCTGCCCCATCTATATCTATTCGCTATGAACAATCCTCGCTGTGCACCTTCTACTTGCAAACATCCTATGCCTTCTATATACGCCCACTATACTTGTGTATAGACATCGTGTAGATTCACTGCATTTCTCGTACCACGTATATACAACGCATATACACCTATGTATTACAAACATGTTTCCACCAAATCGAACTCATCTTTCCAAACCCAATGTTTTGAATGATTTCCGATGACTCATCGTGACTTGGTCACTTGATTCAACTCAAACCGTGCCACCATGGCCAACAACTTACCCGACGAGATAATTTCAGAGATCCTATCGCCGGCGCTCAGAGTATCGGACGCTGCGTTTTCCACCTTATCGACCAGCTCCAGCACCTCCCCGTTCATGAAGTTTTCAGAGTCGACTTCTGCGTACCTCGTCGTGTCCAAGGCTTGGCTTCGAGTCGCGACTCCTTTGCTGTACCACGACGTGATTTTGCGCTCCAAAGCTCAAGCGCAAGCTCTAGCTGCCACCCTAGCCGCGAATCCAGCCCTCGGACAGTTCATCAAGAAACTGCGCGTGGAGGGGGGATACGCGATTTCAATGCACAAAATCCTCCAGAACTCGAGAAATATCACTGATCTCTTCCTCTCAATGGCAATCGCTTCGTCCGACAATGCGACTGGTCTGTGTCGTGGTTTGCCTCTGTTGGACCCTGTCCGTGTTATCATCGACTTCGGGCGCCCTTGGACGACGGTGTGGAAATCCGCGTCAAAACTCTTGGATACGCTCGACCAATGTATTCCAACCTGGGAGAAAATGGTATTTTGCCCCTCCTTTTTCTCACTCATTCGTTTATACTGTTTAGACTGTGCTCGAGATTCCAAGTCACCTCAAGGCCGATATTTCAGAGGTTTTGGCCGAGGCCCCTAATCTTGAAACACTGGTGGTTTGGCATTGCCATGAGGAATATTTGCACCGGGTATCCCATACATGTGTCCGGTGTTGAGTGAACTTGCAGAACTTCTTTGTAGGTACCCTCATGCATCCGAATCATGGCCACAAACCCATCCTTGAAGCGCATTCGAATCGAGGCGCCTATGTTGCCGCAAAACAAATTCCAACCTGATTTCTACGCTGAGGTGAAGCGAGATGGGAAACTCAGAGCGCTTATAGATTTGGTCGACGAAAGGTAGTCCAGATTCCTATGCTTGCTCCCCGTCTCACTGCCCGTATCTAGTCTTATTTCAGCCGATGGCGCGCCACCACCAAGTCCATCAACTCCTTTCGTGTACCCATCACGCCTTACTGCTAATCCAGTGCAAGAGGACTCTATCTGGAGCCGTGTGTTATATTTCGCCTTGTATCGCGACCCTACGGAACTGAGGCACTGGACCCGGGACGAACGTCCTTCTCGTCTGGCTCCAATCCTGACCTGCAAAAGATTTGCGCGGCTCGGCGTCCCACATCTGTTCACCAGTCCCGCGATATCTTTACGGGCAATGAGGTCGTTTGCGTCGCAGTTAGCGTCAAAACCCGAGCTTGGCAGCTGCGTCCGATCTCTATATATCAACCCCCATAACGACATGACTGAGTTTAAGAAAATTATCGCATGCACGACGGCGCTTACTGAGTTGCACGCCCTCCCGCACTCAGGTCGGCCCATAACTTGGAAGGCGTTCCGCGACATTGGCGAGTCAACTGGCGCTACCCTTCGTGCCTTCCATGGCATATCGGTCTCCAAGGCCAGCAGCCCAGTGGACTCGAAAGTCTTGGCTCTGTTCTCACAGATGCGGGAGTTTAGCTGGGACTCGGGGACGGTGTTCAAGACGGCGCCCAAATCAATCCAGGCAGATTCTTTCAGTCTGCTTGTGGATCTGACGGTCAATGCATTCCACGCGTCGTTTCTGAAGGTGCTATCGCACATGGAGTGTGTCTCAGACTCTCGGTTCCTATGGTGGTTTCTTATATTATTTCACTAGGCTGCCCTCGCTGTGCACCGTCGTTTTCCCTGCTGCGGCCGTTGGCGGCACCGAGTTCTTCCGGAAACACGGGGCAAAGCTGCAGGAGATGACGCTTTCTTCGCTCCAGTTAGCAGACCCTGCGCTCGAAATCTGGCGCAACTGTCCCTCCGTTACCGTGCTCGGCGTGTCCTGCGACGACAAGGTGTGTATGGTGCTCCCCCGCACACATCGACGTAACTCACACCCTACAGCACCCCGCGAGCGCGTTTTGCCTCCAAACACCTGATATCAGCGCGCACCTTGAGCGTATAGTCTTCCGAATTACGCCGCATTACCGGTAAATCGTTCTCGCTTACGATTACTCGTATTGTTGTCAACCAGCGTCATTTCAGGTTAAAGCAAGCGCACCAGACCGCACTTGGCGACCTGATGCTGTCACTAAACTCCACGGCGTCGTTCCCCGCGTTGCGCGAAATCGAGCATCCGTCTTGCCACTGGCCCACCATGGAGTGCGTAGCTTCTTTCGGACGTTACGCTGTTCATCATTATTTAATTTTGCAGACCGGAGATCTCAAAGAGCCAGTGGGTGAAGTGGGCTGAGAGCCTCCACGAGCGGGACATCCATCTTGTCGGCCCCGACGGTGTACGCTGGCGCCCCAGGTTGAAGTTCGTGCCGAAGGGCAAACAGTGAGACACGGTTGCAGGCGCTGCCTGGCTCGCGGCTTGAGCGTTAAACCCCTCGTCTGCAGTTATCGTGCGCGCGCCATTGCTTGGTTTGTCGTTACTGTAGTCTCATGCTCCTTACTGCTGCTGGCCTAAGGCTACCACACCCCTTGGTGCTATAATGTGCTATTCCCGGAATCCATACTCTCGTAATATCTTCCGCATTGCTTCAACTCTCGAGTGGTACCCTTCCTGGCTTCTTTCTTCGGTGCTTGGGGCTGTCTTTTCGCACATGGAACAAAGATATCGCATGTCCTTCAGCTCCGAGGACTTTGTCGCGAGAAGTCGGCGCCTCGTGCCGCTGGAAAGTTGTGCGTATATGCATCCGACCATTGCTTCCAGGCCGTAAGCCGCCCAAAACGATCTCTCATTATCTCCTCGGGCACTGAAACAAATGAAGAAAGAGACCCGCTACTGTACCCATTCACACCCACTCCTCTTCTACAATGTATAAACAGTGTATTGTTATCCACCATCCCTTGTCTCCGCCGAATGCGACTTGCGTTACTTCTGCCGCGGGCTCACGCCCGCATGCGAGAACCGTGAAGCATATTCTTCTCCTGCGCTGTCAGTTCAGCCCTGCTCAGCCTGTCGCAAACGACGCCTACGGTGGGGTACGTGAGGGATGAGGGGGCGTGGAGATCAGACGGAACGTCGCGAGCTAAAGCGGGACAGCCATGAATTGTCTCTTGTTTTTCGTTTGTCGAAATACGTATTTGTGAACTTCGCTGAACTTGAATTTTATTTATTCCGCCTTAGACATCATGCGGTGCTGTGGCTATGCAAGCTCGGATCACGTTCTGATGCAAAATGATGCCGGCAATGCCTTCCGTTTCACTTTCAAACCAACTCATTTCGACAAGAATGACGACAATCCGCGCGATTTCAGCTAGTTAACCTATTAGGTTTACAGGGTCAGACGGAGATCTCGGTCGCACGAAGATATTCTGGCAGCAGCCAATACTTATTCCTCGCAATGTGTACATCTACAGGTGAGATTCTCTATGCAGCACACTCGACACGGTATGAAACTTGAGCGTCTGCGTGTATGGCGGACTTAGGTATTACAACACTTCATACGAGGCAAGCAAATGACTGTCTCATCTTGGCAATAGGGCTTCAACCTTCTTCGTCGCCGCGAACATGCGGTGAACTTTCATGTAAGGCTGCTAATCTTTTGGTGCCACCGACTGAAGGCCTGGAGCGCCCTGAGGCTCGACAATTGTCCCTGCCGGGCATGAAACGCACGTCTCCATCTGCTTCAACGTTTTCGCCATCTATAATACCAAGTAGGTCGGCTTGGCACCGGTGCTTCCCTCGGACATGCCCTTCATTTTAATTCTCCCTTCTTTTGTCCAGCTTCTCGATGGTGCATTGCCTCTCTTCTGAGTTGGGCTTGGTTTCAGTTCATTTCCTGTCCTGCCAGCTGTCCTTGGCGCCTTCTTCCTTGTGTGGGTTCTTCGGAGGCACCGCTCGCTCGAAGTTCAAGAAGCCAGTCCACCTCAAGGCTCGAAATTTGCATTACACGATTTTCGGGCCCTGGGCGCTGGTTTCCTTACGTCGATGGGATAGCCAAGTTTTTCACCTCGTAATTCGGGTGTAACCGGTTCTAAAATTAAAATTGCCAGGAGCGATTCGGTGGACCGACTGCAACGTCTTGTACCGGGAAGCAATATGTATTTGTGGCGTTGATTGACTATACAACGGAACCATTCCTCGGACCGTACACGGGCGTTGTGAATCCCCGCGCGCCCGAAACGGCACAAAACGCCAGCTACGATGACCAATTACCAATGTATCAACCAACGTTCCCGCGTCGTTGCGTGCGTTGCGCCGGGTCTGCGTGGGGTGGCGCTGGGGTTCGCATGCCGAGGTGCGCTGCACTCTTCCTCGTCTTGGCACTAGCTTGGTCCCTTGCTCGTCGGTACTTGGTCCTCGGTGCCATGCAATGCAACACTCCAGCCTTTCTCGCATCCTCGCGACATCCTGTCTTCTCCGAGGCTCCGTTATCTTGCGTTGGCACTGCGTAAATCCGCCGACTTCTGGCCCAGGCCGCGCTGACCTTGCGTCGATCCCGCCCTGAGGTGTCGATCCTGCAATCCTCGAGATGGCCATGGAGCCGGTCGTTTCTCCATCGGACAGCGAACTTGAACTCTTCGTAATCGAAGATTTTGCCTTGAACTTCATTAGTATCATCTAACCTCCTCCCGCGAGGTCGCCTTGCTTGGCGTAATTTCGTTTGGCTCCTTGCTCGTACTGTTACTGTAGGCATTTACCTATTATTAACTACGTCACTTTTCTAGGGTCCGTGGCCATTTTGGCTTGGCGCACCTCGGATCCCCTGCTTCCCAATTCTCGTAATCGCTCGCTGTTCGTTGGTTCGTTGATCCTTCCGACTGCTAGCTGCCAATCAACGCAGATCAACGCCCACCGCCGAAAAAGGAGAATTTCTGAAATCAAACTCCCATGTGTTTTAATGATGGGTGGTTGGTTGTGGTTGGTCCTCATGGTTGGTGGTGGCCACTGGGTCGGAGTTATTGGGTCACTTGGTCAAAAAATTTCTGTTATCTGATTCAGTCTGCCTTTGACGATCTCTGAAACAGTGATGACGTCGATGGCCGTCGCTACTCTTCCACGCGAATTCTGCCTCGGTGCCTGATCGACAGAGACGGTATCGATGTGGTATCGATGCAAGTAAGTATATTTGCAATTCGAAATTCCATTTATGGACGCAGCAAAATGCATCCGTTCCGTAGCACGTGAGGTGTTGAGTTTTTTTCCAACCAGTTGAACCACCTTTGCTCACAGCCAACAGCGAGAGGCTATCGCGATGGATTCACAGTTTCCCCGAACCCCGAACGGCGGAACGATTTCAATCACAAATCCGGGGCCGGACCGACCCGAAATGTTCTGGTCAAGTCCACTTTCGTCTTGCTCCAACTTCCTTTTCCTGGTACTCCAACTACAACGTTTTTTATTCTCTTCGGCGTGGCCAACCTTGTTTCTGTTTCCAGCCTCGTTGTCCTTGGAGTCCGATACCAACTGCTCCCTGGCGGTCCGCTAAAACATCCTCGCATCCTTGCAAATCAGAATTTCTGTTCTGTCTGTGTGGAGGTCGGGTCGGGCGGCATGATGTCAGCGACGCACATGGCTTCCAGCCTGCACTCATCAGTTGCTTGGTCTCTTCTGTTGCTCCACCGTATCTTCCTGGCTGGCCTTTCTCTTTCTGCCACTGGTTGGGCTTTTCCGCCAACTCTACAACACAACTTAGGGTTCTGCCGATATCATCAGGTATCCGTTTCGGCTGACTGCGATACTATGTTCTCTATTTCTTGTAAGTTTACTGTATGCGGTTCAGTGGAGACCTCTAAACATACCTAAGATTTTATCCTCCGAGTCTCCACCGCTGCGCTCCACCTGCATATGTACGACGAACTCAAATTCGACCGGAACGCGATGCTGTTCTGCGCCTTACTCTGTTATCCACGCCGCGTACTATGCATTCCCTCCAGCCTTACCATCATATATTCCGATCGCCGACAGGATATTATTATAATATTCCCAGCACTTATACTCAGGCTGCCAAGCGTCTATTCTCGCCGTCCTTCCCATGCTGTATTTATAAAGGTAGGACAAAAAAGTCAAAGTCTAACCTAGGCCTCTGTCGTAAGCCTCGCAGAATTCGCTCGCCGTGATCCTGTCTGTTCCTGTACATGTTCTTGATTGAACCTTTCGACGATTATTGCCTTTTGACGTTCGGAACGTGGGTGTTGGAATCGGCCTCGCTCGGGATAATAATAATCATCTCTCGTTCTCGTTCTGGGGCTTCTATCTATGCACTTCGACGTCGTTGATAACGTCCTCCGCATTTCTCCGACCGACCTCAGGCTCGATGGCGAGAATTGACAATTGCGATTGGGTGAATTGTCAATGGGATACGTTAGTGTCAGCGCTTGCGTCGGGATCGGAATGTGGGTGTGTGCTAAACTAAATTACTTTATCACTGAGGTACTCGCAGGTATTTCATTTTAGAAGGCTGCCAGCCTGAGGTAGGTGTTTTCAACGGCCGGTTGCGAGTCTGCCATGGATGTACTAACGTCGGATTATTACATAGACATAGGTGATATGATAGGTCGGGGTGTTACTTCGGCGTCGCCCAAGGCGGCGTATCCCACACTGCCCGCGACCCCAAATTTCCCAAACTCCCGACGTCGCCGCTACTAGTACATCGACATCGGGCTCGGAGATTACTTTTACAAATAAGTTCAAGTTGTATACAAGACTCGGAGTGCGGGTGTAACGATGCAGGTAAAAAAAAGTCAAACGTGTTTTGAGTCGGGGCGCTCGCCGAATTCCGGAATGTTGGGCACCCGGTATGTATTTCTAAGTATATAATGCCAGCAGGCTGCCACTGGCAGCGCGGGGCGTCCCGGGTGCAGAGTACATAAGTCCTTCTCCAGCGTGTACGGTGACACTAACACCGGGTTGAACTTCCTCGACACAAGGTGCGCCCCCGATAGTGAACCGCAACCGCCCGCTCCGAACTGTCCGCGACACGACTCGGACTCGTCATGAATCATCCTGAGGCTTCAATGATAGCAAGCAAGCGCCCGCACCGCCAAATTTCAGTGCCGGATGCCGGACGTCGCAAAATTCCAGCGAGAGCTAATCTCCGATGTCTGTCAACACATACATAGATGTTCTCGCCCAGTCTGAGTACGTACCCCGCCGGAGATTAAAAAAGCCTGTCGTACGACATTCCGTTATTTTATTTTTCTAAAGAAGACCCGGAGGAAGAAGGCTGCCAAAGTTGAAAGCGTGCTTCTTCCTGGAAAATCATACCGGTTTTGGGTCTTTCCGGAATCCGAGTTGTGGGCGAGGGCGAGGCAGCAGGCTGGGCCAGGGACGGGTTCGAACCGCAGTGAGTGTTCGAACTCTACGAACGCGGTCCCGTGACGAGGTGGGCTCGACCGCCGGGCTCATAGGCGGTCGCGAAACCACGACCCGCCTCTACGACGCGAATCCGCATTTGGTCTTACTTCCTCCTCCCTCCTCCCCTTCCTCCCTCCCTCCCTTCCTCATTGATTTTTTTTCAAATTCCTTACGACTCTTCCTTTCGATCACCTCGGCGCTTTCCATGGAAAAATGTGGTAACATAGAACCGAGTAAGGAGCAACGCGACGAGACGCGTATTTCGCGCATCCTGACGCGGACGCGTCACTAGCGGCGTTTCGCACGCATACCGTACCCGTGTATGTGGTATTTTTGGTGTGTACGTATGTGTTATCTGTAGCCTGCCATAGGAGCCTCAGGCTGTAGGAGGAGGCAGGAGGCAAGACGCAAGGGGGACGCGACGAACGATCACGGGTCGCACGGCCCTGCGACTTGGAGCGAGGTAGATAACGAAAATTTTGGCATTGGGGAACGGTGCTTGGATCATTACTACAGGAATGTTGTCATCGTGGTTGCTGGCTGGAAGGAAGGAATCGGAAAAAAAACAAAGAAAAAGAAGGAAAACGTTGCGGGAAGGAAAGAAAAAACAGAAACGCGAGGCGACGACGCGTCACTGCTCTAGCGGCGCTTCGCACGCGTGTATGTAGTGTAGTAAGTGGGGAAAGGGAAGGAAAGACAAAGAAAAAGGAACTTGGAAATCAGTGTCAAGCAAACGTGGTTTGGAAAAGACGAAGAAGACGGGGAAAAGAAAACGTTGCTGGAAGAAAGGAAAAAGACAAAGAAAAGGAATGGTACGAGATCCCTTCGGCGCTTTCCAGAATCCGTAGGATACAGAGAAAGGCAAGGCCACGACGCGTCACTGCTCTATTATGGCGGCGTTTCACACGTCGCGCGTATGTAGTAAGCGAAAAAAAGGAACTAGAAAATCAGTGTCAGTGTCAAGCAAACTTGGTAGGGCGATCTGGAATTTGGAAAAGACAACGAAGAAGGAAAACGTTGCCGGAAGGAAAAGAAAAAGACAAAGACAAAGAAAGGAATTGATTATTGTACGAGTCTTCCTTTCAATTTTGATCCATCCGGCGCTTTCCACAGAGAAACGCGACGCGAGGCGACGTTTACGCGTGTATGTAGTGTAGTAAGTGGGGAAAGGTCAGAAAAGAAACAGACAAAGGAAAAGGAACGAGGTAATCAGTGTCAAGCAAGGTGAGGTTGGGGACCGGGGTACGTCAACAAAGGTCAAAGAAAGAAAGAAAGAAACTTGTGAAAGGAGTTTGAACGGAATATGTGTACATGAATTGGAATTTGGGAAAGACGCAGGGAAACGTTGTTGGAAGAAAGGAAAGAAAAAGAAAAAGACAAAGAAAAGGAATTGTACGAGTCTTCCTAAATCCTTTTGATCCCTTCGGCGCTTTCCACAGAGAAACGCGACGCGACGCGTATTTCGTGCGAGGCGACGAGTGGCGACGCGTTACTGCTCTATTATTACACGGCACAATGTCGTGGGGAATTTGGAATTTGGAAAAGACGCAAAAGATGAAGAAGAAGAAGGAAATGGTGTTGGAAGAAAGGGAAAAGACAGTCAAGCAAGCTGAGGCGATCTGGATGGGGACCGGGGTATGTACGCCAAAGAAACTTGTGAAAGACCAAAGGCAAAAAGAAAGAAAGTTGTGAAAGGAACGCTGCACATATATACAACTGCTATGAATACCAAAAGAAAAGAAGGGCAAGCCTAGGCCTGACATGTGGTATGTGGGTGACGACGATGCGCGAATCACGAACTCGAACTTTCTTCCGGTTCGTTGCTCTTCCTTGGGGCAAGGCAGCGCAGGAGTTTTCCCGCCCGGATAAACAGGTCGGCTGCTTCCCTGCCACATTGTCACTGCCACATTGCTGCGTGTGGGGAGGACTCGGAGATGTGCGTGTGCCAGCGTGTGTGGGGGTGGGGGTGGGGACGGAGATTGTACGGGGGACCCTAATCTAAGTGAAGTCGATTGAGATTGAGATTCCGAATGAATGACAGATGATCTCACACGACACGTTGTAGGAATAGGAATAGGAATAAGTTGGATGGGTGTTTGTGTGCGCGTCTGGCAGGCGGGGTATATATAGGACTGGATGGAAAGAGGAATATAATTCAGCTTGACAAACGAGTCTGAGTCTGAGTAATCATGACACCCGTTGAACTGCACAGTTGATAAGTACATACATACATAGATAGATTGGATAGCCTTTGGGTTGTCGTCCGTTCCGCCGGATTCTGGACGACATGTAATTACCGTTCACTCAGAGTCAGAGTCAGAGGTTGTTAGGGTTTATGATTTGGACGCGACGTATTTGCTTATTAGCTTTCGGGGAACATTGAATGGAATAGGCTTTTGTGAATGATCGAGTGTTGGCTGTTGACTGGTAAAACAAAGGTGGGCGGGTCTTGGGCGTTAAGAGACATCGATAACAGGCATCGCAATATATTGTAGGCTAGCCGAGAACATATCGAGGTCAGTCAGACGACGCAGATGGGACGCGACGCGACGCGGATGCGGACCGAAGAGCCGGGCGACGGACGTGATTGGTTCCGGACTGGAATCGATACCGACGTAGGGTACGATGAGACTAGAGTCAGGCGCCAGGCACGGTCGTGCAGATAGGCAGAGGTCGGCGGAGGGACGCGATCACGATAAAGTGGGAGAGGCGACACGAGACGGGGGGGTCCAGCGGTGCGGGATGCGAGTGCCAGATACGAGCAGTTCCCCAAAGAGTATGGCCACACCGTTCGTGACGGAGAAGACGTCCAACGACAGGGGAGTGGGAGGAACGTGGTGATAGAAGAAGATGCCAAGGAGGGCGTTGGGGATAAAGTTGTGTGGCGGTGCGTTTGACGATGTTCCCGGGGCACGCCGAATGGGGCAGCAGCGCGATTTACGCCGGCAAGACGACAGTGGCACTTAGGTAATCAGCAACGCAGTCACATCACGGTGTAGAAAACGGATCGGTCCTGCGACCATGTGCAGCGCCTGCTAACCCAGGGCCCATGGCCCCCCAGCCCATCCTCAAGCGTGCCCGCACGGTCGCGCCCGACTTTGACCCGTTCCCGCACCTCCTCAACCCCTCCGTGCACTTCCCCCCGTCCCCCAGCCTCACCCGCACCTTCTCCGCCCACAGCGCCGCCACCTACGACCGCACCCCCATCCAAGTCGCCCCCAACGCCTGTGCCCTCCCCGCCCGCGGCTGCCCGGGCCGCACCTACTACGACGCCGACCCCTCCCGCGCCCGCTATCCCGGTGCCAAGCCGCACCCCACCACCGGCAGGGGCGCCTCCGTGCACCCGCGTGCGCTCGAGGCGTACGAGTTCGACGACGACGACGAGGACGAGCGGGACGCGGAGCGCACGCCGACGCGCACGAGTCCGTACATACCCCTCCCCGTCCCCCCGCCAATACCCCACCCCACCCCCTCTTCTCGACCACCACGCACTACCCGACGTACCTCGCGCAGGCGCCGCCGCCGCTCGTGCCCGACCTCAGCTCCGAGAGCGACGAGAGCGATGGCTTCGCGAGCCCGCCGCCCGAGCCTGCCGGTCCGCCCTTTGTCGTCGGTTAGTCCCTTTGTCCTCTCCCCCCAGTCCTGTCTCACTCATCTCACCTCACTCCTCTCCCATAGGTGGCAAGTCCCCCTACGGCTACTCCGCGTACCAAATGCCCCCCTCCTCTTCGTACTACCCCCCTGCCCCGTATGCGTATGCCTACAACACCCCCACCCCCGCGCCGTCCTACACCCAGCTCCACACGCACAGCAGCGCCTCCCCCCCGCGGCACCGCACCCGCCCCCCGCCGCGCCGTCCTCAAACACCGTTCGCCCGCTCCGAGGAGGCCCGAGACGGGTACGAAGAGGAGGACCTCCCGCGCGATTTTTCGCATGCGGGGGGGTTTGCGCGCCGGGCCTCCGCTGCCGTTGCCTCTGTTGCTGCCTCTGTTGAATCTATGGGGGAGCGGGAGAGGGAAAGGGAAAGGAAGAGCCCACCCAGGGAGCGCAGGTCCCGCCCTCCCACCTCTTCCCCTTCTTCCCCAACAACCACGCGCGCGCGCTCGCGCTCCCGTTCAGCCGACAAGGCCCCCACTTCCAAGCGCGAGAAGGGTACGCGTAAAGAGAGCGGGAAGGAGAGCGGGCGCATGAAGGGGCTGTGTCGCTCTCTCGCTGGCGCGAGCTTTAGGGACGCGGAGGGGGAGGGGTGTTTGGGTGGGTTTTGAGTTGAGCGTTGGGTGGGTGGGTTCTGCGCTGAGCCCTCCCGCCCATCCTGCGTTTTTTTGGAGCCCCGCGTCCCGTCTTTTGACCTTTTCTGATTCGATGCACGATTTTTGACGACTTTGCACCACCCTCTGCGCTTTACTTTACCCTTAGACCGCACTTTAGTTTCTTTGCACTTTTTTTTGGCACCGCAAATTCTTTTACCCCGCACTTTACCCTTGCATTTTGCACTTTACCCTTACACCGCACTTTGCACTTTTACCCTTACTACACCTTGCACCGCACTTTGCGCTTCGCGCCTGCACTTTACCCTTACATTCGAGTAACTAGTTGTTGAGTTGTTATTTATGAGGTGGTAGCTACTTATTAGATGAAATGAAATGAGAAGGAATTGAATTGGGATCAATAAATCTGGGATGTGTAGACTAGAATTTTGAAGTTGGAGGTGGGATTTTGGGAGTTGGAGGTGAGGGCTTTGGACGTGATACGAAATTTTGGAGGAGCTGCGACAGGGTAAGACGAGAAAGGGTGGGTGAGAGGAGAGACGAGACAGGGTGCAGTGCAACAGGACGGAGGCATAACATACAGGAGGTTGTTGCTAGGCGGGGCGGAGGTCGGGCCGTGTGGAGTGGAGTAGGGGCTGAGACTCAGAGTGCTCCTGACTCTAGTACAGTCAGGCTGAGTAAGTACCGCGTATACTGAAAAAAAACGTGCCGAGGAGCGGCGCCGCGTCCGGAAAAAAACAGATAGCTACCGCATCTATGAGTAGCTATAGACTGCTACAGTAGCACTCAATAGCTAGCCATAGCTGCGGTAGCTATGTGTTTTTTTCCTGATCGGCGGGTGGAGTCGGGTCGGGTCATGTAATAATGCGGGATGTGGGGTCGGGTCGGAGCTACTAGTAAGTAGCTTGTGGAGCGGGCAACGGGTCGGGTCGGGTCGGGACGGAATAGTAACTCGCTACCTCATCGCTCGCGAGGGAGGCAACTCGGGCAAGATGGTCGGAGGAATGGAAGGGACGACGGGACGGGGACGGGGACGGGGACTCGCACTCGGGCTCGGAGTGGTTTCTTACAATTGCAACGTTGCTTGGGATATGAGGAAGGTGCAAGTACTTAGTAATTGATTGATGATACTGGACGGAACTACTAAGACTCGGGCGGGACTTGAAGCGACTCGGAGAACAGAAAGAACTAGCAAGGGCCAAAGCCAGACAAGCAGGCAGGCGATTGAATGAAAGCTCCGAGTCCCAGTCGAGAGGAAATGTGTTGTGGCAAGACGCCAGCCAACCCAAGGCAAGAGGAAACAGCACCGTAGCAGCAGCAGCAGCGAGAACGGAGATGAGACTCGTGGCGATGTCGGCGGGAAAGCGCGCAGTGCGGCAGACCGAGCCTGAGCTGACGAGTGCAGGGTGTGCATCATGTGGTGTATGTAGCCCAGGAATGGAATTGAACCGCGGACGCGAACAAGGCGTTTCGTTCGTTGGTGTATTGAAGAGCACCGACAACACAGAAAACAAGGCAAGACGCGGTGGGCGTAGGTGAGCAGAGTAACGGCGCGCTGGCCCGACGAGAAGGCCGTGCTTCAGCTTCAGGGGCCTGAGGCGCCGGATGGATGGATGGAGGGAGGGAGGGGGCAAACAAGCAAGCAAAACAAACAAGCAACAAGCGGGGCGGGGCGGGGAGGGTGATACAGATGACTGGGCTCGGCGCGACGGGGAATGGATTCGGAGGAGGTTGAAGGAATGGAAACAAGACGAGTGGGACAAACAAGGACGCCTGGCGAGCGAGTAGGAAATTGATGGGAATGGAGGCACTGGCGCATGGGATGCGAGCGACAAACAAACAAACAAGCACGCGAGCAAGTAGGCAAACGAGAACGAGGGCGGGGACGGGGACGCGAACAAGCGTTTGTTTGTTGGTGTCGTACATAGCTCGGGCGTTGTCGTAGCTCGGGTCGTATCGCAACGAGGAATGGATGGATGGGGCCTGGGCCCAGTCGGACTCGGAGTAAGCAGGGCTGAAGGAATGGAAACTCGGGCCAACGAAGTCTGGCGAGCGAGCAGGAATGAGAATGGAGGCAGCAGCGACAAACAAACAAGCGGGTAAACGAGGGCGGGGACGGGGACGCGAACAAGATGTTTGTTTGTTGGGCGTACGCGCGTCGCACGGACCGAGGATGTCGTAAGTAGTCGCGGGCTCGGGCGTTGTCGTAGCTCGGGGCGTATCGTAGCTCGGGTCACTCGCGGTCCGCGCAAAGCACTAAGGACGAAGATGAAATGAAATGAAAAGGTAAAGACAAGCAAGCAAACGAGTGGGGTGGATGACTCGGCGCAACGTGGAATGGATAGATAGATAGGCCCAGTCGAAATGAGAGTACAGTAAGCAGGCTGAAGGAATGGAAACTCAGCCAACGAGGACAAGTAAGCAAGCGGTCTGGCGAGCGAGTAGGGATGGGAATGGAGGCAGCAGCGACAAACAAACAAGCACGCGAGCAAGGGCAAATGAGGGCGGGGACGCGAACTAGACGTTTGTTTGTTTGTTGGACTGAGGATGTCGTAAGTAGTCTCGGGCTCGGGCGTTGTCGTAGCTCGGGTCGTATCGGAAGACTCGGGTCACTCGCGGTCCGACCCTGCAAGCCAGAGCAGCACGGGGACGAAGATGAAATGAAATGAAAAGGTAAAGACAAGCAAGCAAACGAGTGGGGTGGGATGACTCGGCGCAACGAGGAATGGATGGATGGACCCGAGACTCGGAGCAAGCAGGCGAAGGAATGGAAACTCGGGCCAACGAGGACAAGAGCGAGCAGGAATGAGAATGGAGGCAGCAGCGACAAACAAACAAGCGGGCAAGCGAGGGCGGGGACGCGAACAAGACATTTGTTTGTTTGGTGGGCGTGCGCGTGGACCGAGGCTGGGGTACATAGCTCGGGCTCGGGCGTTATCGTAGCTCGGGGCGTATCGTAAGACTCGTGCCTCTAGCGGGGCATGGAATGGGAATGGAGGCGAGGTAGTATGTGATGCCAGGGAAACATGCACGCGAGCAAATGTGGGCGGGGACGCGAACGAGGGCGGGGACGGGGACGCGAACAAGACGTTTGTTTGTTTGTTTGTTCGTTGGGTGTACTAAGGAAGGGCGGGAGCGGACCGAGGATGTCGTACATAGCTCGGGCTCGGGCGTTGTCGTAGCTCTAAGCTCAGGTGGTATCGTAAGGCTCGTGCCTCGAGAGGTCCACGCCAAGCCAAGCGCTGAGTGACGCGGGGACGAAGACGAAGACGAAACGAAGGTAAAAGTAAAGACAAATAGCCTCGCTTCACGCAGGGCTTGGAGTCGTGACGCGCGCAGCGATACTTGATTGGACAGCAGACTGTCGGAAGAATTGAGCGAGGTGGGGTGGGGAACGACGAGTATAATACAGATTCAAATTGTGGGCAGGCGCACGAGCTTGATCATCACCATCATGGTGGAGAGACGACGCTCACGGGAGAAGATCTTCGGCTGGATTGCAAAGCGAGGTGTCGTGCGCTCCCAAAGCGGCGGTCAAGATGAGGAATGGACTGAGACGGAGGCGAGAGAGCGATATCATCATCAGAAGCAGGCGGTATGTATGACGGTCCGAGGATCAAAGAAGACTCACCCACCCCCAGATTGGGGGAGGGAGAAGCGGGGCAGAGTGCCGAGTAACGCATGAAATGGCATGGCATAGGCAAATAGTCTCGAACAGCGTGACGATGAATGGTGTGCTGGGAATGCATGCCGAGTGGCCCTGGGTGGGAGGTGAAATCGACTTGGCGGGGGAGCCTGCGCTATTGCGGCTCGTTCCTGGCTTTAGTTTTCGTTTCTAGGGCAGCTGCGAGAGAGTTTCGAACATCGTGTACACTGTATTTCCAAGCTGAGAATACAGTACGCAGCGCCAAGCGAAACTCGCGGTTTGGATTCAAGGATGTGTATGCAAAAGGAATATGATAGGCAGGCCAAGCGCGAGGAATGGAGCGGCCACAAATGAGGGCTGGCGTCAGTACATAGCTTATTAGGAGTTGACTCGGCATAGCGAAGCGGAGGAGCGCGGCGCTGATGACCTCGACTCAGCGCCGACGAGAAAGGGGAAGCCGAGCGCCAAGCCGCGACGAACAAGGGTCGGGCGCTGTCGTAGTTCGAGGAAGAAGTCAAGAAGGCGTGGAGTAGACTGAAACTGAAGGCAAGCCACTGAAGCTCAAGGAGGCCATTGCCAAGCCACAGTCACAGTAGAAACGCGGTTTGAGCCTTTGAGGCAGCGAGGGCTTGAAGGTATGGCAAGGCAAATAGGCTCAGGCTCATGTGGGGTAAGCTGGTGCCTGATGTCGCACTGGATGAAAAGACTAACGACGTCAAGAATAGATGCTTACTTTGCTGGTGGGGCTTACTGAGCGGTAGGCTACCTCAGACTCCAGAGCTATGAAAAGTCAACGAGAACACAATCATCGAAGGTTTATCCGGGAGTCCGATCCAATGCTTTTAGAGAGTTGTTGAGAGTCCTTCTGTGAGTGGTGGGCACGCGCGAAGTGGAACCAGCAGTGGGAAACGATGCTTGTAGCTATTGAACATTATGCATTAGCTCTGGCCACTGAGCTCGGAATCTTGGAAACTTTGAACGGTTGAGCGGACGTGGTCGTCGTGGTTGAAGCGGAGTTTCATAGTAGTTGATCGCATCACCTCTTCCTACTGACTGCCTTCAATTCTTAATATCGAGAACATACGTATGATTTCTGGTGTGCTATTTTTCGTTAAATTTGCCGCGGTTGGCCCTACTTGAGGGTAGTCTTTCTAGACAGACGCATCTTTGTTTCTAGCCAATAGTACAGTGCCTCGCTCAATAAAGGTAAAACCTTGTCGACACATGTACACTTGTCCACGCCTATTGTACACTGTTCAAAAAATACAGCTCCAAACCCAAGGACCAACCAAGGGCGCAGATACTTATTATATAAACCGTCCAGATTATCTATACACCGTCCGTCACCAGTTCTATGTCCATTCCCTGCTGAGTCAGTTTTTCCAACTGCTCCAATGCAGCAGAATCGGGCCGAACGAAAGGCTCGAACTCGGTGGCCCAGAAGATGGGCGAGAAGCTAAAAGTAAAAACTTGCAACTGCTCAACGTCGCTACCGACCTGCCTGTGCCACCGGGCGACCAACATGCGGACCATCGTGTCATACGTCCACGACGCGCGAGCCTGGCCGACATTTACTTGCACCGCGAGTATCTGGAGCCTCGGGAGGAACATGGACGTCGGGTCGCAAATGTGATTGAATATATTGTGTGCCGTGTCCCCTGCGAGAGGCTGGATATCGAGATGCTCAAGGGTGGGCAGAGCGGCGAGAATTGGTATAATATCAGCGAGGGTGTCGGGCAGGTTGGGAGGAAATTCGAGCACAAGCTCGCGCAGCGGAGCTGATGATCGGGCGAGGAATCGGTGAAAACCAGGGAAGTGGAATGGGGTTGAAGGCTGAGGAGAGAATGGTGTTGGAAATGGGAAAAGACCACGAATGACGAGGGTCTCGAGCACCGAACATGTCAAACAATCAAGAATGTCGTTGTCCCTTTCTCTCATAGAGAGAAGATGGAGCAACTTGATGTTAGATCGCACTGCGTCCGAGCGGCTCCAGTTTCCTGCAGTATTCAGATTGAGCCGAATTTCTAGGAGGCCTGGCGCTGTACGGGCGACTTCAAGATAATGAGCGGCGGTAGCAGAGTCTCGGGACTCGAAATACGCTAATTGGTGTAGGGGTAGAGTGACGTTGTCGAGGGTAAAACCGGATCCTAAAGAAATGTCCTGCAGCAAGGGGGCAGCGCTGAATAAGTTTAGAGGAGGAAGAGGTGATTCGGAGTTGACCCTTGCTGTATTAGCTGTCGCCGAAATCGAAAGCCTCTTCAGTTCGGTGAGACCTTCATTAGCCTGCAGCCGATAGAAATCGGTGAGGGGAAGCATGAGGTTCACGTCGCGCCAACGGGAGGAACTTCGGCTCAAAGCTGAGATGAACGACGCTGGAAGGGTGTACTTGGCAGAGGGGGCGACACAATTGATGACTATGGTGAGCGGACAGCTACCGCTGCGTGAAATCCAGGCCTCAAAAAGCCGGATAATAGTGGATCCATCATCTGTTTTGCCCAAGTCGACAGACAAGATGAAGCTGCACCATAGGTACGGTGTAGAGAGAGCAATTTCTCTCCAGTCCCGGCAAATGGCCGTTAGAAGCATTGGCGCGCGTGTGGAATCGGGTGCGGCGGAATACGTAGGAAGACATTCGATGAATATCTCGGAAAGAATTTCGGAAGGCAGTTGAAGAATTGGGTGTGGACCAGAGAGGATCTCCCAGCTGTCGACTCGGCCTTGTTCGGGTTCCGTGTCATCAACCACTGGGAGGCAGTCTCGCAAATCATCAAACGAATGGGCCTCCATTGTGAAGCAGGAGGAATCTGAGTTAGTAGTGGAAAGCCGTCTCAGGCCGGGTTAAAGGTGTTTAAATAAAAGACAGAAAGCTGTGGCTGCCAAGCGCGTGATCAACAGCCAACCAGTGTTAAACGCGATATCATCAGTCGATATCATGGGGTTCGAAGAGCTGTTGAGTCCAAGTCACTGTCTTGTCGCCTCTCTCTGAGACCCACTGGACGCGGTCACGAATAGTGATGGCATCGCTGCCTTTTTTGGTTAACATTGATCCGTAAGACAGTCACACCGGAGATTGCCATCTTTCAGTTGAACTGATTGTTGACAAAAGCTAATTCGTTATCTAAAGTAACGACTCGGGAACCAGCTAAGCTGAAAACCAAACCAATTCTAGTTTTAACAGTTAATGCTTTTGGCACAACGGAAACTACAGCTATCGGTTTTGGATTTTGGCTAAACCGAAACATTATGTAGCAAATGTAGAGTCAGACGAACTGAAAATCAAAGTGAAAGCATTTGTTTCAGTCACGAAAGCAGTTGAACCAATACTAGAACCAAAATATAATGTAGCAGTTGTGTTTCAGTTGAACCGATAAGAGGACCAAAACTTGAACCGATACTCCCAGTTTGGGTCCAACCAGAACTAAATGTTTTAGTTTTCAGTTGAACTGAAACATATGGTTTCAGTTTATATTTCAGCTTGAGCTGAAATCAAAACCAAAACATTTAGGCCCTGTTCGGGATCCCGAATTAAAAAGTGTAAATACTAAATTCCCCCGCCAAACGGTGTAAATAGTATTTAGAGTCTTTCAGGGCAGTCACGCTGGTCTGGACCGCTCGATTCGGCTATACCCGAGCACGACATGGAACGTCAACGTTGCATCAACTTCCTGTCCTCATCGCCTCCGTCAGTCCCGCCGTGTCAACTTTTTTATTAGCCACATTCTACTGGTGTTCTCAGTGAATTAAACAGACTATATGTAAATTCATCTAAAATACATTGTTGAAGAAATATGAAAAGTGCACCCATGTAGGTGGTTCCAATACAAAGATACGTCTCGTCGTCGTCGATGGCGGGGCGGCTCAGCAGTGAGCGGGATCTTTGACGACCTACATCAACGATCCCAATTGCCGAGCCGCTTTTTCTAGAGGTCCCATGACCTAGTGACCTGATGTGACACCTTAGCTAAATGGACCTCTGGCTAACAATTAGGGATCCCGAACAGGGCCTTAGTTTTGGTTATGTTTTGGTTTTGGTATTGGTTCGACTGCTTTCACCACCAAAACAAATACTTTCAGTTTGACTTTCAGCTCGTCTGACTTTACATTTGCTAAGTAATGTTTCGGTGTAGCCAATATCTAAAACCAGTAGCTGTAGTTTCCATTGTACTGAAAGTATTAACTGTTAGAACTAGAATTGGTTTGGTTTTCAGCTCAGCTGGTTTCGAAGTCGTTACTTTGGATAATGAATTAGCTTTTGTCAACAATCAGGTCAACTGAAAGATGGCAATCTCCGGTGTGAGTGCGTGGCTGGGGGTCCCACTGCCTTGCCGACCGCGCATCTGACGCCATCACTGGCAACGGCCGAATCCGTGGCAATATGATTGACGTCGACACAGCACCCCGATCAAACGAAAAAAAAAGCGGAGGACGGGAGGCAGAGGAGGGAAAGCTAGGCTGCTGCCAAATCAAGGTTCACATCCCTGCTGAAATGGCTTTTCATATCGCAGCCTTGTTGCAGCCTATTTGAATCGCTGACCTGGGAGTAAAATGCCAGTTTACGACAAGCCTCTCGTAATGAAATCAAGCTTTCTCCAAGTCTCCACGTCGAAGACCTTGAGGACAGCTTCAGAAATGTAACTTGAAGAATGGTGTTTCCAACAGCGAGTAACCCCGGTCCCCGCAGACAGTAGCGGCCGCCCCCCGCTGGCCAAAGAAGGCAGAGGAAAGCCAAGGTGACAACTTGAGAGCCGAAGATAAGGAAAGGTTGATATCTATACAGATATTTGCCTCCGCTGTTTTTGCATGCGGTGTGAAAGATCGTTATATACAATTGAATCAAGCGTAAAAAGCCCACTTGGCCCCGCACCCACGGCTCGTACCTTTACCACACCATGACCAGCATAAACTCTTCTGTGGACGACGATGACAAGGAACTTCTTGCTCTGGGATATGTCCCATCGTTCAAGCGAGAGTTCTCGAATCTGGCGACGGTGTGTCGTGCGACCACTGATATCTCCAAAATTCGCTGAAAAAAATACGCATTTAGATCAGCTTTGCCTTCAGCATTATGGGATTATGCTCCAGCATCGCTACTACTTTCAACACTCCACTTGACGCGGGAGGCCCAGCATCGGTCGTATGGTACGGAATCGCCTGAAGCAGATTATTACGAACTACAGCTTCTGAACAGGGCATGGATCCTCGGAGCGTGTATGTGCTTCACTCTTGGCTCATCTATCGCAGAGATTGTTAGGTGAGTGAGGAACAACATTTTAGACGACTGACGAACGTAAAAAAATTAAAACCAGCGCGTTCCCGACATGTGGCGGACTGTGCGTGGCTCTCTTTTCCTTTTTTGGACTCGTCCCAAACTATTGACATCGCAGATACACTGCATCCGCACAACTCACCCCAGTGAAGTACCGCGCTATCGTACGCCTGTACCCTCAACTTGAAGACATTGCGTATTCTAATTTTTACGTAGGTGGGATGGGTGGTAGGATGGCTCAATATTCTTGGTATGTCGTTATTTGAAGTATCGTCACTGGTCAAGTATGGATACGTTTAACAACCTGTATAGGGCAAATTGCTGGTGTTAGTTCGACTGAATTCGGGCTTTCGGGCATGATATTGGCAGCAGGTCCGTTTACTTTGTCGTTCATTGCTCCACCTTACATCTTTCCGTACCAGTTGTGATTGGGCAGGTTGGTCGTACGTCTCTGGCGGGCCCCAGAATTCTGACTTTGCCATTTTTAGGACGGGGAGTTTGAGGTTACCTCGGTGCGGTGTTTGCAGCGCGTAGCCTCTATTTTGACTCATCTATCTTGTACAGGGGAAGGTCGTCGCGCTTTTCGCTGGCCTCCTTATCGTACACGGGCTCTTGAACTCTGTCGCAACGCGCCACCTTGCGCGATTTACCCAATACTTCGTGTTTATCAATCTCGGAGCAACCGCTCGTGCGTTTCTCTCCTGCGACACTCAGCTCTATGACTATATTACATCTGGTAGTTATCATTATCACACTGCTCGCGACGACGCCTCGCTCTGAGATGCACTCTGCATCATACATCTTTGGCTCCGCTGGTATCGTCAACAACACGGGTGGGTGGAACACAGGACTGGCGTTCCTATTTGGGCTGCTGTCGGTGCAATGGACGGTGAGACCATTTTATTCCTGTAAAGAATTTCATCCCGAAGCATTGTGTACAGATGACGGTAAGCCATAGTCGCTGTATCCGCGGAATCCTCGCGCTCATCATCATCTCGCGCGAAGGATTACGACGCCACTGCCCACATCTCGTATGTCCGTGGCGTGGGCCTGATTTCCGAATGCTAATGGTACCACCGTGCAGTGAAGAAGTGAAACGAGCGGCCTACGCAGGTTTTAGACTGTCAAAGTGATTCATGACCCAGACTAACTGTTTGATCAGCCCCAGCTGCTATCTTTATAGCTGGTTTGTCTAGGTCTCGTCCATTCTGGGATAACTCGTCCTAAAGCTGTTTCTAGTCATAGGCACCGGTCTTATTGGCTGGCTTCTGAACATTGTTTTGGTACTCTGCTCCGGTGATCTGTGAGTAGTCTTGACTTCATTGCGCAAAGCTAATGCCCGCCTCAGAACACTACTTCCCGGCGTCTCGGGGTCGGCGATGCTGCAAATCATGACTTTACGAATGGGTAAAACTGGCGCACTTATTCTATGGGTAGGAGAAGCGCTCCTGCTTTCATTCGTCACAGTTTGACTTGCCTCCCATGTCCAGGTCTTTGTATGTCTCACTGCATTCTTCGTCGTCCAGACCGCTCTCCAGGCCGTCTCGAGGACAGTGTTCGCCTTTAGCCGCGATCAGTGCGTTCCCGTGAACTTGTTCTTACATCCTTGTCTGAGCGTCGTTCTAGTGGCCTTCCTGACCGCGGTTACTTCGGTTATAATTCTAAATGGACTTACACGCCATTGAGAGCCATTTGGTTTTCCACCATCTTTAGCATCCTCCCAGGGCTGCTAGACCTCGCCTCTCCTGCCGCCGCGAACGCGATTTTCTCGCTTACGGCCATTGCACTCGACCTTAGCTACATCATCCCCATTTTCCTCCGCCGGGTATTCCAAAATCACCCCGAGGTTATGTTCAAGCCGTACGTCCCTCTTCGCTTCCTGACTGCATACTGACGTCTCGAAAGAGGACCTTTCTATATGGGTCCCGGGTTACTGGGATGGGCAGCGAACGTCGCCTGCATCAGCTGGACGCTCTTCGTCTGTGTCATCTTCTCCTTCCCCACCGTCAAGCCCGTCACAGCACTCGACATGAATTATGCTTCCGTGCGCGGCGATCTCCTTTCCATTACCCTCCCCTGCGTTAACGAGTCCTTGAATTACAGGTTATCACGATCGGCGTCATGTTTCTCTCACTGTGAGTTTGAACAGCATTGCTGTGGTTTAAGATCTGGACTGACCCACGGCGCCGCGACACAGTGTGTGGTACTTCCTCGATGCGCACAAGCACTACAAGGGCCCGAGATCGAACATCCACGAAAAGGATGCCGAAATCGAAATCCAACCTACCGAGAACGAAAAGCTCGGGGAGAAGGGCGACATGGCCTAGAGACCCCCACATATGTGATATTGAGGGAGCATCTAGTAGATTGCACAAACATGTATGTACGACTTAGTACGACGTGCGCGAGACATTATACTGCTGCTAATAAACCATGCGACGTTATATTACAAACGCTGTATACATATGCCAAGGAATCCTAGACATTCTTCTGCTCATCACTGTATCCTACAAATACACTCCCCAGCGCAGAATCAACGACCGCCTCGTCTCCAGGCCACGCTTTCTCTTTCGCCTCTTCCTCTGTCCACTCTCCGACGAACAGACGATTACCGAATGAAACTGTCATTGCACGCAGCGCCGCAGAAAGCGTAATTTCCCCCAGTTTGTTCGACAAGCGAATGGGTCCGCGAAACGAGCGCGGGAGCAGCAGAGTCGTTTCACCGAGGCGCGTATTGACGCGCACTGATATTGGGGCACGACGCTCTGGCGCATGCTATGCACCCAAACCAAAAAGTATTAGATTGATTACGATGACATGGATTGGAGCTTACGAGCACGAGGGTAGTACTCCCCATCCTAGAGGACACATCCATGCGCGTCTTGCTCCCGCTCGGAAGAGACTCAGAGCCGACGACGTAGACAACGGCATTGACTTCTCCCATGAAGGCCGAGATGTTCAAGTGCACCTTTTTATGCAAAACATCCCGGATAGAGAGTGGAACTTGCAGTGTAGGGTCGAGCACGAAGGTGTCTTTCACCTCACCGAGGCGACGCGTTATAGAGATGTGATTGGAAGGTTTGATGTTGGGTGGCGCAATATGACGGGGAAGCTCGTACGCCGGAGGAGAGACATCGGCCTGGGTAGGTAGAGATGGTCAGATTGAGACTGGAGCGCACATGAACTCCGCACTAGCTGGACTGATTGCTGGCCCGGGGACAAGGCAGATTTGGGAGCATCCTGCTGGAAAATCATCACACTTGGGTTAGGGCTTTGAAAACGTTGGAAAGTATGTGAGCGGGACAGAAGAGATTGCAGCGTGGCTGCATCAGACTGCGGCCAGCGGGCTCGACTGCGGCAATAAGTTGAGCTGCGGACACTACACAGCCAGAAGTACGGATGAGTTCTGCACAAATTACTAAACGAGTCCCACGTTTGACCCGGAAGATGTACTTGGGTTATTTAATTTTGCGCTCGATGCATTTTATTGCAAATGTGCGGAGTGCAACGGCAGCCTTGTGCGGTGGTTATTTCTCCACAATCTTAACCTGAGCCTCGCTGTTTGAGCTGTGCCCTGGATGAATCGTCCTCTCAGTTTGTTTGGGTGTCCAAATCAAGTCATGTGCCGTCAAGGTTGATGTCGTCTTCTCTGCTCCTCTTACCATGTCGTCCTCTTCGTCTTCCTAAGTTCCTTCACTCGTGGCCCTGGCGCTGTCGCACCCCCGACTCCCTCAACCATGTCAAGATTTCTGTTCATTCTCCCCCAACTTCCCTTCAAAGCTCGCTTCCTCTGTTGCGCTCCTGACCTGACCGCCTTACTCGGAATCTCAAACCGGTGGTGTCAACACTCTATCCAGATGCAAGATTCAAAACAAGAAACTCCCAAGACAACTGTGTCAGACGTTTAAAGTCAAGACCGGCTAGGACTAGTCACACTGTGTCCGCTGGATCACCCGAGCGCAAGAGAACAAGACAAACACTTTTTGGGGCTCGAAACTGAATATTTCCGTCGCCCGCCTATCACATCAACTCTGAGCAACGTGCAGCATCCACAACTTGGTCAACGCCGCGGCGGGTGCATGGGATAGGGCCCGCGCGCCTCCGTACGCAAGGCGACGCCGCGCTGCGAGCATCCAGCAAACCTGTGCGAAGGCACGCTGGTGCGTTTCCTCCGCTACGCCCTCTTTCCTTATGCAGTGCTCCCTCACCCGTATACAGCACAGCGCGCGGACTTCCGACCAAGCGCCCCAACGCGCTTGCGGCGCCGCGGGCGCACGTACCGTTCCCCTGCACATATGCGTTAGGACGCACGGCGCAGTCCGGAACCCCCTCCCTCGACGACTCAAGCACCGCCCTCGTTGTCATCCTGACACCCAAGGTAAGCACGTTCCAGAAATTCTGGTTCTGAGGTAAATGACTTGCCGGGATTTGTAGCACCATCTGCACCGGCATCTGCATCTGGGATCCCCGCGCAAGTCGCACCACCTTCAGCCTTAGCCCACGTGCACCCGACGTCCACGCTCCCCGTCGCCCGAGCGTCAACACCGCACCCGCATCCACACACGGCACCCGACAAGTGACAACGCAGCACCTGTATGTCCTCGAGCCCTCAAGCCATGCACACGCGTGCTCGACGACACCGTACTGTGTCAGGGCACCCGACGACGCCGTACCTGCACCCCGCGCACGCACACCCTCGACGACCGCGCTCCTCGCTGCACGATCGCCGACACCGCACCGCGCCATCGCACCCGACCCAGCACCTGTACCCTGAAGGAGCACGGCGCTCGTGGCCTCGCGCGTGGCAGTTGCGCGGCAGGACGTGGGCGTGAACTCCGCGGACAGTTTAGTGGTGCCATTTACTTACTTATGTACTTCTCCCACATCCTCAATATGTCTTGTTCCTTGTCTTTTGCGTGTTCAGTGAGCTCTATATCCGGTGCTGGCGGCTGCCTGGCCAAATGTCATCAGACCACGTGTATCAATTTTGACCTCAACTCAAAACGTCGGTACGACCCAGGGCCCATCGAAACCATCCCTGGCACATCCAGATACAAAATAGCCTACGCAGGGGCCCCTCCTTTTTCACCAGGACTTCAAGGAAGTCCACCACAGGCCCAACGGCCCCGGGTTAATCCTGGGTTAATAAGGTTTCCTCCCTGTGTAGCGATTCTTCAAGTTGAGTGCACGTGATGAGGGCCCAATTCCGTCGGATCAGGATCGACATGCAGAGATCGACGCTTTCTTGGCCGAGCAATGACGTCCGCGACAAGTTGATGAGGTTAGGCAAGATTTAGGGCTGACCTCAAGATATTTTCGTTTCCTGCAGTTGCTGGAATTCAAAAAACATTTCTGTAAGGAACTCGGTAAATAATACGACGATAATCACCTACTAGGGTAGTGACTCTTCATATTGATACTTTCCGACTCCCGAGTCACTGCTCGAATGGTTTGTGAACTTTTGTCCCCAGTGAGGCAGTCACTGACTCACTACAGTAACACGGGGAACAACGTGGGGTGCATGACATTAGGTGACAGTTCCTGGTGGTCTCGCCAACCAAACTGATATTCAACCCCGGTGAGTAACACGAAACAGAACCGGGTTTCGTGGCATGAGTTCCGATGAGTACGCTCGGGCAGACTTTAATATCATTGCTGGAGCGATCGTACGGGCAAAGTCCCACGGTTCGATTCTTTTGCAGCGCCAAATATTATCTGTGATTTTAGTCGAACGACATTCTGGCTCAATCCGTTAATCACCGCTTCGAGATTGACGATGTGCAACTGAATTTGCACCGCCTTCAGGTTAGTATCGGCACTGGCGTCGGTCTTCTTCCTATACGGTCCAAGAGCCCCCGCAAACGAACAAACTAATTATACCATATTATTATCCGCCGCGGATGATAACCATGAATTAAGTTCAGTTCATTAGAGCATTATTAAGATACATGTGGACTGTACGTGTTTGGTGGTTATCGTCTTCGGTTAGTACGCTGCTCTCCTGCGGCCACATGTACATTGGGAGGTACGGCAAAAACACCCGTCGCTGTGTGCAGTGTCAGGAACATATGGCGGTGTTTGTTGATTGGCACTCGTACTATGGTAGTTGCGTCTGCGGCTGGGACCAAGGAGACGTTAAATTCGCAGGCTCCGAAACACCATAATAAACGGGGGGTGGAATGGTTCCCGGATAGGCAGCATTCACAGCCGCAGGGGGTTGATTTCCGGGCATTCTGGGCATGCCGGGCTGGAAACTCGAACCAGGGGGTTGAAAGTACTGCGACGAGGACGAATATCGAGGTGGGCTGATAGGAGGAATTTGGCCGGCTGGCGGGCCAGCTGTATGTGTAAAAGATCCAGCATACATAGTGTGCGGGTGGGAGACGGGCGGCGATGGAAATGCGCCTTGACTTCGTGCGTACGATTCCGGATCCAAGGGTTCCACCCACAATATATCAGGCCGTTGTGTGGAGGAAGTTCCCTCATTGGTTGAAATCGCCACATATTCGCACTCGATGCCTTCCTTTGAACACCGTTCGCATGGAGAAGTTGGATTTTTCTTCGCTGTAATGCACTATGATATCTTTCAGAAAAACCGGGGAGGGAAGAGTAGTAGTATTTTTTACTTTGATCTTTTTCTTGCGGCAATTGGTACATGCAATGCGATTTCTTTGGTGTCCTGGGGGCGGGGTTATAACAGGATAGGACGAAGGTTTATTGTTGCGGTTAGGGTGCGAAAGCATGCTGAAATATTTCGTTGAGGTTCTCGTCCAGGCTGACCGGTTTTATATGCACGCACGCTGAGCTCTGACCGACGTTCCACGACTCCATTCGCCGCCTGTTACCCAAAATGACCCACACCAGTGTTGAATAACATCCAAATGGGTGTATTAGGGACAGCAAAAGTAGGCGCTTGACTGCGCTTGAACGCTTTGCGGGCAAATGCGGTTCTTCAGATGCTTTATCACTGGACTGTTTTCGAGTGGGATCAAAGCAAATATCCCGTGAAACCATAACTTACCTTCGGCTTGTAGGCTCCCGGAAATCTAGTCTTAATTGAGAGGGTTGGTTGTGGCGGTGACTCACTGGGCGGTTCTTTGAATCTGAGATTTTCTGTACCTAATGGTATGCGCGAAAGAACATCGTCAAAAAACTTGCAATACGATTGAGGACGAATAATGATATTGTCGAGGGCGAGAGAGGAACTTCCAGGTAGAGTGGAATGGTGGACATAAACGTTGATCGCGTCGGCGATCCCTGGCCGAGAGGATGGTAGATGTTTTCAAGTGATTGATCGAAGAAACGGTTCATGTTGAAGGTGACAGCTTCGGTTAGGAGCAGACGCGAATCATTGAGACGTTACTAATTTAGATTGCCCGTGAGCTTCAACCCGTAAATCAGGGCATTCCAGTCACTTTGCTATAAAACGGTCAGAACAAAATGAATATCGGCCCGACGGAATAGGACTGCTCTTGTCGCTGAAGTCGGCGATGGAAGCGGAGGAAGAGAGCCATTTGAGTAACCGTTTTGCGTTTTTTCCATAGCGACAGTTGATTGTTTTCCATCGAGGAGCAAGCCCGACCAGTTCGTCGATATAGCCGCCTGTTGATTTTTTCGGTGGCGTAAAGTAGCGAACGGCCGCTCGTTGTCTGGGAGGCTTTGGAAGCAATGAACAGATATAATTAATTTCTTTATCGAAAATAGGACGGACGCACTGAAACGAAAGGAATCGACGTGTCCACAATTGGCATATTCACAATGGATATGCCCACGATCGACGTGTTTTACAAGAGTCTTTCAAGTGGGGCAAGTTCTTGCGCAGTAGTTGGGTTTACTCCAGGAGGACCGGGCCGATATGGCGTTGGAGAAATAATTTCGCAGGAGGAAACCACAAATCTGGACGAAACTCGGCGGCATTGCGCTGCGGCACTGCCAGGAATGCCGACGGTTTCGGTTGGAAAATCCGACGGTTTCGCCATCAGGGCGCCGAGGACTAAAATAATCTTCGTCCATTTGGATGTTTCGGCTAATATCGTTCCGTTGAGGTATTCCCGCCGCGGTGGAAGAGCCCTCTGAGTCACTGTCAGTCGGACAATGATGTGGGACAAGAAAACACAGTTCCTAGGGTCTCAGTTGAAATACTGAGAAAGGTTCGTAATGCTGAGATTCCTCCAAGGCGACGGGGGGGTAGTCGCTCCTCGGCGGTGGCCGCACTTTCTGGATGTTTCAGTAGAGGCACCGAACACGCTCGACGCCGCATGTACATGTTCGTGGTTGAAAGAAGAAAGAGGTCGGAGTTTGTAAGTAGCCAAACAAGGACCAAATCGACCTACATGGCCGTAACTCATTCGAGTGTTTTGAAGAGATCGAGCAATTCTGTCCGCACCAAGTAACAGCACAATAGCTATCTAACTAACTTTACAACACATTTATTCTTTTGATTTATTTCATCTCCCATATCACGCCCACCTCAGTGCAGACGGATCTACTTTGTTAAAGCTTGGGATTCTTCTCCTCCGCCTCGTATTTCTCGCGAGTGTACTTGACACCCTGCAGAAACTGAAATGAGCAATTGGCGGAGGGGATGAGGGGAAACTCACCGTCTCGATGTTCGTCTTAAGCTCGGGAATAGCGGCCTTGATCAACTCAGTCTCACCCGGAGTAATCTGGCCAAGAGTGTGGATCTTCGCAACGCCCTCTGACTACAACGACGGGTCAGTCAGGAGGAAGTACGGATCAGAAGCTAAGCGTACCCCAAGTTCAATTTTGGAAGAGAAGAACGCGAGCTCCGTGCCGAGTTCCTTGGACAGGGCCGCGCCGCCGGTAGAGTCTGCCTCGAGCGCGACAAAGCTGGGTGCAACGATGCCCTTTTCACCCTTGAGCGCGCGTATGATCTTGTTCGCAAACTCAAAGCCGGCATACGCCATCGAGAGCGTTGCGGACCCCGCGCCGTCCTTAGCCTTGACGACCTCATCACCGCCAAACTGGATGCGCTTCACGAGCGCGTCGAACTTGTCCGAGGAGAGGTCGGCCGGGAGAGGGTGCGAAGATTGCGAGAGGAGAGGGACGATCTGCCATGAGGCGTCAGCAAAAATGCGGGCAGTCAGAACCGAGGACGTACGGTTACACCGCTGTGCCCGCCGACGACGGGGACTACGACATCTTGTACGGCACTGGTATTGCCAATTATTTCGGCGACGAAGGTAGAGGCGCGGACAACATCCAGGGTGGTTACACCGAAAATCCTACACGGAATCTTAGTCGGAGCACACAAAATGTCAGGCAGTATGTACCGCTTGGGGTCGTAGACGTTGTGGTGTTTGAATACCTCTGCGACGATGGGGACGGTAGAGTTGACGGGGTTAGAGATGACCAGAACAAAGGCCTTGGGGCAAACGGTGGCAATACCGGTTGCCAGATCTTTGACGATACCGGCGTTGATCTGCATGGCATAGTTAGCAACCAAGACGATTTAAAGCACGTATTCCGCCGACCTTGAAGAGGTCGTCTCTTATTCTCTCATCAGTCTCGATCATAGGAATGATTCTTCAAGAACTTACCTGGTCATCTGAAAATTCACCGTTAATTCTCTGTACAACGGATCTTACGATGAACGTAAACTCACCCCAGGCTTACGGGGAACGCCAGCGGGGATCACGACGACATCCGCGCCGGTAAGAACCTCCTTCAGGCCGTCATTAGGAGGGAGACGTCCCACAACTACAGCAGGAGTGTCGATGTGGGACAGATCAGCAGCAACACCTGGAGTGTTGACGATATCGAAAAGGCCCAGCTAAAACGAAAGAAAGGTTGGGATGGTGCGATGTGCGAACGATTTCGCGATTGCATACTGCAGTAATGGCAGGATTGGTCTTCAAAAGGAGCGATAACGGTTGGCCAATTCCACCTAGGCCAAGTTGAGTGAGTGTTATGGATGGTACCACAATCTAGATCTGGCCCACCAGCAGCACCAAGAACGACAGCTTTGACCTATGAAACGAGTTAGATAAAGCATCGGCCAAGGAATACTATCCACCATGGTGACGGGGTTAGGAAATTACGACGGTGAGTAGGTCAAGGGCAAGAGCAAATTCGAGAGCAATATAAGCAGGTCGCGTCGACACACGTGATTTGGGTATCGCGTTCCGGTCGGGCAAGCGCGCGCAAATAGCACCATAATTATGTGTATTCCGAATTCGCATACCTCCGACACGCTCCGACTTTACGCGAAAAAAAATGATCCCTGAAATTCGGGGAGCCGGGGACCCGTTTTTATTCCCACATGATTCTCATTTCTCTCCCACCTTCACCTTCCAACCTTCCACTCCTCCAACCCGATACACTCTCCGTCGGAGTGATGTTCCGCCCTCTTCCTGTCTCCCTGCACATCTGCAGCCGCAGCCCACGAACGAATGTCTTTCACATCCTCAGCGGAGAGCGTAATCTCCGCGCCGCGCGCGTTCTCCTCCAGGCGGCCGACGCTCCGCGTGCCGGGGATCGGGAAAACTGAGTCCAGTCAATCTCGCAGCATTTTTGCGTGGAGACAGAACAACTCACAGTCAGGGTGTTCCGCCAATATCCACGCAAGCGCAACTTGACCAGACGTGGCGTGGTGTTTGTCCGCGATCTGCTGCAGATGGTCGACGAGGGCAAGATTCTTGGCAAAGTTTTCCTCAGAGAAGCGTGGCAGCGTTCGTCTTAAATCACCCTCTTCAAAGTCCTCCCTTGAGCGAAACCTGCCCATGTGTTCATCAGTGCTTCATGAAAGGTGTAACTGCTACTTACCTCCCAGTAAGAAGTCCACGCCCCTGTTTTCAAAACTTGATCAGAACTGTACAAGAACAAAGGGAAGAACAACGAACGAGCGGCGAGTACGCGACCACCGCAACGCCTGTCTCCCTCGCCGCCTCCAACAGCCCACTCGTCTCAATTTCCAAATCAAACGGACTGTACTCCATCTGCACCGCAACGACTTTCTCTCCAATACCTTTAACGGCCTTCGCCCGTCTCAGCGTCGCGGGACTGCACTCGGACAGCCCAAGCCATTTTATCTTCCCTTGCTCGACGAACGGCCTCAGTGTCTCCAGCACCACCTCGATCGGCACGCGCTGGTCTACACGGTGCTGATAATATAGATCAACGTAGCCGGTCCGCAGCCGTGCGAGGGAGCGCTCGAACGCCTGCACGATGTACGCGGGCTCGCTGCATGGCGCGAAAACATTCTTTGGCGCGTCGGGGCGCAGGTCTATCGCACCGAACTTCGTCGCCAAGAAGATCTCCGCCCGGCGCCCGGTTTGAGTAAACCATTCCCCGAGGACTTCTTCCGCTGCAAGACGCCTACACTCAGTCCGATTCCGCATACAACAAGGGGAGACGCACTCGAGCCATAAATGTCTGCGGTGTCCCAGAAAGTAATCCCAAGGTCGGCGGCACGCGACAGTGTCGAGAATGCTTGGGTTTGGTCTGTTTGACCGTAGAACGCGCCGATGCCCTTTGAAATATTGGATAATCTACAGGAAGGAAGAATTTGTGCAAACCATCGTGCCGAATCCCAACGCGCTGACGGTCGGCCCATTTGCCCCGAGCTGACGCGTTGGAAAGGTATTCGGACCGAAATTTGGTGCAGACGACATGGACCGTGACTGAGCGAGGAAGAATGGCTACTGGGTTCGACCAGGGGAAAACATTTATAAGTAGTCGGTATCGATCAAGCCGCAAGCCACGCAAGCTCTCGCCGAAGCAGGGCCGATGAATAATTCGATAATATGACCAGTCTGTGAAAGGTAACCGAACTTTTGATTGCGAGACAAGGATAAAGTCAAGGCTTACGATGACCAACCCAAGTTGCCGAAGGTGCTGAACTAGCAAGTCAGTTGAAACATAACTTGAAAACTTTCTATGTATTCGTCGCAGTTACATACAACCAGCGGCGGGAAGCATATGTGTACAAAAAAGACAACTACATTACTAGCGTTTGGTTTTGGATATTGAGTTCTAGAGCCTCTTCCCTTCGGCACTGCTCGGCAATGTACCACCCCAATATGCACCTAATACCCGTCCTTCTTGGCGGCGTACAGGAGGAGGTCGCACACACGGCGAGAATATCCCCACTCGTTGTCGTACCAGGCAATGAGCTTGACAAAGTTCTTGTTCAGCTGGATGCCGGCACTGGCATCGAAGATGGACGAGGCGGTGTTGCCGACAAAGTCGCTCGAGACGACCGAGTCCTCGGTGTACTCGACGATGCCCTTGTACTCATTCTCAGACGCCGTCTTGACCGCAGCCTTGATCTCGTCGTAGGTTGCCGCCTTCTCGAGCCGGACGACCAGGTCGACAACAGAGACATCGATGGTGGGGACACGGAAGGAGAGACCGCTGCCCAAAGGTTAGCAGAGCACGATACAGCAAGACAAGAACGCACGTCAGCTTGCCGTTGAGGGACGGGATGACCTTTCCGACGGCCTTGGCGGCACCAGTGGAGGAGGGGATGATGTTGTTGTTGACAGCACGTCCACCGCGCCAGTCCTTGTTCGAGGGTCCGTCGACCGTCTTCTGGGTCGCGGTGGTGGCGTGGATGGTGCTCATGAGGCCCTCGACGATGCCGAACTTGTCGTGGATGATCTTGGCCAGCGGCGCGAGGCAGTTCGTCGTGCACGACGCATTGGATATCTAGGCACGAGGTAGGTTCTGTACCATACGCAAGACAACACGACGGATACTCACGACGGTGTACTTGGAGTCGTAGGACTCAAGATTAACCCCGCACACGAACATCGGGGCATCAGACGAAGGCGCGGAGATAATGACTTTCTTAGCACCACCCTTCAAGTGGCCCTCCGCCCTACATTGAATCGTCAGCAACCGAGGCGGCTTTTAGGACAAGAATAGAAGCACTTCTCAACGGTGGTGAAGACACCCTGTGAACAATCATTAGTGACGTATGAATCGTTATCATGGCGGACAGAGATCGTACGGTGGACTCGACGATGTAAGTGGCTCCTTCCTGGCCCCAGGGGATCGCAGCGGGATCCTTCTCGCCGAATACCGCGACAGGCTTGCCAGCGATCCAAAGCTTGCCGTCCTTGGCCTCAACGGTGCCTTTGAAACGACCGTGCACTGAGTCGTACTTGAACATGTAGACCTGGGTAATTCTGAGTGGCTGCCACGACCCATAGGGATAGCTGCACACACCATATATTCAAGGTTGATGAAGGGGCTGCGGCAGTATCAGGCATGAACTTGATGATATGTGTACGAACTCACTCGTTGACCGCGACAACCTCGATGCCCGGGGTCTCGAGGGCATTACGGAAGACGATGCGGCCGATACGACCTGGTATCGACGATGAGTGGACCCACAAGCTGGATAAGAGATTGGCTACTCACCAAAACTGAAAACCAACAGATCGATTAGAATCCAAATGCGAAAAAAAAGAAGACAGAAAAATACCCGTTGATTCCGACTTTGACCTAGTACACCAGATGAGTTCTCGTGCAGAGTACAGAAGGATAGACGCACCATTGTAAGAAAAAGGCAGATGTGGTGTAAGTAGAGAAACTGTCGTTTACCCGATGTTTGCGCGCGCTTTTAAATCGCTTCTTCCCCATTGATCTTCGAACGTGCTGGAATGCTGCCTGACTCAGACAGGCCAGCCTCGACACAAGGCCGCGATGACCTGCATATAGCTCTTCCAATGAGACCGTGTACTCAACGCCTTCGCTGCCGCCGTATTTGCACCTCGTACTGACATGCTTCCACCCCTCAGAATTAAATGCTACTTTGGGGACGCAATCCCCAAAATTCCTCATAGATCGCGGCCGATGATACACATCTGCGTCTTATACACGGACGAGGTAGGTCGACATGAAAACCAATAGCAAATCTCCGACACCACTGCCCACAGTACCCTGCACTACCACAGCCTCTCCGCACTACACCGTCACCGTGGTAAGCCGATGTTCCTACGTCATAATGATCCGATGGGCATGAACTTTGACGCAGCTTACTCTGTGGTTCAACTCAAACATATGTGATAGTGCTTGTGCAAGTGCCTAACGTCAAGTTGAAATCAACGAAGGTATTGATCAATTGACACGGATGACTTGCCGATATTCTCAGTTCCAGTCTACAACGAGGCGAATTATTATGAGGCATTGAGCCCGAACATGTTGGACCCACCTCAACAACGTCGCCGTGCGTCAACCATTGAGGGTTTGCCTTCCCAAGATTCACTCCACTTGGAGTTCCAGTATAGATTATGTCCCCGCTTTAATTGGAAATGGTAAGTGCAACAAATCTGAATTGCCGAAAGACAACTGACGGTAGGAGAGTTATGCCCATGCTAAGAACACCATATCAATATTATATCTCGCAGAGTTATTCGTACAGTACCTGAAGAAGGCTACCATGTTCGCCACGCTGAAAATCATATTCGCCGTGGTGTCGTTCTGCATCGTGACACCATTGACCTAAACGAGGTCTGTTGAAACCCCAAACAGCGAAACAGTCTGCACCGCCAACCTTCGTCCACAGATTGAGGTTTTGCGGGTCTTTAATGATCGACGTCGAGACAATTGCCGGGCCCCACGGTGCCTAAATGCATCAGCAGTGTGTTTAGTGGCGGTCAAGAAACTGACCCAGCCGTCTGCGCCCTTTCCCATGGAGTATCTATAACGAGATATGAACCTTCACCAAATATACCCTGTCTATGAAATACTGACTGAGGCTGCGGCTCGCCTCCACGCTCAATCTGCCACCCACGATGGCTTACATCGTAGCCCGCTGGCGTCCCGTTCAGTAAACCCCACTGCTCGGAAATAAAATATCGCTCACCAGCATATCCCAGGACATGATCCAGCGCTTCAGCCTCGGTGATGTTGAACGCCTTCTTCTTTATAACGACCACCAGCTCAGTCTCGTAGTCCATGGTCGACGTGAAATTGGTTTGGTTTTGGTATCCCGCCGTGACGGGTACGGGGCCTATGGGGGGTGCCAATGCGGTCCAGGGTTTGTAGAATAAAATCTAGGTCTGAATGAAAAACGGAGGATGAGGCGAAGAAAATACAATTACTGGGAAGGACGGTATCGTAACATTAGCCTATAGAATTCACATTAAGTTGGCCAGTAGTTCCAGCAAATCAAGCCTCCGCCTATACCTCATTCGCATGGGAAGCGTAATTGAACCCGACGCATCGAACCTAATCTCAGCTATGGTATTTCTTCTTCGTTTCAAGTGGACAGTGAAATACCGTGCGGGTCTTTTCTGGATCCAACGGCGCAAGGAGTGTCTTGATTTTCTGCGCCACTCAATTAGAACCGAATGACACAAATCAACCAGAAGCTCACCTTCACTTTGTTGGTGATTTGGAAGTCGCCAAGGATGTCACCTTTGATCACCTTCGCCTGTTTGGCGAGCGCGGCGTCGGTAGTACCCGCAGGGAGAATTGCGTCGCCAGTGTACTCCTTCCCGTCAGTAGCAATGAAGCGGACAAAACGTTGCGCCGTCGCAGACAAAACGAGGCCGAGTAAAGTAAGAGCAGTGCTTGCACGCATGTTGAATATATGCACCCCTCAGGCTGTCGAATATACAGTGGTTAATCCTCCGTCGTAGCCAAGTGGCAAGTGGTGGTAGAGACTGAGGATACGATCCGTAGTGTCACGGTATACATGGAGCGAAACTAGCTGCGTTAAATAATGGTTTCGTGAGAGTTGAACATGGGGCCCCCAGTGTTCTGATGGGTAGGCGCACCTGATACGGTTGAGTATGGTCATTAGGGGCTAATGCTTCTCAGGGAACGACCATTGCTATGTCACCGGGGGTCCGTTGCGGACGGAAGGGTACGCGGCGGTCCCGACTGAATGCTTGGAATACGCGGTTTTCGGTTCGTTCGTATGTCCGTCAGGATTGAAAATTTCAACGTCGATCGCAGGTCAAGGCTTAAAAGATACACCACCTGGGAGAAACCTCACAAAGGCGGCATAGAAAGTGGAACAGCTTCAGAACTCATGGGACATTGTGGGAGTCCCATATAGGTCTCTGACTATTTCCAACCATATATCTATGCAAAATGACTTGGATTCCTCTCTGAGGCGGGTGGCTGAACCTAGGTCCTTTGGTATGCACCGTGTGTGATCTCACACTGAAGTTTGGTGATGCCTTTTTTCAATCTGCGCCGACGCCGCCGAGGCCTGAATCAATTAAATGATGGGATGTCGGACCTCGAATCTTGATGATCCGAGATCTGCCATTGCCGCCGCCGGTGCAGTTGCGCTTCAAGTTTGTGATATTTTCAGTGTTGTCTTACTTGAACACAATTCTTTGGAAGGCCAAATCCTCTTTACATACTCCCACAATTCAATCATATATCTATCTCGTGGCATTCGCGCGACATGGTTTTTGCTCGAATCATATCTTTCTGACTCTCGTCTCTATCTGCACACAGATCTTTGATCTTGCCGTGGTCCCGCCATCACAGCATCAAGACAGAGCTTCGGTCAAGATTGGCGGAGAAAAAATGGGGGGGTTCAATATGTAATGGTTTCAATTTTCTATCTAGCAATAATTACATATATAAAATGTTGCACATAAAATTTGGTACTCCAGCTCGCGTTTCTGACCTGCGTTGCATTAAATCTTGTGGTATAGGGCCGATAATGATGCTGATCCGAGATCTGCCGTGAGTTTCGACCGGATACCATCAAACAGTCTAGCTGATATGACTAACCACAAAATCCAATCTTAAACCTCTTTGCTCACAAGAGAGGAAATGGATTATGGGAAAGTGGAACTTCACTAGCAGGGAGCCTAAAAAACCTTTCGACACTGCCAATTCTGTTTTCTTTGCTTTCTTTTATGGATGTTTTTGTGAAATGACTAATTTGTCATGACTAAAAGTGACCTCAATCGATGTGCTCCCACATGTAAGTAGCTAAACCTAAAGGTTCAGCCAATAAGTCAAACTTCACAAGCCCATTTTGGCCTCTCAGACAAAAATAGGAACACTGGAACAGCTGTAGTAACACGTCTCCTGGAGTTATTCGCACAGCACCTGAAGGAGGCGAGGTGAGCGACAGCGAAAATCATGTTCTCAGGAATGGTCGAATAATAGCTACAGCGAACCCGGGTTGAGTTGCAGTAATCGTTACGACTTCTGGCTCAGGAAATACCATTGGTCTGGATGGAAGGGTAAGCCTCGGAAATCCTCAGTGCGTATACAATTTACCTTGTTGATGTGTTCGGCATGTTTTTTGCTGTCAGGAGATTGAACCAACTATCCGTACCTTCACTCGGAAGGGGAGCTAGAAGTTTCTTGATTTTCTGGCAAGAGCCGTCCAACACATATTACTTTGCTATGCGTTGTGGGTTTGTACCTTGAATTCCTGAGTGACCTTCGGTCTCAAACACGCAGAGGCTCTGGTTTATTTCGCATTTTATTTTTCTTGCCAGCTTCCCGGTTTTGATTTTGCAGCCAAATCATCGAAGATACCAATAAAACAGTAGGATCTGTAATCGTTCCAAATTAGCTTAGAAATGGGGATCGGCGATGGGACCCACACCCGAGGTGAGTTATATATATAATCGTACCCTCTCCGAGATACCTCATCATACAAAGTAAGATGTCTCAGCCGTTCCCTACAAGAAAATTAGGCGAAAATGGACCCTCAGTCAGTGCGATCGGCCTGGGAGCTGGAGGTTAGACATGTTTCGGATTGGACCCACAAGTTCTAATCTGACGACACGTCTCAGGTATATCTGGCGCTTTTTATGGCAAAGCTGACAGGGAAGAGACGCACAAGATGCTCACGTATGCCGCCGACCGCGGTGTGACCTTTTGGGACACGGCTGACTACTATGGAGCCTGTGAGTACTTCAACTTACAATTCGTGATTGAGGTGGACACAACTGACCTAAGCTCTCTAGCCGAAGAAATCATCGGGGACTGGTTCGCCGCAACTGGACGCCGTTCGGAGATTTTCCTTGCGACCAAGTTCGGGGCAGCCGACCTCCGGGATGGGCCGAACAAGGGCAAAATCTGCAGCCAGCCGTCCTACATCCAGCAGGCATTCCAGAGATCCCTGAAGATGCTCCGAACCGACCACGTAGATCTTTACTACCAAGTGAGCGTGCGGAAGCCCTTACTTTTCTGCATAGAACTGATTTTCGTTTGGCCACGAACAGCATCGAGTTGATCCCGCCGTGCCAATTGAGGTGGTTGTTGAGACGCTGCGAGAATTCGTGGAAAGCGGGCAAATCAAGTATCTGGGCCTCAGTGAAGCGAGTGCAGCAACCCTGCGGCGCGCGAAAGCTGTTCCGGGCCTCGGCGACAAGATTGTTGCCGTGCAGATGGAATACAGTCCCTTCGAGCTCACGGTCGAGACCAGCGGTTTTCTGGATGTGGCGAATGAACTGGGGGTAGCTGTTGTTGCGTATTCACCCCTAGGCCGCGGCCTTATTACAGGAAGGTGCGGTCCTCGCGCTTCATCTGTGGACGGCGGCTTAAAATTTATTAGATATCGGAGCCCAGAAGACTTGGAAGAGGGCGACATGCGACGGCTCCTCCCCCGCTTCTCGAGCGGGAATTTTCCGAAGAACCTCGCACTTGTTGCGCAATTCGAAGCGCTGGGACTCAAGTACAAAGCGTCTCCAAGTCAGATTGCCCTTGCGTGGATCCTCGCCCAGCATCCCCACTGTAGGGTTTCTCCGTTCAATGAAAGGAAAAACCAATGACACGCAGATAGTTGTTCCAATCCCTGGCACAAGGGCCGTTGCCCGTTTGGAGGAAAACGCACACAGTGCAGAGATCACTTTATCGCCGGAAGACGTGGCGGCCATTCGCAAAAAGGTCGAGGAGGCAGACGTCCACGGCGCGCGCCATATGAGTATCCCACAGGGCGACTGCATTGAATTAGTAGATTGGAAGGATAGCGGTAAACAGTAGACTCGTATATCACGCCGCTACACAGCTTCGTCTGGACGTATAATATCAAGTTGACATTGCAGCAGCGTTTGATGAACGTTTGGGTGCATATCTTGGCAGTGACTCGAGTGGCTTAGAGATGAGATAGCCTGTGTGCAGAGAATTGAGTCCGGATATTGTCAGAGGGAACATCGGCATTACCTCTGAGACCCGCTGCTTTCTCTCCTTGGACACCGAAGCCGTAGCCTATTTTGCCCTCGGTGTGTGGCTTTTCAGCATCCGATTTGAACACGCTCGACGCAAAGGACGGCACTGCGGACGCGACTGGGCGTATGTCCACACCAGCTACGTGTGTAGGGAGGGCGTTCTTTGCATGGTCGCGCCACGACGTGACGGAGCGCTTGGATTTCGCCGACTCGCGGAAAATAAGCCCACAAAGTATATTGAGGATTCCGATGGAGAAAAGGAAGAATGCCGCAACCAGCGAGAACTCATCCACGTGGTGCGATAACACAGCGGCGCCAAGACTGCAAACAGTTATTCGTAGGGTAATCTATCATTAACAAAGAAACATACAGGCACTGGACGATACCAATGGGTCCCAAGCCAAAGTCCTTGCCAAGGACAGGAAAGAAGCGGTTGAAGAAAGCGGAGGGCCAGCCGAACTCGGAGAGTATGAGAACAATAACTTGGAAGATGATCAATAGCCGATTGACAACGGCCCAGAATATGCCTGCAGGCTGGTTTGGGACAGTACTGTCGCTATCGGTAATCGTCAGAGATTAGAAATGCATAGAATGGGTGCAAGTGCTCACATTATGTAGTCAGCATTGATATCTTCTGCAGTAGCATTGGTCGTGGTGGCGGCTTTGCCTTCTTGGAAGCGATTGACGGCCTGCAGATCGTGGACAAGAGTAACAATGTTGCTCGAAAAGACCAAGAGCAGTCCGATGACCTTCAACAACGTGTCATGAATCTTTTCCCATACAGAAAGGATCAGCTCACACTCAAAATGCGAAGGCCATTTAATCCGATGAAAGTGTCTATGGACGCGGACCGATTAGCCTGGAGACAACAGAACACTGAGGACCTACATGCACGGGGAGGGAGCATGATTTAGATTTGGATACAGGTGGAGTGAAGAGAACTAGGCGATACAGGAATGTCGAGATGGGGTGCGCAGCACAGAGGCGTGAACGAGCGTGAACGGAAACTTGGAGAGCAGAAACGGTCGTGAGAGTTGAGGTGGACGAGGGTCTTTGGCCACACTATATAAGGCATCGGAAGAGTCACTCGGGCATCAGGGTCTTCACGCATAATAAGGCGGCCATTGTTTGAAAGTCCTTGTCACTTGTGACACGTATCCTCTTTGGGAGTCAAAGAACAATACGCCTCGAGTTTCCTGGAGTAGATCCGCGCGTAATCCTTGGCTGCCAAGACGATACTGCGGTGCGTGTAACACACGATTCGACGAGACAACAGCATGAATTCATTTATCGCGCAGGGCTAAGAGTTGGGTTGACGCCAGAGCAGCGCAAAAGCACTTTGAGATCATTGAAGGAGATGGGGTGAAGTCTGTTGGAGATGGGGTGAAGTCTGTTGAGTGACATTCAGTAGCGTAGCCTGAGGCAGCCATGCAAGTACAGTCCAAGTTATGTTGTGGTCAAGTTGTGGTTGGTCAAGTTGTGGTTTATGCGCTGCGACGTGTGAATCTAACACATTCACACTCGCCGCCTGATGCGCCTGATGGCGCTCACTCCAGTGACTCCACTCGGACTCAAGTACATTTATTCAATACATTGTGCAGCGCCCCATATCACGCCAGTCGAGCTCTATCGAGAGAGCTGGACCAAAATCTATAATCACGAATTTCCGAACATGGTAGCAATCCCATTTACGACGTTCGAAGGGTCGAGCCCTGCTGCGAGAGTGCTGGGATCGAAACCGCCGGCCAGTGTACTGGGGTCAAAGTTCCCCAATATGCTGGGATCGAATCCCGCCCCCGATGAGTTGTTTGTATCGAAAAAGCTCGTCTGGGCACCAGAATTCTGTTGCTGAGCTTGATATGCGTGCCACAGCTTGCCAGCAGCATGTAGCCCAGTGCTCAAGGTCGACGGTGTTGCGGGCGTTGTCGGTGATGCGGGAATTTGCCCTTGGGCCGCGGCGGGACCGGTAGCACCTGCTGTTGTAAATCCAGCAAAACCACCCATCGCGGGTACGGTAGAAGCGCGCGCAGAGCCAACTGGCCGAAGCGACTTGCTCACAGTGGTGACGTCTACAGTCCACTCGGTCGGAATGTTCCATGACGCTGATCCGTCCCCGTACGCGACATAATACTGGCCTGCTGCATACGGGCTCAGGGCAATGAACTGGAGCAACGTTATCAGCACAAACAACACGACAAGGGCAAAGGTGCGTACTGCGATTCCCTTCCGCCGTGTATTCTCAGCAGCGTTCCGGATCATCGCATCCACCGCAGGATAATGCTGAGCGACTTCAAAAGTGACGTTCCCATTCGAGTAAAGCACAACAAACGATCCGTGCACGCCAAGCGCGACAGTTGTGGGAGTACCCTTTTTCATGCGGCTGATGATATCGTTCTCGAGCACGGGCGGGAGGTTTTGCCAGGAATAACCGGAAGGCGAGACAGCAAAGTAACTCGTGTTGGGCCCAAAGACTGTTCGGGTACAGTGCTCTCCATTTTGCGCAATGTTGCGCATGAACTCCGCTAACTTGGTGTATTTTGGGCCGAGAAAGAGCTCTATGGAAAATGTCGATTCTTGGAAGTACGCGACAAATACGCAGGGACGCACCTTCGTAATAATCCTCTCCCTTCACAGTGCGCCAGCTCATGCACCCTGAGGATCCTGGTCAATAAGAAGCAAACTGAAAGGACGGAAAAGACGTACAAGTGCCCGGTTCCATGGGAAAAGCCACATCATACGGAAATTTGTTAGCCTGTGGGTGGTTTGGATCCTCCAGAATAAGTCGTAGAGGCTCAGGGAGGGTATTATTGTCACTCCAAGCCCAGATAGAATCGCTTTGCGCAAAAAAAGCACCGTTCGGGCCAAACGAGAAATCGCAGTCCATGAGTCGGTGCACGGATGCAGATACGGCGCATACAAAGGACTATAAAGGAGTGCAGGCTGTGAATGCATCGTGGTCGTGCCTGTTCGTGCCGTGTATTGACAGCTACTGACTGACAGGGTAAATGAATAGGACTTCGAGTATAGATCAGCCAGTTCTGGAGCATCGGATAAAGTGGGTACGACCAGAGGAGGGAGAATGTTCAAAATGCTGGAGCCACTACCAGAGTAGAAGGACCCTAGAACAGAGAGACATCCTGAAATTTCACGATTTCTTTCTCAACGTTCCGTGAAAGACCCGTGAAAGTTGCGTGAAAGTGCATACAGTATAGTGCCGCTCGGTGGATCACCACTTTGATGTTTCATTCCTAGGGCCAGTATTTGGGCACAATAAATTCTGAATTTAATTGGAGGCATATTAGAGCATGTACTGAGTTATTCTACATCTGAACTTTGAGGATCCTGGCAGTGGTATGTTACGAGGAAGGGATACAGACTTTTTGATGGCAAAAGTCACATTTCCGTTCCTTGGATCACCCGGTTTTCTCTGGTATTCCTAGTCCTGGACACTTGTTAAACCCATTTGTAGGCCCTAATGGATTCTTATAGCTTATTCAGAGGCTCTTGTTGGCAATTGATGTCCGCACAAGCATTCTGAGAGCCTGGTGCATTGGGGCTTGATGCGCCAAATATGGCAATCTCGGCTTGCACAAATTCTCGAAGACCAGTCTTTGGTCCGATTGCCTAGATCTGTCGAAGTAAATCATAGATGGTATAGCCATCTATCATACAAATATTGTTTGGGCCAGAATCTACCTAAATGGTCGCAAAATGGACGAAAGGAAAAGTCAGTGATGGTGTGATCAAGGACTGATTTGCCTCGAAACACGTCGTTTGGGAGCATCTATGAGCCTCTTCACTCAAAATTAATTCACAGTATGCAGAAGGTATACATGATTATGAATGTCGAAGGGTTTGACCCCAGGATGGATGTATGTGCTGCAAAAAATGGATGATCCATCGATGGATCGTGATCCACCGAGCGGCACTATACTGTAGTCACAGTGTACGGCACTCGAGTCAATCACATGTTTGGCTCCCACATTCGACGACGAACCCCTTCCTGTCTCCGAGTCAGAGTCTCTGCTCTCTAACCTCCCTTGGAAATTCTGAACTGGGTTCTCAGAATCACATAAAGGTAGCTCTGCCAAGAGCTCAGTTCAAGCACAAAGTAATAAGTTCTTTCGACTCCGAGTCGGAGTTCATTCGATTCAGGACCGCTCCATCCTCCCCGGATTTTACAAAGCATCTTGAAGGGTTTTTACTTGATTTGACCGCATGGCCAGCCTCATCACCGCGGAGCCACGACGTGTAGCTGTCAGCCTAGCCTCGACACGGCCATGATCCGGGACTCGGGCACCGCTACATCGCGCTTTTCTCAAAAAGTACTGCCTACATTGTGTATTTGCTGACTCGGAAGTAACCTCTCTAACCCTTACCATGGAGTGTCCTCGTTTGGGCCCACCAACGGGTATTTCGTCAAATCTGAGCCGATTCGATTGAACATTCTATTCTGTCTTCATCGTCGGCGGAATAGGAGCATAAAAAAAACATCATCCCAGAATCCCTCCGACGTGCTCCCGAAGACCCCAATGATCAATGTCGCTATCCCGAGTACTTCACCTACCGCATGGCTCTGGCGTTGGAACATATGGCAGGCAAAGAACGATGCCGACTTTTTCGAAAGTGACTTCGCTCTCGTGTTTCTTTCTATGTGCATACTGAAGGGCTTACATCTAGCGGATTATCTTGGCCCCCACTACGCCAAGCTCGCTGCATTCATGGCTAGTAAAACCTCTCTCTTCGGCTCGTACTGAGTTTACTTTTCAACTTCGGTATGTACGATGACAGCACGCTCTCGCATTCTCTGCAGGGATTTTACCCCTTGCTGAAGCCAGATTTTGGACAATGCGCAGGAACGCAACAAGCAAAATTACATTTACTTACAGTACCTCGCGTTGAGCCCGTATTTCGCTGGACACTACTTTATTTTTTGAAAATTGGACAGCATTGTGGAGAGATGCATGCCGACGAGGAAACTGTGGCGCAATCTAGCTCGAAGCTACTAGAGGTACTCTTAATTTTCAAGTTGTTACTCAAGTAAACATGGCGGTGAACAGCGTATCGTTCAAGTTCAACCGACGGTGAAGGAAGAGAGGGAGGAGGCGAACGAGACTTTCAACTTCAAGTAACTAACTGAAAGACTTTTTGCAATTCCACTCTGGGGCTTGGGCTGAGATTTGCTACTTCTAACCACGTCGGTGCGGATATAAATATCGTTTCTCAGTTAAGTTCAATGTCTGAAGGTCATAGACTTCGGTAAACCCCGTGTATTCTTCAAGTTTAACATCAACAGCCGTGCTCTTGAAACCAGAAAACAGCCGCTCCATGAGCTGAAGCAACATACTCAGTCATCGATACCAACTGGGAAATCGAACACTCCGGTGGGATCAAGCTTTTCTTTGAGCGCAAGCAAGCGCGGATAGTGCGAGCCATAGTAACGCTTTTTATCTAGCGGAAAATACTTGAATTTCACCTTGAAAGAAAAACGAACAGCACGCACAATCAACAAGTTTGTCCTCCATATAATTCGTGTATGCGCCATAGTCCCAGTCCTTTGGGCTACTCGAGGTTATTCCATCGACCAAGTCTATGTTTGATGAGTATGTAGGGCAGAGAGTGAAGAATATGATTTCATCGCACCGTCCAGGAATTTGAACCCCGAAGCAGGATAAGGTGGAGCATTGTTGAAAGAGGACGCATAGAATTGGATGGTGAACATCGAGCTCCGGTGCACAAAGGACGTTGCATCCATTGGAGGGGAGTTGATTTTGGAGTTTGATCCGCCGTAGAGCTCCACCTGGAAGAACCAACTCTACACGGCGCCGCTATCAGCCAAATTCCAGGAAATTGGAGCAAGCATACAGTGTTGGAGGCGAAACCCTCATGAGCGAGGCCACTCATGAAGGACGTCAGAGCCGCCTTGTTCATGGGAGAGGCCTCGGGAGTCATGAGTGATTTGGCATAGACTTGCACATTGTGAGCTACATCACGACAAAAACGGTTTGTAAAATCTGGGCTTACAAGTGTCGGTGTAGTCCGGTGCGGTGCTGGTATTTAAAGTGCTGCCGGCCAGGAAACTGACACTCTCAATCCAGTTTCCGGGAGTGAGGGTGATACCGTTCAAAGGCGGCATGGCGGCAAGAAATGGTGCAACCGTGCCATTCAACAGGCTTGGTTCTCCATGCCACGCACCTGTGAGCCCGAACGACACATTACCGGCAACGCCTCCGCGCGTCAGTACGATCTCTGCTCCGAATTCAGGCGGTAAGTTGGGTTCCACGACGAACTTTTGGAAAGTATCCAGAGCGGTGGCGGCCTTGTTGATGTCGAGATGCCAGTTGTACTGGAAAACAATCACCGAGGCCGGCGCAGGGAAGACAGCGAATTCGATAGAGGTGGTGATTGCAAATGACGGGCCGGCGCCGCGCAAGGCCTTCAGAGATTCAACAAAAGAATGGAATCCTTCGATTCAACGCACCCAAAAGAGATCAGGATTGATATCTTTCGACGCTGTCGTGATAGTACCGTTCGCAAGCACCAAATCTGTAAATACCTCAACATCGCGAACCCATGAGGATGCATTCGAACACAAAACGAACTGATAGACAAAATATTGTCCAACGTCAGACCCCACATTCTCGAGGTAAACCCGAATCCGCCGTATGCTTTAAATCGAGTCAGGAACAAGCTTGAAAGAATATACGCATCACGCACCTGCATGACCACCTATACCAACCTCAAGCAAGGGTAAGCGTGTCAACCCGATCAAACTCGAGAGCAGAACTAGCGCACATATGGACATGTTCCGTGGGGCATGGCCAAGCCGTACTCATTCAGAGCCAATGCGATGTCCCCTAGTCTGTTCCCCGTCTCTATCACAGCCGTGCTTGTTGAAGGGTGAACAGTGATGTTTGTGAACTTCGCCATGTCAACCACGAGCGTGCCATTTTCTCCTCCAAGGCCGTTAGCAATGTAGCTATGCTGTCGTTCTCGATGAGAGAGGGAGCTAAATCAAAGAATTTGCGTACCCCGCCACTGCGCGCGTTAACGCGCAGATGGTTGGCCTTGCCGATTTTGACAATATCTGCAAGCTCCTGCCACACGGTGATCTCGTTAACCAGATTTTTATTCCTGACGATTCGTTACCTGCACGGTTGCGGGGTATACAACAGCAATGGGCTCCAACGTGAATCGCAGATTAACTTGACGGGGGTTTCAATAACTCGGGTGAACATAGCCACGAAGAGGAAGAACTCACAAGCCTTGCTGGCATTCGCGTATCCAGGATCGCCAGGAAAGAACGAAGTCACACCAGGAAGGGCGAGCTCACTTCGCAGATCGCTCGCGGAGGACAACGTCGCAGAGGTCAAGACCAGAAGCGACCACGGAATGACGCGACGCATAAACATGGTGGTATGTGGTGGACCAGTCGACTCCGACTCCAGCGGCGGGAGCTGGGCGAGGTCATTTGAGATGCTGGATCAATCAAGTTTGCATGTTCTTGATACGCGTATAAACAGCGCCGAGCCTTCTGGCCTTCTGTAAACTTCAATAAAGGGCGGGCCGGAGCAAGAACCTTTATTTGGCAATCAACGTGTCGAATAACATCGCGTCAATCACGTCTTTGGAGCATGAGCGCGCGCATTTGCTTCGGCTAGTGGCCAGAGGGTCGGTAGGGTAGTGCTCGATACTCATGGTTGCGTTCAGGTGTCCGACCCGTTTTTACAACACCTACAAAACGAGGCCGATCGATATGAAGGCGAGGGCTGGGATCCTGTTACAACATGCGAGGCACGAGCACCAAAATTGTTGTAGCGTCGGTTTATAAGAGACTAGGGATCCTGGGGTCTAATAACAGAAGGCCTGGACATTTGGCCAGCTCGAGGCAACCATATTTCTTAGGACGGGAGGAAATCAATAGCTCTACGCGCGGTAGATACATATGACAGTGGTGATAATACATTTGTCCGTAAGTATATTTGGATCAGAGCCTGAGACGGTGCGATAAATCAAGAAGGCCCTCAAGCCAACCCACCAAATACAATCAACTTCGTGTTCATGTACTCCTCAATTCCGTGTCCGCCCTCGCGTCCGAGCCCACTGTTTGAAATTGTTAACCCAGCCAGATGGAAGTTTGCCACGCTCACCTCTCCTTGATTCCTCCAAATGGAATGACCGCCTGGCTGATCATACCCGTATTGCAGCCAACCACTGTCAGCACATCAACACCGTAACCCAGTAAATAAAAAGAACAAGAAACTCACTTCCAACCTCTAGTTTCTCCGCGACGCGCCATACGCGACCCACGTCGCGCGAAAAGAAGTACCCCGCAAGGCCAGCGTCTGTACTGTTCGCGAGCTTGATCACTTCCTCCTCCGTCTCAAACTTGATCAGCGCCGCAAGCGGCCCGAAGGTCTCCTCCTTATTGATGCGCGCCTCAGCGGAGACGTCGCACAGGATCGTCGGGTGGAAGAACGATGTGTCGGGGATGCTCGTCCCGCCGACGAGAACCTGCGCGCCAAGCGCGACGGCGTCATCGACGTGCGCTTTCACCTTTTCGAGTGCGCGGTCGTGGATGAGCGGCCCGTGCGTGCTGAGGATCGTCGAATAACTGCACGAAGGGGAGAGAAAGGACGCACGTTGACTCGTCGAGGCCATTCCCGACCTTGAATGCGGCGACCTTCTCCGCAAGACGAGAGGCAAACTCGGCGTAAACGGAAGACTGGACGTAAATACGGTTAGCAGCAACGCACGTCTGTCCTGTGCCGCGGAATTTGCAGACGATGGCGGCTGAAGTGTCGCGTTAGCTCCCTTCTACCTTTCGGGAAATGGTAACGTACCTGCGACGGCTTCGTCGATATCAGCATCATCAAACACGATGAACGGCGCATTGCCCCCTGCCTCGAGAGATACCCTATGTGGAACTGCTCGGTGACTCTGTGGTTCAGTAAAGCGGCACAAACCAACTTTTTGAGGGTCGAGGCCGCCATTCCTGCGAGCAACTTGGCCACAGGGGTAGAGCCGGTGAAGGTCACTTTCTTCACAATCTTGCTCTCGCACATCTCCTTTCCAACCTCGGCCACATTCTTCTGTGTTGTCACAACGTTGATGACGCCGTCAGGAACCCCAGCGCGGCGTGCAAGCTGGGAGAGTTCCGAGTCAGCCGCAAGGATCTCGAAAAATAAAATATGGTAGTACCTCGACAAGAGCGAGGCACGAGAACGGAGTCTCTGGTGGTGGTTTTATGACACTGGTGCAGCCTGCCGCGAGCGCGGGGCCGAGCTTGCGCGTTCTGAAGGACAATTAGACGACAGCAGAACAAACAAGAAGGGTGCCGCCCATCATTGCGCTGGGAAAATTGAAAGGAGTGAAGATCGCACTGGAGGGTGATGAATTACAGGTGAGGCAACGCAAATGTACACATACACGACACCTAGGACGAGTGAGAATTTCACAAAAAGCAATTAGTTACACACGCGCACCAATAGGCTGTTTAATGGCAACGTTGCGCACATTCGCGAAGGGAGAGGGGATGTGTTCTATGAGCACTCAGAGATATGGGGACTCTGCAATTTCGGAACGCACCGCCATATGTGCGGACAGCTTCCTCGGCTGCAAGATCGAATATTAATGGGCAACGACAAGACGCGTGGGTCGTATACCAAACCACTGGCAAAATTCAGAGGATTGACTTAGGACTGACGTCATCTGCGCGTACCTCAATAAACGAAGCACTGTACGCGATTTCACCCTGTGCGCAAGGTTGGCATGTCGGAATTTGAGGAACATGGAACAGACCTTCGCTTCTGTCAGAGTCTTGCCGTTTTCAAGAGTCTGCGGGAGATTCAGATGACACGACAAACATAACGACATGGACGCACGATGAGCCTCGACAAATCTTCATTGTGCTCCTGCATGAGGGCATGCAGCTTCATGAGAATATCGTGCCGGTGCTGTGAGACAGTATTGGCATATGGTTTGGAGGTTAAAGCATGGCTACTCAGAGGCCAAGGCTCGAGGTGTCAGAAAGCCTTACTTTGGCTGTCGTTTTGCTCCACTCAGGAAGGGCCTTGGAGGCAGCATCAATGGCCTCTTTTGTCTCAGCGAGACCCATCTCTGGGACGGTTCCCAGGTCCTCGCGAGTTGCGGGATCTGAACATGTATGTCACGCGAAACTCGCCGGGAACATAACCGTCGCGAACGCACTCTGCACGGCAATTTTTTCGCCGCTTTTCGAGTCGACCCATTTACCACCAATGAACGCCTACACAGATTGTCGAGTTAAGGACAATTGAGAAAGCCTCGAGCGACTAACCTGGGTCTTGATGAGGGAATGGTCCTTGAGGCCAAAGGCTGATGCTTGGGCACTAGCCATCCTAAGGAATTGTATGGGCTGAGATGGGATCCGACGCAGCAAAGTGCTGGAGAGGCGTAAGAGTGGGAGCCGCATCCAGTGACCACTGGCAATTGGTGCGGGGCAAATTCCTGGGCGGGCCGGCGTTTAAATATACCGGATCCGCGGAGCCTGCCGTCACCGTCTGTTGATAACACCGGGACCTATTCAGGTTTCTCATTTCTCATCTCAAAATCGCGTTGGTCCGAGTCTTTTCTGTAATCCCAGCAAATGTAACAAACACCCACCGACTACTAGTCCAGATTAGAAGACCTGGGCACAAGTTTATTCAAAGCAGCCGTCTCCGTCTGCCGTCTGGATTTTGCGAACAAAGCACCAGCGGGCTCTCGATGCAATTTTGCATTCTGTCGCGCGCATTGGAGGGCGAATGCAGGTCTGGAGACAATCTACAGTCCGCCGTTGTTCTCGGTCCTCGAGTGCATCCTCTAGAAGCTCACTGGGCATGTTGGTGAATCCACCCGGTGGGCAGGCAAAGGACTCCGAGTCGGAAAATGCGAAATGGTCAACGAAGTTGAACGAACACATCAGCTTTTGTCCTTGGCCCCAGGCCCAAAAGACGCAAGACTTCATTTAGGGCGTACTCCCGTTCGCGGCCAATGTCCGAAAACTCATCCACAGCGGCCGCAACGCCTCTTCTACCCTCGACTCAACGAAGGCGGAGCCCTTTGTAGCCTGTCATCTTGGAATCAGTGCTGTGGCGGGCGAGTCTAGTGTACAGAACCTGCAGGGATATTCTTGCATCGGACAATACTACAGGATTATAATTTACACACGTCGCGACTAGCGCTTCGATGCTACATTCTTCTCGTGGCGTCTTGCGGCCTGAGACGGTTCATAAGATGAACAAGAGGCGGGCCACCCAAACCACGCTCACTCCCCCAGCGCTCCCCCCCTCTGGACCAACACCAACCCTACTCTCCCTCACTCGACAGCGCTCCGGAATAATTTAAAAACAGATCCTGTAGAATAGCTGTGGGGGTCGTATTACTTGTGGTGGTCGTAGTAGTTGCGGAGGTCGTATATATGTAGAATTAGTTTAGCCTGAAAGTAGCAAAAAGCGAGTGGTTGTCAGATTTGCTTAGATGAAAGAAAACAGATGAAGTACCGTAGAGAAAAATCAAGAGAGACTATAGAGGAAGACGGGTCAACAGAAGGGGGCAGAATATAGAATAGAGGCCTAGAGTGAGCGTCAGATTTAGAATTGAAAACAGAGATGAAGTACCGAAGAGGTGGGGAAGGATCATTATGGGATGCGAAACTAAGATACATTTCAGACGCAAATACCGCAGCACCGGATATCGAGGAGAGGAATCAAGTGAGCCTGAAATGAAGGCATCAGATTCACCTAGATGAGCTAAGATATAGATAACATACCATAAATATGGGTATAGAGGAATGATTATTAGAGCGCGCCGAGTTGGACACGCTGGAGTGGAGAGACATGAATATCGGGTAGGAACTCTGGAGGGTCTAGACGGGTGTAAGATTTCCCGAGATAAATGGAGAAAAAGAGAGATCAATCACCGTAGAGAGAGATGGAGAGAGAGGTATTTTGTAAAAAGAAGTGAAGCCAATACGTTTTAGAGAGATGGGGCACGAGAGTCTTGAAAGGAAACCGAGTGCATAAAACCGCGGTCAACATGTTGTCAAATCGAGACCCTTCAGGGTATCGCACTTGACTTTGAAACGAAACCGGCGCCGGAAGAATTCCATCACGCAGGTGCCAGGCGAGGACCTCGAAGATAAACACGCGGCGCGAGACTCCGAGCGGCTTAGAGGGGGGCTGCTGGGAGTTCCGTGGCTGTGAGGCTTGTCGATCCTGATCTTTGGCATTGGGGACGCGCATGGCAGGAACGACTGAAGTATCGAGATGAACGAGAAGGGACCCCTGACGTTGGGCGTTGCTGTCCCGGCGGCCTTGGAGTTCCTGGTCGTGTGGCTAGACAACGTAGAAAGCGAACCGCTGGTTAGGCTGGGCTTGTCCGAGATTACTTGAGAAGTTGCAAGGGGCGCAGCGGAGGGGGCCTTGGAGGGAGCCTTGAAGAACGAGTATACTTTTGATGCTAGACAGAGACGAGGCTTTCTTGCGACCTTGGACTCAGGGAGTTGACGATCATCTATGTCCGTCTTCTCGTTTGCAGGCGGAGTCAAAGAGATCGTGTAGAAAACCGACTGGGCCTCAGGCTTGTCGAGAAACTTCGTCGGAACGCGAGAGTGCGTCTCGGTATGGGTCTTCGCCTTCTTGCCTTTGTATCCGAGGACTCGAGCGACTTTGAGGACTAAGGCCTTGATGGGACCAGGGGGTGGCTCGAAAAAGCCGGGTTTGATGAACACGAAGTCAGGAAGATTGTCTTGGCCGTATTCGTAAGGGACGCCGGTCGTCAAAGGGGTCTTACGCGCAGTCTTAGGGACGAACGCTTTCCTCGACGCCCAGGTTGCAGGGCCCGTGTGGCGCGCCGCCGCAGTCCAATTCCTAAGAACAAGAAAGATGGGTGAGCTCGGTGAGGATGGGAAACCGCGGTATGCACTCACACTCCTTCGAAATAAGGGTGGGCTTTGGCCTGGGCAAGAGTCGTCCGTGTACGCCGATCCTTGGAGAGCAAGCCGCAAATGAGGTCCTGGGCGCAGGGGTCGATGACGTCCTCGGGTCGGAACTTGAGAACTTCAGTGGCATACACGACCTGAACCTCCGCGATGTCGTCCGCACCGTCCCCGAATGGAAGCCGACCGGTAAGCATTTTGTACATCAACAAACCTAGCGCCCACATATCCGCATCATAAGAATAGTCCGTCCCTGCATGTTGCGCCGGGGACATCCAATGAAGAGTGCCGGTGCTGTCACGGGTGGTGCACGACATATCCTCTGACGGTGGGATCAAAAAGGAACCGCAGGTAGCCTCCGGATCGACATCGAAGGAGATCTCCGTCGGCTCCTCCTCTGCACCACTCATCAGTGTCGTGCAGAAGCGCTTCGAGAACCCAAAGTCGCCGAGGACTACGTTGCCTTCTTTGGTCAAGAAGATATTCGCTGGCTTGATGTCGCGGTGGATTATGTTCATCTTGTGGAGAGCCTCGACGGCAAGGAGAAGCTGTGCCATATATATTTTGACGCGGTCCTCAGTGAACTTGTTACCGTTGACGAGAAGTGTAGATAGGTCCTTCCCCTCGTGCCACGGCTGGAGATGCCCTTGAGCAACAGGAGCAAGGTGCGAGCAAAAAAGACTTACAGTGACAAGGTAGAAATACTCCGCATCAGTCCAGCTGGCCTCCAGCGAAAGCAGTGATCGAGGAGCGTCCGAGAGCGTGGCGATAGCCTTGAGGATGCGCTGTTCTTGCTCTGCATCCGCAGGCTGGTCGAATTTTGCCATCTGCTTCATCGCGTAAAGGCAGCCGGTGGCTTTCTGACGGACAAGATAAACAGAACAAGTAGCGCCACGGCCTATGAGAAGGAGCTGTTCAAAATCGTCAAGCGAGGGGGTGCATTCAACGAGCGTGGGGTGCTGTATGATAGGAAATGAGGTCAGTGGACTGGACTGAGGAGCGCAGTCGTACCGTAAGATCGTTCTTTGCAAGAGGGGAATGAATGTGAGAGCTAGAAATTTCCTTATTCATGGAAGCAAATTCAGACTGAGCAGACTGGAGGGAGTCAGCGCACGGTGGCGTTGTCGAAGTGGAAAGAAGACGTACAGCAGGATATAAGTTGAAAGACATACTGGTAGAGCGGTTTTGGATGCAGATAGATGAGAGCAGGAAGCAAGGAGGAATGGGAGGAGAGACAGGAGTGCACGGAATCCAAGCTTGGTGGCTGACTGGATCAATGAAGAAATTCCAGTGATTTGCGTTCGCAAATCCAGCTGCTTCTTTCTTCAGGGGTTGGATTGACAACCCATCTAGGATGCATACTACGAGACCAGTCCGAAATACACATGGAGGGCGCTGAAGACGAGTGTGATGGGATCATTCACCAAGCGCAGCCAAGCAAGTGCTACGCTCCCTTCCCAATTTGGCAATTTTCATTACGAAACAACAAACCGTGTCGAATAAAGTTCAGTAAGAAGGCTGCCGGAATCAGTCCTTCCCCACAGCTAAAATAGATGAATCCCTTGACGTTGATATCACCCGCCATGCTGATATTACCCGCCATGTTATTGATCGGCTCGCTCAGAACTGGTTCGACTTGCAACAACGGAGAACAATGAGAATACGTTTGAAGACTACGCTATTTAGTATGGGATTACTGGAACCACAACACCGAGAATTCACAGGAAGAGATAGCAAAATCATCAAGCCGACTGCATGACCGAGGACAAAATTATGTCTGCATGTCGATCCTACGATTAATGCCTCCCATGACGGCTTTAATAATTCCGTCTGCAGTAACTGGATTTAGTTTCGCGTATGACGTCGTGTCAACGATATCCTGTGACTGGTAAGACGCGCTGAAATAATAAATTTGGACATACAGGAATATTGCCTATCTTGTGTATGTCGTCATCAAGTTTCCGGAGTGCTTCGGTCGCCCTAGCGTCATTACCTATTTGTACGAACTGAATTCCGAGCTAGCCCGATTTTTAGCGGTGTAGTCCATCAGACTCGGAACTAATGAATTCATACTTGAACCGGGCTGAGATTTGGCATTGCTTTGAGCCGAGTTGCAGCGCCAATTATGGAGTCTTTGGGGTCGTCCGCTATTATTGTCATGAGTAATCTCGGCCGCTGCGCTCAGAACAAATCATACTGGCTTCGCCGCTACCATAGGGATCAGTAATCTTCACAAGTAGATTAAGTAAAATCTGACTCTGTTATGACAATCACGCTCATGCGCTTTATCTCCTGGTGTGTTTTCTTGTCTGTGGGTGTCCCATCTGGCTCAATATGAGCTTGCTCGAGTTTAGTGACGTATTGCTTGAGTAGTTTGTCGAGTTGGTCCCCAATGTAGGTTGAGCCCCTGGGTATCATGTTGCTGAACAGGCCCCGTACTGCTTCAGAAGTCTATGAAAATCCATGAATTGAGATAGAATATCGAGACTGGATAACCAACATTCTGCCTGACGGCATTCGCTTTCCGATTATTCAAGAAATTAACGTCGATGCCGTCGGTGTCGTACTTGTTTAAGATTTCGGCCAATGTTGCCAGAGCATCGCAGGCCTATGAGATGAACGAATCAACGGGTTGACGAGCAATAATGGTAACAATAGTACCTCATCCCACCGTGACTTCCCCTGACTTGACCCAGGCAACACCATGGATGATGAATCATCCATAAGAATAACGGTGTCATACAGACTCAAGAATTGCAGAGCATTCTCCATGTCTATTGGTGTGTTCGGGCCAGCAGGTAACATTGATCGTGAATTTATTGCGCTAAAGAATGGAAGCGCACCATTTAGCTTCGACGAAGATACCTTTGTGGCGGAGTCATAAAAACTAGCAGATTGCAGCGCGCCATCGCTTTCCTGCCGTTTCGGTTTCTCTACGTCTTCAGATGTCGTTAATTGAGGTTCTGTTGCAGCAAAAGAAAGAGTGTACTTGGAGTCGACGAAGATTGTTCGTAAGCTGGTGGCAAGTCATTTTCCACTTCCGTTGTGTTCGTGGCAGACTTCGAGCGACTCCGTCCAATACCTATCGCAGACAGAAACCTAGAGCGGCCCCGGGAACTGGACGCATCGGACCCCGATGATGTGGAGAGAAAGGAGCGCATGTTGACAAGAGGGCAGATAAATTTCAGAACCATAAGGCGGGTATTTATGCATTGGAAAAGCTGTGGCGTTATTATACGATCAAGTTGCCACACCCATTCGGGAAGCACTTATTATGCTAGCCAGTGCAATTTGCAAAACGATCGAATTGTGAAATGTGTCAGTTTACACGTACGTTGCGTCAATTGCTGTATGCGACGATCGGTGCGGTCCACTGTGTCCACATGCGTCAGTCAGAGAATGTGAGGACTCCCTGTGCCTTTGGTTTGTGGGTTAAAGAAACGGAGTTGGAAATAAACCAACTTGCAAGGTTTCAAAAAAGGACGGCACGGTTGTATGGCAACAGATTCTGACCAGGCCCTACATCTGCAGATCCTGATGCCATTTTGTGATGGCCAGCTCCGGCTGGCATGCAGGACCCCCGGGAGTCCTCCAACACACTTCTTGTCGCCACTACAGGGTGTCGTTCCCGGTGCTCTCGGAGTCGAGCGGGAGTACGCGGGAGCGGGAAAAGACGCATCACGGGAACGGCCGGCCCTGTGCGCAAGAGGCACGACGGCGAGATCTGGCGAGACCCAGCAAGACCCACCGCAACCCTCATATTTTGCTTTGCATTTGCACCGACGTCCTCGACGGCACTCAACCCGAACTCTGCTTTCCGGCTCTCTAGCTCGCTCTGACTCTTCACTTCAGCATTTGCCCCGTCCCTGCCCATCTTCGGCTGTCTCATCCATCCTGTCGGTCACTCTGCTCGCCCTCCAACTTTCTTCTCGGACTTTTCCTCGACCCGAAGTTTCCAGATCGTGTTATACACTGACGTTCTCAACCCTCCACGAATATCTTGCCTACGCTCTTTTTCTCTCTATTTGTTTTTCTTTTCTGTATCTGCTTCTTTTCCTGTTATTCTGTGATGTCTGCTGCCTCTGCCGTACTTTCAGGGCATATGGTGCTCCGGTGGTGTCGGACGTGCCTTCATCCTTGGATCTTCTGGCCAAAAACAGGAGAACCTCTGCATCGAGAAAGTGAACAGGGCCAGCTGTGCCATTATGCGCGCCTACCAGGCTGCTGTGTCTCCTACCGCCAGTGTCGGGTCTCTCGACGTCGGGGAAAGGCGGCTGCGTATGCGGCGAGACAATGTCACACAAGTGTGAGGGTACAGCCTGCGCACCCGGTGGCGTGCGGCGTCGCGGGAGTTCTTGCTGTTCTTGCAGCACCCGCCGTAACAGTCGCACATACGTGCGCGCTCATCCGAGCCACGCCACGCTTGTGCCCATTGCAGTTCCAACAGGGAATGGTCGTGGTGCCGCAGCATTGTCCCCCACCGCGCCACCTATGGTTCCCATGCCAGACGTTCGTGAACGAGAGCGCATGGCAGAACGGGATCGCATGTGTATTTTGATTCAGCTTGGCGGACCCGTGGCCATGTCAAAATACGAGGCAGAAATGGTGCACTTCGGGACAGCTGGCTCAGCCAACTTGGAGAATCACAGACGAGTATATGCAAAGCGGCACCAAAGGTAAATAACCAACATTTTTGGTGAAAGCCGTGCGCACTCTCGTCCCGAGCACTGTATCCAGTTCACCACCGCTCATCGCCTACCCCCACCAGTTCGGAACACGAAAATAATAACACGTTGTTGTGTCTTCCCTAGTACACGAGTCATCTCCGGGTGCGTGGTGGGGAGCGATGACTCTTCATTTCTGTTTTTTGAGTTATGGTGTGTCTGATTTGTTACGCGCGGCGGACACCAGTGGGCTCTCGAGTTATGAATACCCAGCTGGCGACAACTTCTTTTTTTTTTTTTTTTGGATGTACGATAATGACCTCCGGCAACTAATAATGGATTAGCCCCTTTGGTCTGTAAAGGTTGAGTGTCATAGACCTCAGATCTAATGGTAGGAATGCATTTACGCACGAACGGCAATTGCCGAACAGTGTGGGACTCGGCCGAAATTCGGCAATACCCACTAAACCTCCCAAAGATGGCTTCTGCGAGGATTGAACTCTCGTTGATCCGAGTCTCGCGACTTTCAGCTTACCCAAAAGTCAGGTACTGCAGGTTACCATTACCCCATACAGCCCCCTTTACCATTACCCCATACAGCCCCCCTGCTGGCGACAACTTCAGGGCCCTCTGAACCGTGCTGCAAGGGCTGAATAGGTCCCCGCTCGTTTTACTGGTGGAGTTTGGTGGGAAGGCCAGCGGATTTCTTCAGACCTTCAGAAGCACCGAAGGAATGCAACAAAATTCTTCACAACCTTCTGGACCTCACATTTGTTCTTGGTGATACTGCATGGGAGCTGTCCTCCGGAATTACTTGTGTCGTGGCCCAGATGGACTGGATATCTTTTGTTCGTCTTTTGTGATTTTTTGATAATTCGGCCAGAAGCCAACCAGAAGTGCGGTTTCCGGATTAAAAATGTTGTTGATGATATTATTCTTCTCTTAGGAGAGGGCATAGAATACAAGTAAGTATTGCTTTACTGCATCTGGCAGTGCTTCTTACATTTAAATGTTGACAATAGATTTAGGCTCCTCTGCACAGTCCTGACAGCACTTAGAAAATGTCGCAGGTGGAAGTTCGCGAGGGCCCAAATCCTCTCACCTCATCCGTTTGGACTCAATGCCGAATATTCATTGCCAGCCATGAGAGATTACGAGTTCAGGAATGGTCCCATTTTCTGCGTGCGTACAACTGCAATAAATGTTTGTGCCGTGGAGAAGAGCAGCGGCGAATCTTGCACTGCCTTATCCGCTGATTCTACACGCAGGGAACTTGAATACTAAGTAGACAGAATGCTTCACAGCGTACACAAACTTCGAAACTCGCCTTCCATCTGATCACAAATTTAGTGGACTCGGAGATGCAACGGAGATGCTCGCACAAAAATTCAGAGGAGATGCTCGCACAATAGCTCGTACATCTCATTGCCCTTGTTTTTTTTTGTTCTGAATCCCGCTTTTACAGCGTGCCAATGCTCCCGCACCTGACGACCTTCGATATAGTCCGATTTCCGGATCCCAGCGATCAGGGCTCCTCCCCCCGAAGGCAGCCACCAAGCGAACTTATCCTTGACCTCAGACGTGTCGGACTCTGACGTCGAGCTAGCCTCGTCCTCTAAATGGTTGAATTCGAAAAGTCTAACAAGGGGATAGGTAAGTATCCCAAGGCTGTCCCGCGCCTCGGGCCTCAACCCTCTGCCTCAGGCTGCGCCCTCAGTTGACGTCTTCGAACTGGTGTCTCCCTCGGTACGCATTTGGAAACGTCTATGTGGCAGCCCATAGCTTTTTCCTGATATTATTGCAGAAGAACGAAGATCGAATTCCTTTTGGGGTTCGACTCGGAGCCTTGAATTTTTTGCTACACAGAGGGTCACTCTGCCCTTGTTGTGGCCACCCTGGTTGCGACTGCGTAGACAAGACTATTACCTCTCATTTTTGCACTAATTCCTAGAATTGGCCCTCTAGCTGAGCGATGTTAACTTCTCGAGTACAGGCTTGCGAAGAATTGGTGCAGTGGCAGTGCACCATCTCGTGCAGTCAACACTGACCACGCTCGACTCCAGAAGACTCGGAATGCACTTGGATTATTACTGCACATGTTTTAGCCTGGGCTAAATCCCTCCGACCAACTCTCTGCGACCTCTAGACGAATTTTCTTTGTGATTCTTCTGTCTAATACGATGCTATGGCACCGTAACACCATACTATCAATTTCTCTATGAGTTTTGGTCTAAGTCCCTCAAACTAAGGTACCTACCTGATCGTTAAGATCCTCCCTAGATTTGCATCTAATCCTTGCGGTGCCTGGAGCAATAATTGCGAGCGCAATGCGTCCTATCACGGCTTGACAGGCTAACCACTTCGTATCCAAGTATGTCAATTTCTCTATGAGTTTTGGTCCAAATGACTCGAAGCAACGCACATACCTGATCTTCAAGATCCTCCCTAGATCCACATGTAGTCGTTGGGGCGCCTGCAGCAATAACGCGCGAGCGCGATGCGGCCCCAGCACGACCTGACTGGCCCACCACTCCCTGCACAGATAGGTCAATTTCTCTTTCAGTGTTGGTCCAAATCACTCAAACTAACACACCTACCTTATCGTTAGGATCCTCCCTAGAGGATTACGAAGTTGTTGTGGTGCTTGGAGCGATAACGCGCGAGTGCGACACCGTCCCTTGAACTTCACAGTCTGGCTACCCCCCCTCCCTGACACCTGTAGAAGTACGTCAATTTCTTCAGGAGTTTTGGTCGAAATCGCTCAAACTAACACACCTACCTTATTGTCATGATCCTTCCAAGAGGACCATGAAGTCGTTGTGGTGCTTGGAGCAATAACACGCGTGCAACGCTGTCCCATCACTGCCTGCACCACTCCGTGTATAAGTACGTCGATTTCTTCATAAGTTTTGGTGCAAATGCCTCAGACTAAGCTACGTACATCATCGATAGGATCCTCCCTAGAGGCTCGTCAAGTGGTTCCAGGGCTCGGAGGAATAACGCGCGAGCGCGACCCCATCACGACCTGACCGGGCCACCACTCCGAGCCTGCATACAGATAGGTTGATTTCTCCTCGAGTTTTGGTCTGAATCACTCAAACTAAATCCACCCACCTATTGTTATGTTCTTTCCTAAAGGCACACCAAGTCGCTGTGGGGTTCAGGGCTCGGACGAGCACCAATTCACCAGGCTGTTCCCATTCACCCCATTCCAGTACTTACGCTTCCCCGCCCGTCCCCGATTTCCCCGCCACCCCCCGCATCCTTGCCCCACACCGTCCCCTCCTTCGTGTTCGCGTTTGCACTCGCGTTCGCATTCCCCTCCGATGCACCCGGCACCTTACCATCACGTACTAGTCTCCCTTCTGTTTTTTTATTATTCTTATCCTATACCTTCTTATGGCACTTGGTCTTGTCTAAGTAGAATGCCATGTTATGTGAGGTTTGGATTTTCTTTCTATAGGTAAATTTTATCCTCTAGCCAATGCTTCAGGAGCACATCGAGTGAATGACAGATGCGAAAGGTGTCTCTGGGGTCCTACACCTCACATCTGACGCCAACAGCGGCCAACATCGGCTACCTTCCTAAAATGGGACCTGGTCAGAATCTGTTGCCATACGGTTACGGCACGGGTGTCGTCATCGCAGTGGCGATCTCGAGCTCCTTCCTTCTTGAAGTTCTTTTGTGGTTTCGCTTGAAGGCTTGGACCGCTTTCAATTGTCCGCGCGCACACAGTGGCGGCACACTGGCTTTGGATTGTTGCTCGCTTGGTGTCCGGCGCTTTTAAAGTCCTTCTCCTGCCAGTTCAACATCACTATCGACCCAATGGACCCGTCTCGGCGCCTACGATCATGATACTTGTCTCCGCCAACGGCCGCGCCTATAACGCCTTCCGCGACAATTTCTCTGAGAGCTGTCTTGACGAAGTTGACGTGCATTCGGTATGCCTCCCTGGGACGGTTTCTTTTCCTGCAACCTCTCTTCTCGGAGCGCCGTTTTGATGACTATGCATATGATATCTCCCATATGACATCCTACTGGAGTCTCGGCCGCAACCGTATGTACTCTTTCTTTCGGGTTACTTGCATGAAGCTTACATATACGATTGGCGTTGTCGTGATCCACTCCCACGACGTTCGTCCCGGTCTGTCTGCCCAGTCATTTCAAAAGCCCTTCAACGAGTTGTTCCAAACTTAGTGACAAAGACGAATTCAGAACGAAAAACAAAAATATACGAAAAAGTTGACTACACCCAACGAAAACACGGCTTTGGATTACAGTAAGAAGATCTGCGAAAACTAGCGTAGTCGGTATGATATCACTAAACTACAAGCGTCCAAAGGATAATAAACACTGGATTGCGCGGCCGAAGAAGACATTATCTTTGGGCATCAATCCTGCGATTGATGCCTCCAGCCAGGGCTTTTACCAGTCCCCTCGCAGTGACCGGATGCAGTTTATGGTACGGCGTCGTGTCAACGATATCCTGTATACTGGTAAGAAAACGCCGTAATCATAAATATACGCCCCGTACTCGGATATTGCTTGTCTTGTGTATTTCGTCGTCAAGCTTTTGCAATGCTTTGGTCGCCCCAGCGTCGTTACCTATTTGGACAAACTGGATTCCGAGCTAGCCTCATTTTCAGCGGTCATAATCCGGAAAACAACAAATCCGTACTTGTACCAAGCAGAGATCGGGCATTGCCATCAGGCGTTTTGCAGCATGGATGATTGATGTTTTGGGGTCGTCCGCTACAATTAGAGGTCAGTAATTTTCGTTCATGCGCTCATAGCGAATCGTACTGGCGACACCACTAGGATAGGGATGAGTAATATTCAGAAGTATGTATGAAATCTTACTCGGTGATGACAATAAGGTTCATGCGCTTTATCTCCTTGTCTGTTTTCTTGTCTGTGGGTGTCCCATCTGGCTGGATGTTAGCGTGTTCAAGTCTTGTGATGTATGGGTTGAGAAGTTGGTGGAGTCGGTCTCCCGTGGGAGTGAAGCCATCGGGCGTTATTCTGTCGAACGCAGTCCGTACCGCGTCAGAAGTCTACCGACATCTTTAAGTCAAGCCGAATATTTCGGGAAACTAGATAATCAACCTTCAGACCGGTCTCAGATCTCGGGTCATTCAAAAAATGAATATCGATCCCGTCGGAATCATATCGCTGTGCGGCCGGGGCCAAATCTGCCAATGCATTACCGGCCTGGAAAATGAATCAACAGGCACGTCGGCAAGCAATAAATGTAATAACTGTACCTCATCCCACCGTGTCACTCCCCTCTTTGACCCACGCATGGTCATGGACAGTGAGTCGTCCACAAGAATAACGGTGTCATATCGCCTCAACGTTTCCAGATCGTTCTCCATGCTTGTCTGCCGTTTGTTGGCTTCGATAACATTAGTCGTAGTAATCAAGTTGCAGGAAAAAAGTAGGAGCTTACAGCGTCGAGAGGTATTCTTCGGCGAAGATTTAACCTGTTTCATGCCAGGCTTCTCATCGTAAGGTGGTGGCGCATCCGTCGAGAAACTGGGTTCTACGCGAGGGAAGACAGACAGAAACGAACGTCGCTTGGGCGCATCCGAGTCGGGCTCTGCAGTGAAGCGTAAATCCGACGACGACTTAAAGAAAAACGAGAGCATGTTCGCAGGCGAAGATAAATTTCAGGGCCCTGAAGACGCTATTTATGCGCTAGGCGAAGCTGTTATCCTGCATTTGAAGATCGTCGGGGAAGTATTTGCGGCGAGCACTGCCCTGAAAAGTCTAGAAATTCTACGAACTGGTTTTATACAAACTTACAACCCATTGCTGGAAAGTTCGCTTACAACACACGGCCCTTCTTGTGTCCTGCTGGATCTGGGAAATTTGGGCCCGCACAATCAATAAGATATATCCTAGGCCTCCTTTTGTCAAGAATCCGTAACAATTGATCTACAGTTTTGGTCAAGCCTGAAATTATTCCGATACTGATAAGTAACTTACGATCTGTGAAAAGATCGTAACTGTATGGAAGTGCTGTGAAAAGTGAAACTGCTCCTGACTGCATTTGGCGCGTTGAAATTCCTCGCAGGCTGTATGAATGCTGTATATGGCGATCCGTCAGGTCCGTCGGAATCGTCCGATGACTCACCATCAGATTCTAAACGCGACGCGCGGCGACGGCTAAAAAAAGAAAAAATGGAAAAAATAATAATTGAACAGCCTCAAAAACTACTCAGCGCAGAAGACTGTGCCACATTTTGCGTGTGCCTTCGAAAACCGCACATGCTTTTTCAAGCGCACCGCGGACCCTCGAAGGTGTGTATTGGTCAATTGCAGAGCTTTCTGCGATTTTCAGGATGTGAAGGTTGACCGGCTCCAAGTCAAACGAGTATAAGGCGGTCGTGCAGTATCTTCAGCTCAGTGGTCAACGTTATTGAGTGTGCTGCAGCCTGAAGCACCCAGTTTGGGTCTTATGTATCCCTTCGTGCACCGCTCAATTCGATTCTCGGTTGCTATTCCACACGAAGGATTCAAGGAAGAGGTTGAAGAAATGCCGTCATGGCCGTACTGATCAGATATCGATGCACAGCTTTTCGAACTTGAGTCATACCAGCATCCTCGAATTTCGATATTTCAATGGCAAAATCCAGTCTCAGTGGGTGAAAAAGTTCAGCAGTTCTCTGTATCAACTTTTGGCAGTCTTCGTGACCGGAAACCCCAACAAGTTGAAAGAGGTCAAGGCGATTTTGTCGGCCGGCGGGAGACCAATTGAAATTGAAACCCAATCTCTGGACAGCAAGTCGACTCCATCTTTCTGACGGTCTCATACTCATATGTGAATGGAGTTCCCGAAATTCAAGGCACCACACAGGAAGTGGCCATTGCTAAGTGTCGCCGGGCCGCTGAACTGGTAGTTAATCTGGATGGTAATAATTCTTTCCGCTGTTGATCGCTCCCATTATCAGCTTGGACGCCCTTGCATAACGGAAGATACAGCACTGTGTTTTGAAGCGCTAAAGGGGCTGCCTGGACCTTATATAAAGTACTTCCTCGCTGCTTTAGGTCATGAGGGCCTCAATGCGCTCAGTCTTCCGAGCAAAGCTGCGTGGGCACTTTGCACATTTGCCTACTCGGCAGGCCCAGGTATGAAAACTCATCAGAGAGATAGAAATCTCGAGACCTAGGCGTTTCTTAGGAGCCGACCCGATACTATTTGAAGGCAGGACAGACGGCTCGATTGTGCCTGCTCGGGGGCCCGATATCTTCGGATGGGATGCTGTGTTCGAGCCATCTGGTACAGGATTAACGTAGGCAGAAGTCCTTCCTGTCTGCATCTTGAACGGCGAATTTACGTTTCAGATTTTCTAGTTATGCAGAAATGCCATCTGACCAGAAAAACAAAATTTCGCATCGCTACAAAGCGTTAGAGAAGCTGCGGGAGTTTCTTGACTCTCTGGACTGAACGATGGATGTAGGCTTGGTTGGCGTCGGCTGTATTTTCCCCATAGGTTCTGTGTCACTAGACCCGCGCGTTGCAGAAATCAAAATGGTACATCACAGATGCGAGACTTTGTGAAAGAAAGTAGAAGCTGTTGAATTGATTGGTCAATTCATGAGCTTCTTCTTGACCGAGTTTAACCCAGTTGAGCGCTCACTCGTCGCTGGCTTATGACCGGATTTTCGGTACTATAAAAGCTGTTGAATCATGCGGTTCCCAGGCTTCCGGACTCGAAGGACCGCAGCTGAGATGCTTACCGCTGAAGAACTCCTGCTACTCCCGCCTTACTCCGAGATGTCTTTTGCGAACATTCTGGTTGTATGCTCTGAGTTGTTAGTGACTGGTTGCCAACTATCAAGTACTTGAAGACAAAACCGCCTCAGCACCTGGAAGCGATTTGTGCTTCCTCCATGGCGTGACGGTCATAAGTAAGCAAAGCCCTCTTGACAAGATTGTCGACCGCCAATTGCCCCTGTTATCTATGTAAAATCGTTTATTGTCAGCTCAGGTATGTAAGTACATGCACGACAAGGCAATGCCGCAAGCAAGCGAAAGCGAACGCCGACGCCGCGGTACGGGTGGCGACTGTAACGTCTAAATGATACTGGGTAGATGGATAATAGTCGGTGAGTATGCTATAGAATGGGTGGAGATAGTGGGAGTGGCCATTGACTTGGATACGACATGCAGATACGAGAGCGGACGAATGGAACTCAAGGACGGCGTTGAAGATGTACATGGAGCGCGAGGATGAAGATAACAGCAACGGGGAGACGGCAGGACCCACGGGGTCATGTCGAGTTGATGTTAGTTGTTAGTTAGTGTTATGAGTGAGACTTCAACGTGAACACCGGCTCGGGAATGGGCCCCCGGGGCGTCTCATCGTCGTACGGGACAAGGACAAGGGACTTTGGGGTGGTGATGGTATCGCCCGATTGGAGGGGAGGGGACGGAGAAGGGGACATGGAAACGGATGTTTCGTACCCAGTCGACAGCGACGGTGTCGGTGAGCTTGCTGCGGAGGAGTTGCGATCGCGGTCGGTATCCTCTTCATCGTGCGATCGAGGTGGGTGGAGGTGGTGTTTGGATTGGTTGGACGCCGGCGGCGAAAATGAGGGGCGGGGAGGGGAAGGGCAGTCGGGTTGAAGAGGGGAACGACTATTTAATACATGCATGGCTTGCTGCTGTGAAAATACAGGGGCCGCGTGCGGCTTTGGCGTTGGCGCGTTCGCCGAGTTCGAGCGCGAGTGCGTCTGCGTGTGTTGCGAAACGATGCGCGTCCACGACGGGGACGGCGGGTTCGGTTGGGTGCCTAAACTCGAATTATGATTATTATTCGGCTTCGGGACCGGGGTATGTTCGCGCGGCGTGGCGCCAGAAGAACCTAACGACAACGATAATGGAGGGTGATTCGACGAGAACACATCGACTGGGACACCGAGCCCAATGATATTGCTGTTGCTGAGGAACTGGGGATATTGGGGCACACGCGAGGGAGAAGTTCCTCCGGGGGAGTACGAGGACGACGCACCCGGGTACGACGGCAATGATCCAGAGGCGGGGTATACGGTTGGCCGCGGGCTGGAGTGCGGACTTGGCCGCGGAGATGTTTGATAATATACAGTGTGTGAAGATTCGAATTGGGAAAAATGCTGCGGTCCAGACGGGGAATGAGGTGAGGGTTGAGACGACTCGGGGGAGGGCGGGAGTGGCGGAAGTATTGCGGTCGGCGTGGTGGTCACTGATGGGCCCGTGGACCAGCCAACTGTTCGCGGCGGGCCGGATGACGATCGGCGTGATGTCGACGCACTCGCGTCATTCGACCAGGCCGGGGGCGGGGCAGAGACAGCGGTAGCTCGCTCACGATCGCGCTGATTTCGTCCTCGCGCACCAGCACTCAAACGACCTGAAGCCCCGTAAAACGTAGGGTCTACACCGAGATGCTGATGTTGCTGTATCGGCGGTCGCACAGTATTGGATGTGTGCCAAGACGGACGTCGCCAGCCATTGCCGTGCCCAATACTTGGCTCACCTTCGCGGACTGCTACACCCTCTGTGAAGGAGCGGACAGAAACAACATCGCTCCCCGCATCACTGACGCTGGCATCTGTGTCAGTGAAGAATTCGCTGGTCCCCTCAGACGCGGACTGCTCAGAGGCTGACTCGCGCGCGCGTTGTTCCCGCTCACGGGCTTCCGTCGAGCTCGTGGCAAGCTCTAAGCCATGCCCTAGATTACTTTCAAACAAAGCTCGGGCATCCTCCGGCGCGTCGGGCGGAGGCGGACTGGTCCATTTACCACGGCGCGGGGCCATGTGTGCGGACGGCGGTGGGGCAGGCAGCGTCGTGGTCGCCGGACTCGGAGTAACGGATATAGGCGCAGATATTGTCGGGGCAGCAGGGGCCTTAGACCTCCCGCTACCGCTGCCGACTGAATATGGCGTCTGTGGTGGCGGCCGCAGCACGTTAAACGAAGAAGAGGGGGGTGAGACAAGATCTTCATCGGGCCGCTCTGTACAAAGCTCGGCGAGCGCGACGACAGCCCGTTCCGGGCGATTTGAGAGAATGCGGGAGGCACGCATAAATTCGCCGCGGATCTGTGATCCCCCGACTCTGAGTGAAGGTTATCCCGAAATAACTCAGTCACACGCACCGTGTATATACCATCTTTGGTGACACAACGCCCGACGTTGAAGTCCAGTTCAAACGGATCCTGCGGCACAGCTTAGTCGAGGACTAGTCATCGCACAGAGCGACCCACCTCGATGCAGAGACGATTCCGCTCACGCGAATCGTTGTACCTGCCCGATGACAACTGAGGGAGCTGGTTCTCAGCACTGAGGGAGCGCAGAAAAAGGTAAACCAACATCGTTTTGCCATCCCTTTGTGGACTTTTTCAGCAGGCCCGCACGTATAGATGCGACGCCTGTATTGTAGCTGAAATCTCGCGCATAGTAGCGGAACAAGTCGATCAGTCTTGACGCAAATGAGCTGCACGTGGGACGAGGTATACAATGGGAAGCTCACAGCTCGGCAACACTCTCATTATTTTCTGAATGCCAGCGAGTCCGCAATAACTCGATGTCATCGAAAAACCAAGTATTGTATCCAGCGAGGTGGGTGTCTTCTTTCGTGATTGGACGCAACGGCGGCATCTGCTGGAGATTCGGGAGGACCGGCGGGTTTTTGACGTGCACGAGGAAATATATTACAAGAAGGACGTAGCCATAGGACGACAGCGTCCCCTTGTACGGGGAGTTAATTTTCCGTCGTTTGCTCCAGACTTTGACTGTGAAATATAAAAATAACATTAGTGATGAGCAGTAACACCATAAACACGCAGTTGTCGGCTTGCTAACGAAAGATCGCTTCAGCTTGGAGAAATCGATCCGTCTTTGGCCAGTCGACAATTGTGTGTTTATCGTGTGTCTTGGAAAGAGCAGAAGGCGCACGGAAGAGGACCAGCGTACGGACGCGCGTGGGGTCAATCATGGCGTAGCACATAAGAAGACGGGTGTTCTCAAGCGCAAGCCTGTTCTCAAACCCAATATCACAGGCAATGCCGAGGGGAAGGCCTGGCGAAGGATCCAGAGAGAGTTTAACGATAGGTATGCGCGCATGCGGCAGGGGCTTGACGTGAAATTTAGTCTCTGCGAGGGATGCTCATCATTATTGTGACGATCAAGAACGTGCCCACGAACCCCGTTCGAGGAGGTCTCCGAGCATTGTTACGAGATCCGTCGCTGAGAGGCGCTCCTCCGAGTCAATCAGGCAGCAGAGATCCATGTCTGGTACCCAGGTACCCTTGGTCAGCTTATGACAATGGCGAACAGAGTTCGGCCCACAGACCAGAATTGCGAAGACTGAAGCCGTTTGCGGTGCTCCCGAAGGATAGTAGACGGCTCTCTGGCTCGATGGTGCGGATAAGCCGCTCTAGGAGTTTGCGGACGTTCTCTTTAACGGCCATCTCCTCCCCGGTGGGTAACAATTCGATTACGAAGTCGAAGAGACATTGGGAAAGGTCCGCATAGAATCGGTGCCTGCTGTGCAGCCTGCGGTGAGGCGTGTGCTCGGGGCTGTCTGTCGGCTGGGAGTAAGCCATTGCCAGCAGTCGAATGTCCAGAGACAGTGCCAGTGCTCTGGTATTTTAAGCAGGCCGGTCACATAACGGTCACCGTTCCACAAATAATCGCCACGATATCTACTCCTTGCTCCCATTCATCTCTTTCCCTACTACTGACAACTCTCTACTAGTCACCTCTCGAGTGTCCTGTACCTGGATGAACAGTCCTGAGAATCCACGATCTCTCTGACCCCTTCTACTAGTAATGGGATCACCAATCATTGTTCCGAACCCAATTGCAAGTCAACCAAGGCATAATTGCAACAAAACATCCGAACTACTCAGCCAAGGATTCCACTTGCGTGGCATTCCCGGTTTCATGGGTACTATTTAACTCGAAACAAATCAACCAAGTTATGTATGTTGAAATCTATATCACCGCCGCGACCGAAATCCCGGCTCTTCGATGGACAGCAGGCCTTGAAACCTGCCACGTTCAGAACATGCTTTGGCCGTGGAAATTGGGCAGCGAAGGTTCCCGGGATTTGGGAAGCGCCTTGTGAGATCCCCAACTGCCGCTCTCCTCAAAGGCTAGCCTTTGATTTCAATGCTCGGCCTGGGTCGCGCTCGGCCCCTCGGAACGTCATCCAGCACATCTGCATCATCCTCTCAGCATTCTCAAGGATCACTGACGTACGCTGAGCCCCTCGGACCCGTCTCCTAGGGAGAGGCTCGGTCCCGCACCCGTCGTCAGCTTTATCCAGAAAGTCTGAGGCTCGAGTCAAGCTAATATCTATCGTCCTTGTCGGAATTGATCCCCGGAATATCACCGAATGAAGACGGACTATCCCCAAGTGCTCCCAGAGGACATTCGGCGACGGCCTTTTTATTCTAGCGGAGCTCCTGATATCTCACTAAATTCTTGGTGCGTACTTGGACTCGGGAATTTGCTCGTCCAGACTCCGTATTCAAGTCGGATCATTCGAGCGATCCCAGCAGTTCTCGGGTTCTTTTTTAGTTCCTGTCTCAGATTGATAGGCAGGTGAATGCAGAGACAGGTCCTTCCAATTTTTTCTTTCAGGCACCATAAACGGCCGGGCGAATCCAAGCTTACAAGTGAGGCAGATATCATCAGTTGCTCGGTTTCCTGACTCACTCCCAAAAAATAATTCAAAAGCTTCCAAGCAAGCACCTATTTTTCAAGTAAACTCGTTGTCTCCATGAAGACCACAGTGTTCCCACCAGAGTCGACGGCATTTTGCTTCTGGGCGTTCCCAGCCCTCGAGGGCGCGCTGACACACCACGTTGAAGACTTTGACGGCCGTAGGGACATCCTTTTCGTTTCGTTGGGCCCTTCGTACATTTATTTAGCGGCAGAAATATAGAATTGTCGACGAGCTATTGAGGCGTCTGAAATGGCTACACGACGTATTTAGCTCATGGTCGGGATGCTGTTAAACTTGGTCGAAATCGCATCATGATTACCTCGAAAGCGAGAAGTAGGATGTCAACGAATATTCGAACCGTCCCAGATGGATCTATCCACGCACCCAGCCCCAAGAATTCAGTAGTCCCAAAAGCAATCCGGTTCTCTGGAGAGAATAGATCCACAACGAACGCAAACTCGCATTCCATTCCAATTCCCAAACATACATTTTGTTAGATCGTACTCGTAACATACATAACGGTGTCTCCGTCTTTTCAAAGAGTATTCCAATATTCTGTGTCTCATTACACCGCCCATGCGCCCTTCCTTCTTATTGACACCACACTTTGACTATTTGCGCTGTCTTTTGGCAGAACTGCCGCCTCTACCTTCGTCGTCACGCAACGCCCGCTTCAGAGGTCGTAGCTGGCGCATCTCATGCGCAACCTCGAGCAGCGTGTCCCGGCATTCAGCCCCGCGAGCAGGATCCACAGTTGGGAGCAGTAGCAGCGCACTGGCGAGTCGCGCGCAGAGATCATCGAATTTCCCGACGGGGATGCTCACTACGTCCGTGTCTGGAACTGCATCATCATCCTCGGCTGGAATTGCAAGCTCGTGAATACGTGCGCGAAAGTGAACAGGGAGAGGATACACATACACTCAGGAGTGTCTTTCTTTTGATTGTTGTTTTGCGAGGAGATTTCGCGGGACCGGCAGTTTTTTCAACTTTTGCCGTCGTCGTCGTTTTGGATGTGGATGGCGTTTTCGCAGGCGCCGCTTTTTTGGGTGTGGTTTTCTTGCCGGAACTCATGGAAATTTTGCGATTCTTGAGGTACTTCTCCTGGGCCTCAGGCGGCACTTGGAACCACGTGTATTGCGAACACTGAGAGAAAGACGGTATTCACGAAAGAAACATACATAGAAGACAGTGCGCTTACCCTTTTCACTCGTTTATCAATTTTGTCCTGTTCCTCCCTACTTATGACTCTGGATTCCATGCTATATCGCGTTGCAGGCTGTCAGCATGAAAATATTTTCAGAAAGAACGAATGACAGCACGGCACGCACAAGCAGTCGTGTTCAGTCCACAAAGGCATTCAACTCGGATTCGACCTCGGGGGAGAGGTGAAACTTGAGAACGAGGTTGTTGGTGAGGCCATCGCTGCAGTCGACTTCCTCGAGGTGTTGTAGGAACTTTTGCTTCGCCTGCGAATCAGTCAGTATCAGAAGATTTTAGGGCAGAGGCGTGACAAGAGAAAAAAGTGAGACCTTGTGAAGAGTGGCGTCCTCCCCGACATCATACTCGGACTTGCGGGAGAGGACATTTGTGGATGAACCAGAACCGATGGCACTGCCACCTCATTGTCAAAGCCAAATAAAGCCGACATCTAAGTATTCTAACCATAACTTTACTGTACATACATGATTCTAGCCGACATGGTCTACTTGTTTATTTATTAGCTGCCTCCTGTTCCCGCTTCTCCGCAGCCTCCCGCCATGCCCCACCTTTTTGCACAACAAGCCATACCAGCAGCCCCACGAACACCAACAGCCCCGTCCAAATGGTGTACAGCCATCCTGCAGATACTCGTCAGTCAGAGCACGAGACAAAGGCGAACGATAAACATACCATCACCAACCGAATCCTTTCACCAAGGTTAGTGTGTAGAAAGGAAGAGAGAGAACCAAACGCGAAGCGAAGTGGAAAACGCACCTGTAGCGGCACAGCAATCTCCGTCGCCACGAACGCCGACATGCCTCGGAAGGCGCTGTTCGTTGCAACAGCAGTGGCCGAGCGCCCGTTGTTTGCGTCAACGATGTACGCCAATGTTGAGGTATATGCCCAGCTGAAAGCGGAAGTGATAAAAAAATCCAATGCAAATGAACAGCCGATACAAGCGGAAGGAAGCGGAAGGAATGGGGACATACATCATGAAAAACCCGGATAAGAAGAGGAAGACACACATCGCGGAGACGTGGACGTGTTCTCTGAGACCCACCCGTAGGCGAGGACTGAAGGCGGCAGGAAAATGAGTCCATACTTGGTGCTTTCCAGACGCATCTAATGCGCCGTTGCGGTGAGTCCTTGGTAAATCATAGAATTGTAAAAAAACAGAATGCAGACCTCGGGATAGCTGACACCTCCATTGGCAGCCTTGAGCCTTGCGAGCTTCACATCGGACCACCGCCGCCTAATACGCTGCCGGCGAGGTTGCCTGGATTTTGTGCTCATCAGTAGAAGCAGCTGTAAACACGGTAATAGATATACCCAGTCCAAACGAAAGCAGAACTAGTCCGACCTTCAGCGCATTGTATCCGTATGCGGAGCTGAGTGTCCGCGAGGCGGTGAAAACCACAATAAAATTGAACGCAAAACATAACCCTGTGTCGAGACGCTCAATCAAGGATTCCAGTCAAGGTTGGACGACAATACACACCAGATGCAAATAATATTACCAGGTTGTTCATCCTCCGTACCACCAGCCAGAGAGGCTTGATTGGGTTAACGTCACTTAGGGTGAGCTTGATGTTCGGAAGAGCAGCAACAACATCGGGGCTGTTGGACAGATTTGGATCTGGCCTCGGCTGCTTTTCCAAATCTGCAGGTAGGCTGCTGCGTTTGTCGCTTGTGGGCTCCTTCTCCACGACGGTCGCGGTGCAGCTGGTCGCAGCAGACGCTGCAAGTGACCTGAGCCGGCTCTTTAGCACGTTCTGATACGTTAGACTTCGTTCCTTTCGGAAGGTGTCTTTCAAGAATAGTAATATCAAAACTCCGCTTAGTCCAAGACAGCCGCGAGGAACCAGAATGGTGCGCGCCAGCTAAAACCTGTGGTAAGAACACCGCCCATGATGGGGCTAGACTAGGCTGCAAGGCATTAAGCATGGGGTAGAGTTTGAGCTGTTCGTACATACCCCAGGAGCGGCGCTGTGAGGTGGTAAGTACGTGTGAGATAGGCTGTATCGGATACTCACCCATATAATAGATTCCCATTTTCTGTCCGCGCTCGACTGGGTCAAAGATATCCGCTAATGTGGCCGCACCTATGTTTCAATTTACGATCATGAGGGAGATTGGTGAGCGTAAAGGGCGGTCTATACCAATAGCCATGACAGCACTCGACCTGCAACAAGAATGAGTCCAAGCCACGGAAGTACAAAAACCAGCATACCCAGTCGCTTGTACGCATCGAAAAGAATGACCCTGAGGGTTGTTATATAACCAGACCCATACAAGGGGATGAAATATTGGCCGCTTACAGCCCTATTGTCTTGCTCGTTCGCAACCACAACAGACCCCGCGGTAGAGATCGCGATCGAAACCACATATACCAGCTTCCGCCCTTTGACTTCACTGATTGCGCTCCAGAACAAAGGCATGACACCCTGAAGGGCAATGAAGCTACTTAATGACCAGCTAATTTGTGAGGCCGTCGCTGGCAGATCCGCTTCCATCTCGGCAATAGCAGCTACCTCCATGGTTGAGAAGGTTGGTTGAAAGACAAGGAGCGGTCTCACGATTCTGGATGTTCGAGGCAAGACCCGCGATCATGGAGGCCGACGATACGAGGGCAAGGACGACGTTCTGCGAATGCTGAGCGTCATGTAGACGAGGTGAAGAGAATAAAGACCTTGCGGAAGGATGACCAGCCGCGGGGGTCGTCCTCCACGGGCATATGTTCGATGTCAAACGTTTGGTGGGATTTGAGGTCCACATCCGAACCAGCTGGACGCGACTGTGACTCGTCCGAGGTCACTCCAGCAGACATTGGAATACCGCGCGAGGAGAGATAAACGATGATGGAGGACTATGACACTGCGTTCACTTTATAACAGACCATTGAGGAAGGTAATCCGAAGAAAACCGATTCAAGGAAACCATGTGGAACTCGGCACGACTATGCCGGTCGGTTCATCGTTGGCCCTTGCAACATTCTTTCGGTTCTTCAGAATGCTCTTGAGAGAGCGGCGAGGCTAGAGGTTAGAGGTTAATGAAACCTGGGTACGGGAATCCTGTTTAGGGCATTCATCGACATCTTGGAACCATTTTGCATGTCCGAGGCTCGAGCTGTTGGTATGTTTCATTTTGAGCACGTTGAAGTCGGTCCAAAGAGACTTGAGCTTGTGGCACCGCGTAAATGTGAACGGCACTCGGTATTCGAAACTTGGCGCATGGCGACGAAGCGATTGAGCAACGAGTAGCAAAAGGAACTAAGGAAGTCGGTTTTATCGGTGAGTGATGCGATCAATGTTTCCACCGGTCCGGACACCGCAGCCGACTCTACTCCTACTTCATGATCACCACACCGTGAAGATGTGAGCGCGCTAATGGTTCTATTGCTTTAACCCCAGGATCGCCCCGCTGTGGATTACCACTGGATTCACTCTGCCCTAGTTTGTGGCGCGCTAGACGCAGCTTCTGGATCGCGACAAGATGATGAAGAAGCTGTACAACGGGAATTTCCACTTCGACTAGGAAGTGGACCACTGCCGGGCAGGGACGCGCACCGGAAATTAAATCGAGGAACCTCTCCCTCATGATTACGGCGAGCGAGCCGGCACACAACATGCACGTAATGCGTTTCTCTGGCGCAGCGGTCGTGGCCGTGGCCGTGGAAGTCAAGGAAGGATTCACCCTCAAAATACCGAAACTCGTTGAAAGGCTCAAGCGGCTCCGAATCTCAAAGTCAGATTCGTGGTGCAGACGTCGCGATCGATTGCTTAGACCAGGGAACACACTATCGCTGGCATTAGCGAGGTCCATATCGTAATTTGTATGAAGGCGCGATCGGTCTTTTCTTTCGCTGTTCTATAGATTCTAACTATGCAATATAGGATCCTGAGAGACTACGAATTTGTGCGATCTGTGTTCCATACCTGTATCGCTTGAAGCAATGCCCAATTTCAGCCCGGTACAAGTATGAAGTCTTTGGTTCTGACGGATTTTGCCGCTGATGAAGAATCGGGGTAGCTCCGAATAGTTCGTTCAAATGGGCAATGACGCTACGGCGACCGACACACCGACGAAAGTGAAGTTTTTTTCCTCGGCCGAAACAATTACAAGATGTCGAAACAATTGCAGCATGTACGGCCGAGAGTAATTTTTTCTTTTGTGAGAGGCACTTTGAAGATTCGATGACGACATACACAAAATAGTCAATGTTCCTGTATGTCCAAATTATTTCAGCCCTTCTTACCAGTCACAGGATATCGCGGACACGACACCACACTCAGAACTGAATCCAGTTACTGCAAGCGGGATTATTGAAATCGTTATGGGAGGATAATTAATGTAGAATTGATGTACAGACCTAATTTCGACTTCGTGATTTTGGTATCTCTTCCTGTGAATTCTCGACGTTGTGGTTTGAGTAATACCATACTAAATAGGGTAGTCTTCAAACGTATCCTCATTGCTCTCTGTTGCTGCAAGTTCTGAGCAAGCTGATCAATAACATGGCGGGTGTTATCAACGTCGATGGATCCAGTATAGCTGTGGCCAAGGAGTGACTTCGACAGCCTTCTTATTCGACACGGCTTTCTTCTCATCTTGTCTGTTAATGAAAATTGCCAAATTGGGAAGGGAGCGTAGCACTGTTTCGCTGCGTTTGGCGTATGATCCCATCACACTCGTCTTCAGCGCCCTCCTTGTGTACTTCGGACTGGTCTCGTATCTATGCATCCTGGATGGTTTTTCAATCCAACCCCTGAAGAAAGAATCAGCTGGATTTGCGGAGCGAAAATCACTGGAATTCCTTTTTTGATCCAGTCAGCCACCAAGCTTGGATTCCGTGCACTCCTGTCTCTCCTCCCATTCCTTCTTGCTTCCTGCTCTCATCTATCTGCATCCAAAACCGCTCTACCAGTATGTCTTTCAACCTATCTCCTGCTGTACGTATTTTTTCTACTCGACAATGCATTGTGCGCTGACTCCCTCCAGTCTGCTCAGTCTGAATTTGCTTCCATGAATAAGGAAATCTCTAGCTCTTACATCGATTCCCTCCTTGTCAAGAACCACCTTACGGTACGATTGCGCTCCTCAGTCCAGTCCGCTGACCTCATTTCCTATCATACAGTCCCCCACGCTCGTTGAACGCACCCCCTCGCTTGACGATTTTGAACAGCTCCTTCTCATAGGCCGTGGTGCTACTTGTTCTGTTTATCTTGTCCGTCAGAAAGCCACCGGTTGCCTTTACGCAATGAAGCAGATGGCGAAATTCGACCAGCCTGCGGATGCAGAGCAAGAACAGCGCATCCTCAAGGCTATCGCCACGCTCTCTGACGCTCCTCGATCACTGCTTTCGTTGGAGGCCAGCTGGACTGATGCAGAGTATTTCTACCTTGTCACTGTAAGCTTTTCTCGCTCGCACCTTGTTCCTATTGCTCAAGGGCATTTCCAGCCGTGGCACGAGGGGAAAGATCTGTCTACGATGCTCGCCAATGGCCACAAGTTCACTGAGGACCGCGTCAAAAATATATATGGCACAGCTTCTC